>JAIGNY010002638.1:1170000-1355330 GCA_020152595.1 Chiridota heheva
ACGTGAAAGTTTTGATGTTGTTTTGAATGCAGGCTGTCAATTGTCAACAATATTAATAGCTAGGATTCTACTTTCCTCCTGTATTGTGTTGATCGTGTTTTTGTGAAGTGATTACAATCTGCAAGTCAAGTTACTATACTGTTAAGAAGTAGGCGTGTTCGAGATCTGAATAGTATATTATTGTTGACAATTGCTAAAAAGTTCACTAAAACCTCATGAAAGTTTGGATATGATAAACAAAAGTTTTTTTCTAATTTATTTTGGATTGTTAACCCAAATGTCATGATTCAACAATCAACATTATACAAGGATTATGTATGAAATTTTTCTTAATATTTTGTATGATAATAATAGTCTGATTGATTAATGTATGTGGTATTTTAAGCGCAATTTTCATTCACTTTAGCGAGGCAGGCCTGCACAAGTGTGTGTGTCTGTTAACAATTCTGCCAAGCTTTGCTAGTGTGCAGAGCCCTGTGCATTATGCAGTGCCCTGTACATATGACGGCAAATGTACAAAATACGCCAAAAATTAGGGGCTTGTTGTAACCAAATACGCCAGACAAAAAATTATAACGCAACCTCTGGGTATGGGGTAATATAAGCTTTGTCTTGAGAATATTTTGTATGTAATTAATGTCAGCTAAACATGGGTGTGAAATGTTGGTGTTACTTTTGTCAGAGGCCCTTAAAATGGTATCTACACAGACTGAGTACAACTCCTCAAACTCGTGTACTGTAAAATACTTCTTAAATGTTCCCATTTGCCGCTTACAGTACATAATTATGATATACATATAGTTTTATTATCCAAAGGTTTTTCAATGGTCTTTTATTGTACAGATAGTGATTTTCAGATAAAATTGGTAATTTTTGTGGTGAGGTGCATAGTTTCAATAAAAAATCTGGATTTATATTTTAAGGTATTAATTTGCATTAGAAATTTTTGTATGATTTGGGACTAATTCATTGAAAGCAATTTAGTATGAGTTATCACCTTCATGATTGGGAGAAAGACGATGATTGCATTATGAAATTAAGTTTGCTAGAAAGTATATCATAGACTATGAATTGTATTATATTATATTAAAAGCCAGTTAAATAATTTGCATTTGTTTACAAAAAGTAAAGCAGGGGTTATAGAATAAAAAAGTATTCTCCTGAAATTATTTTGCTTTCAATAATTGTAGCAAAAGGCCCTCATTGCTATACAATTTTCACCAAATTCCCAATACACTTACGACTCAATTTGACAAGCAGCATCAACTTTTTCAGATCATGTGAACAGTTTGTGAAAGATATTTGTGTGTTGTTTTGTGATTCTAAACCCGCTTTTGAAATTATCATTTATAACACAGCAGTAGCTAGAATATATGCAGGGCAATTATTCCATCAAAATCAATATCACAGTGTCTGTATCACAGGGAGGTATTTTAATATCTTTGCTTTCATGATATGAAGAATGTTATTACAGCTTTCCCATGGTCTCTCCTCATCATTAAAATTTACTTTATCAAGTAATTTATGTACAGTTCTACAGTCTTTTCTCACTGATATCTGGATCATGTTCATGCGACGGTAACCTTGCTTGATGTTTGTAGAAAAACCATGTTATGTGTGCTCCCTTGAGTGCTAGTGTGTGATCAGACCCGCTGCAGGTGATATGATCGCGGGCGTGGGTGAATCTGAAGTAAAAAAGTGAATCATTAAATGACCTGCGGAAAAAAACAAAAACGAACGGATCATGAAACAACCTGCAGAAAAAAAACAGGAAAAAAACAAAACTATAACAGACTAATTGTTTAGGCTAAATTAACAAGTTATAATTGGGTGTCTTATAACTAATGTGATCGCACGTCACTGATCGGTGTTCACACTTATTTTGTGAGAATCTCACTAGTGGATCTAATTGCCTGCTCTGTCTGGATCATGATTGCCTGCTCCCGTCTGGATCATGATTGCCTGCTCCGTCTGGATCATGATTGCCTGCTCCGTCCGGATCATGATTGCCTGCTCAGTCCTGATCATGATTGCCTGCTCCGTTGGGATCATGATTGTCTGCTGCGTTTGGATCATGATTGCCTGCTTCGTCTGGATCATGATTGCCTGCTTCGTCTGGATCATGATTGCCTGCTCCGTCCAGATCATGATTGCCTGCTCCGTCCAGATCATGATTGCCTGCTCCGTCTGGATCATGATTGCCTGCTCCGTCTGGATCATGATTGCCTGCTCCGTCTGGATCATGATTGCCTGCTCCGTCTGGATCATGATTGCCTGCTCCGTCCGGATCATGATTGCCTGCTCCGTCTGGATCATGATTGCCTGCTTCGTCCGGATCATGATTGCCTGCTGCGTTTGGATCATGATTGTCTGCTCCGTCCAGATCATGATTGCCTGCTCCGTCCAGATCATGATTGCCTGCTCCGTCCAGATCATGATTGCCTGCTCCGTCTGGATCATGATTGCCTGCTCCGTCTGGATCATGATTGCCTGCTGCGTTTGGATCATGATTGCCTGCTCCGGCCCAGATCGCGATTGCCTGCCCGCCCAGATCATGATTGCCTGCTCCGCCTGGATCATGATTGCCTGCTCCGCCTGGATCGCGATTGCCTGCTTCGCCTGGATTATGATTGCCTGCTCCGCCTGGATCGCATGATTGTCTGCTCCGTCCAGATCATGATTGCCTGCTCCGTCTGGATCATGATTGCCTGCTCCGTCTGGATCATGATTGCCTGCTCCGTCTGGATCATGATTGCCTGCTTCGTCCGGATCATGATTGTCTGCTGCGTTTGGATCATGATTGCCTGCTCCGTCCAGATCATGATTGCCTGCTCCGTCCAGATCATGATTGCCTGCTCCGTCTGGATCATGATTGCCTGCTCCGTCTGGATCATGATCGCCTGCTCCGTCCGGATCATGATTGCCTGCTCTGTCTGGATCATGATTGCCTGCTTCGTCCGGATCATGATTGTCTGCTGCGTTTGGATCATGATTGCCTGCTCCGTCCAGATCATGATTGCCTGCTCCGCCCAGATCGATTGCCTGCTCCGTCTGGATCATGATTGCCTGCTCCGCCCAGATCATGATTGCCTGCTCCGCCCAGATCATGATTGCCTGCTCCGTCCAGATCATGATTGCCTGCTCCGTCTGGATCATGATTGCCTGCTCCGTCCAGATCATGATTGCCTGCTTCGTCCGGATCATGATTGCCTGCTCCGTCTGGATCATGATTGCCTGCTCCGTTTGGATCATGATTGCCTGCTCCGTCTGGTCATGATTGCCTGCTTCGTCCGGATCATGATTGCCTGCTCCGTCTGGTCATGATTGCCTGCTCCGTCTGGATCATGATTGTCTGCTGCGTTTGGATCATGATTGCCTGCTCCGTCCAGACCATGATTGCCTGCTCCGTCCGGATCATGACCTAGCATGATCCTACCCTCGCCTAGGATCCAAATCAAGTGAAGGAATTATATCTGGAGAGCATCCTCACATTAAAAAATGGTGGATCTGATCACCTGAAGTTGATCTGACCATGAACTCGTATTTCAGTGAGAACATGAACTATTATACAGTCCTCTAATGATTCTCATGCTGTTTTCCAGTGTGCAGAATAATGATCACAATTGGATGTGTTTGCACTTTTGAGATGTTTTTATGATCTATCTTAAAAAAAAAATGTTTTCTTTTATTAGATTAAATAAGTATTTCTAAAATAAGTCTTAAATATAGTTAAGACTCTTTAATTTTTTTTTTAAATTTATAACATCATTGTGGCTTATTCGTTGGAATGATGAAAGGTTTTAGGCTAGATAAGAAGTAAATTAAACTTGATTTGCCAAACAATATATTTTCAGATTTTTGAGCTTGTGGCTGTTTTGTAAAATAACAAATATGTTGGTGTTGCTAACCGAAGTCAGTAGAGCCAGTGAACAAATAGAAGCTTAATCATGTGATGTAGACTGATTATTGTGGCATTTTTTTTAAACCTGTGGCAATTTCGTTAGATGACTTTGAAAGATGTAAATAATTAAGTCACGAGACACATAGAAATCATAGTTTCTCTGTAACCTTGAAATATTCTAGTGCAGTGAATAATTATTATTATCTAAAAGCTTTAGAAAAGTGCAGTAAGAGACAGTATTGAAAGAAATGTTGGTTTTCTGTAATCCGATCAACCTATAACATTTTCCTATTTATAATCTTTTTATGAATTCAATTGAAATTTGTTCTTTTTGTTTGTTCTGAAATGACCATGAATTAGTATCGTAAAAAGGTGTACAGAAATTTTTTGCTGAAAAGTTTTTCAACTTATCAACCTTCCATCTTTACCAAGGTCATGTTAAAGGGTTAGTTAGTTCAGTGGTCAAGCAAGTTCATCTTATTTGGAAGTGGAACTCAAAAGAACAAAATGGTTAAGAAACTACATCAATATCTTATTCCGTTAAGGAGATATTTAAGTTTCAAGTTCTGTCTTATCTGTGTAGAAATGACAGGTTTAGTAAGTTGATTATAGAAAGTTGGTGCCCATATCCTCACAATTTCTAATAATTGTAAATGTATTTAAAAAAAAATGTATTTACCTTTTTTAAAATTTGAATTAATTTCTTCAAATTTTCTTTAGATTAGAAATTGTAATCACCCTTGCTAGATTCTGTTTGACTACTTTCCTGAAATATCCAATGGTTTTTAAGCCATGAAATTGCAGCACAAAATTTGATAGAATACATAAAGACTTTGAGGAATCTGAGACTGACATCACAACTAGTCTGATTTCAGTTATTTCTTCCCTAAATGATTTAACACTTTCAACTTAATTATCTCTTTAATGGAACAAGATTTGTAAAAGCTTTTGACACTATTTTGTTTCTTTTGAAGTCCTCTTCATATAAGATAAGACTTGCTTGACCCCTGAACAAATCCTTTAAAATCCATGACCAACAAAAATGACACTTCCTGACTTTTTCTTCCTCCATTTGATAAATCGAAGGGAAAATAATAATCTTAAGACCAGTATTATGGTTTAGCCTTCAAGGTTTCAATTTACAACCTTTTTGTTTTAGTTAAAAGGGGGAAAAAGGAGTATAAACTGCAAGTCATTGATGGATTGATGAGAATTTTTGGTCCATTAACATTGAAGATCATGCGATGCCAGAGAGCTTAAATTATATATCAGACTTGCTTGCCCTCTGATCTAATCCTTTAAAGCACACTAACATGCTGTACTTTATGACCCAAGCCTTCAATGGTATAACAGAATTATCCATTGGTTTGTTACCTTTGGCAAACACAACTCTGGGAAGGATCACATGATAAAGAGTAAAACAAGATTAAAGAGGAACATGAAACACCATGTCAGCAATTTAGGTAGCATTCTTAATTACCCCGAACTGTTCCTGTAAAGTTCGATAGACCTTTTCAAAGCGTGTTTAGCCGAATGTGATTTCTTCAGTACTTCGACCAATCAAATGCTGGGGAACTTTTCCTTTGTTTTCCAACCAATCAGGCGCAGCTAAAAGGGAAAATGTAAGCAGCAATATGTGTGCGTATTTCCTTCATGTGTAACACATGTATGACATGTGTGCTTGAAAACATATTTTTATATGCTTGGTCCCATACCGCGCGTTAATTGTGAAGATGGCCAAGATTCCTCCAGTATTGTACTGGTCAATAAGATTCCTCCAGTATACGATTGGTCCATTATGGACACATAAATCTCGGCCTTGTGACATTATGTAAATTAGTTATCTGGAAATTGCCAATTCAGATTTGAAAAGCTCTATGGACATGCAGTGGTTTCTATATTGGTTAAAGGTGTATCTGGAAGCAACATTAGCTATAAATATTGCTATAAAATTGATCAAAAAATCATCACACTAGCAACTTTCATAAAAATCTTTAAAATATTTTTAACATTGACTACTTCACAACATTTTTAAATCTCAGGCATCATTTTATATGTTTGATGCCAATTTTGTGATGTATTAAAGGTGACCTTGGTATTGTCCATTACTTTTAATGGACAGTCTTGGGCCAAATTAGTTTTTGGCCTTCATATGCCCTACTCAATCTTTGTGCTGGAGTCAGAAGTGATAGACAGTAGCGCCTCCAGAACCAATTTATTGGGGGGCAGAAATAAAACTGTATGAAGAAGTGTGTGCCGCCTATGGTGGTACTGTCCATGCAAAGCGTGCACCACAACGGCATGGGGGCGGAGCCCCTGGAAGCCCTGAGTTTTCTAGGCAGGAAATTGCTTAAACATCATGTCAAGTACACACTAAAACCATTTTGAATTAAAAAACAAATAATTTAGCATAAAAGAGGGGGGGAGGGGGGAAGGGGGGGGGAGGAGGACATGCGTTGTTAATCCAATATGAAAATTTTGTTGAGTTCCCAATCATAGGAGGGTCATCACAAACTAACAAATCTTGATGGAATAAATAATTCAACTTTTGCTATTTGATATGTGTTTGTTAACTAATACCACAAACTCACAGCCCGGATATTTACATCAGGAAATCAGAAAATGTTTGTGTAAATAATCCAGTCTTGGACCAAAGTAGTTTTGGTGTTCAGATGCTTCATCTTTGTGCTGGAGTCAGAAAGAATAACACTCAGACACGTTTGTCACAATAAACATTGATTTGGGGTCGGGGGTGGGAGGGAGAACATGACAAAAGTGTTGTCCTAGATTGTAGCTGTTGATTATATATTCATAACACGGAACTGCTCTTTTTTAACTTTGTGTTTAACACTTAACACATCCAATCTAAAATTCAGAAAATGCCATTGCCAGGTTGGCGTTGTTATTCCAATGTAAGATTTTTGCCAAGTTCCGGATCTTAGGAGGATCATTTAGGAACAAATATTGATGGAAATAAATCACTTGATTATAACTTTGCTATTCAGTGATATGTGTTTGTTAGATATTCAGTGATATGTGTGTGTTAGATATTCAGTGATATGTGTTAGTAACACAAATTCAAACCCCGAATACAGATCAGGAAATTGGAGAATGTTTGCGATGATACTTGAGTGTTTAACCAAAGTACATCTCAAAGATTTATCATCGCAAACCAATCCTGTCTCCTGTATTTACTTTATACTTCATTGTATTTTTCAAAAAGTGTTTAGAACTAGTTTATGAAGGGCTTATACCTTCCTGTAAATAATATAAGAATTTTGTTCTCAATTGGTTGTGTGATTTGCGGTAGTACTATAGTTATGAGTCGGAAGTGCTCCTTTATTGTATTTATTGCTGTTTTCATGTTCTGTAAACTATGTAAAAAAGCTTTTATCTTGATGAACGACAGGACATTAAAATCGACTTGAAAAGCAAACACTTCACAGGGATTAAAGTATAAAGAGACGTAACTGATATCTTTTTATGCAAGTGCGTCATTGTTTTAATCTTCTGTATAGTGTGTCCGGTACTATTGATTGCAAACCATTTTTGTAGGCGATGAAAAAAACAGCAAGTGATTGGACAAAAGTTAAGAAAAACATTGAATAAAGTTTGGTTAAAATATTTTTTTTTATGTAAAAAAATTGTTTTGTTTTTCATTCAATTTCTTTGAATAGAGATGGTTGGGTTTTACTTTTTGATATTACAGAAAGCATTTAATATGTTGTTCTTACTTTTATTTCTACATTTTATTTACATTTTTAAAGGCCAGGTAACAAGCTTGCATGAAGATTTATGAATAGTATAATTTAAAAGTTTCTGATTGGTCAAAATATATACCCAAATTCTAAAAAGCCCAAGAGTATGTACTTTTTGGATTTCATATTAGGATTTGATTTTGAAGTGTATTATATCATTACTGTACTGTTAAGTGATATATTTCTTGTTATAGGTTTTTAGGTAAAAGGCTGGATATAAATTGTTTCAAACATGATATGTATGGATAATTGTATGCCTAGTATGCATACAGAGTTCACAATATAATGCTCCATTTATTTTAAAGACAAGTTTTATGAAGAATGGAGAGGAACATAATGGAATTTTCTTTTTCTAATAACGAACTTTGTTTTTCATCCTAGTAATGATCTTAAATTTCCTTTTCTTCATTTTATTGTGTTATTTCTGAGAAATGTTACGTCATGAATAATCAGTAGTAGTCCATAAGAAATGTTATGGTGACATGAATCATGCAGTCACATTGCAATTAAGAAGACGACATGCATTGCACATTATCATTTTTTACTTGATGTGTTGAATAGTACAAACTCATAATAAAATGCATTAGTGTAGCATTTAATTTATTCATTTTACCTGCAGCCTTTTCATTATACAGATAACTGTCTTAACATCAATAATTTATTATAATTGCATTTCAAATTTTGCTGCCATCGCAATATTTGCTTGCGGGCAACTTTGTGTTTAATTGAAAATGTAAATGATTTAGATGAAAAACTTCTTCCTTCAGTAAAGACTTAATCATGGATTGAGTTTAAGACGTACAGTAAATCATTTTCATCAAACATGTTAGAGAAATATGATAAACAGCTTTCAGTAATTCCTTTTTTTAAGGAGATTTTGAATCTAAATTTGGCATGGGTGACGTTGTTAATACACTATTTGTAGCTGGTTTATCAGAATGAAATCCATAGGACATGGACATTGTAGAGGACATGGGTACTGTAGAGGACATGAATACTGTGGAGGACATGGGTACTGTAGAGAACATGAATACTGTAGAGGACATGAATACTGTAGAGAACATGAATACTGTAGAGGACATGGGTACTGTAGAGAACATGAATACTGTAGAGAACATGAATACTGTAGAGGACATGGGTACTGTAGAGAACATGAATACTGTAGAGGACATGAATACTGTAGAGAACATGGGTACTGTAGAGAACATGAATACTGTAGAGAACATGAATACTGTAGAGAACATGAATACTGTAGAGGACATGGGTACTGTAGAGAACATGAATACTGTAGAGAACATGAATACTGTAGAGAACATGAATACTGTAGAGAACATGAATACTGTAGAGGACATGAATACTGTAGAGGACATGGGTACTGTAGAGGACATGGGTACTGTAGAGAACATGAATACTGTAGAGAACATGAATACTGTAGAGAACATGAATACTGTAGAGGACATGAATACTGTAGAGGACATGAATACTGTAGAGGACATGGGTACTGTAGAGAACATGAATACTGTAGAGAACATGAATACTGTAGAGGACATGGGTACTGTAGAGAACATGAATACTGTAGAGGACATGAATACTGTAGAGAACATGGGTACTGTAGAGGACATGGGTACTGTAGAGGACATGAATACTGTAGAGAACATGAATACTGTAGAGGACATGGGTACTGTAGAGAACATGAATACTGTAGAGGACATGAATACTGTAGAGGACATGAATACTGTAGAGGACATGGGTACTGTAGAGAACATGAATACTGTAGAGAACATGAATACTGTAGAGGACATGAATACTGTAGAGAACATGAATACTGTAGAGGACATGGGTACTGTAGAGAACATGAATACTGTAGAGGACATGGGTACTGTAGAGGACATGGGTACTGTAGAGAACATGAATACTGTAGAGAACATGAATACTGTAGAGAACATGAATACTGTAGAGGACATGGGTACTGTAGAGAACATGAATACTGTAGAGAACATGAATACTGTAGAGAACATGAATACTGTAGAGAACATGAATACTGTAGAGGACATGAATACTGTAGAGGACATGGGTACTGTAGAGGACATGGGTACTGTAGAGAACATGAATACTGTAGAGGACATGGGTACTGTAGAGAACATGAATATTGTAGAGAACATGAATACTGTAGAGAACATGAATACTGTAGAGAACATGAATACTGTAGAGAACATGAATACTGTAGAGAACATGAATACTGTAGAGGACATGGGTACTGTAGAGAACATGAATACTGTAGAGAACATGAATACTGTAGAGAACATGAATACTGTAGAGAACATGAATACTGTAGAGGACATGAATACTGTAGAGGACATGGGTACTGTAGAGGACATGGGTACTGTAGAGAACATGAATACTGTAGAGAACATGAATACTGTAGAGGACATGAATACTGTAGAGAACATGAATACTGTAGAGGACTTGGGTACTGTAGAGAACATGAATACTGTAGAGAACATGAATACTGTAGAGGACATGGGTACTGTAGAGAACATGAATACTGTAGAGAACATGAATACTGTAGAGGACATGAATACTGTAGAGAACATGAATACTGTAGAGGACATGAATACTGTAGAGAACATGAATACTGTAGAGGACATGGGTACTGTAGAGAACATGAATACTGTAGAGAACATGAATACTGTAGAGAACATGAATACTGTAGAGAACATGAATACTGTAGAGAACATGAATACTGTAGAGAACATGAATACTGTAGAGGACATGGGTACTGTAGAGAACATGAATACTGTAGAGGACATGGGTACTGTAGAGAACATGAATACTGTAGAGGACATGAATACTGTAGAGAACATGAATACTGTAGAGAACATGAATACTGTAGAGGACATGAATACTGTAGAGGCAGCAATAAGTCAATTGCCTCCATAGCCATCCTATCCCTCCTTTCTAACATCATTGATGTTCTGATTTTACCTTGTTTTGCACCTTTCTTTTTCATCTTAATTTTTCTCTCCTTCCTATCCTGTCTCCCTCTCCCATTCACATCCAACCTAACTCTAGCATCTTAAATTTCTAAGACCCTCTTGGCCCATTTGACTCTTGACTGTCGCAGTGCCGTTATATCAACAAACAAACATCGAAAATCATGGAAATAAACTCCCATTACAAGTTGTTAAAGAATGGAAATTTACAGCTTTTTGATTTTTTTGTGCTTTATATGCAAATTTTAATGCAAGTTTTCAAAAAGCTTACCTCTCTAAATATGCTAATACATTTTTTTTGTTTTTAACATCTACTAGCTCTTTGAAGGAGGAAAGCTGACAAAACATTTTTGAATCTTAAAGAGGGAATCTTTGTCTCAAAAAAATTATTTGACACTCACGCTGCCTGTAATTGTGCTACTTACTAGCAACGTCACTTTTACTGCAGTTTTTGATTGGCTTGTTTGCTTATGTGCAAGTATTTAGACCAATCAAATACATATAATTGTATTGTATATTTCTGTGCATGTTAACAGGAGTAGTGGCCTTAAATCCCAACCTGAATCAAAATCCAAGTATTCTGTAAAAGACATTCTCCTCACTTAGATGGTCAAATAGAGAATTAATTGAGTCTTTGTAGTCATCTTCTCCTTCATACCTCATGAGTTTTGCATTTATTGAAAACTTAAACTTTGATCAATCATAATCCAGAAACTACATTTTATCTCATAATTTTAAAGACATTTATACCTAGAATTGAAAGCTTTATTTATTGGAAAGTGAAGCACAAGTGTTGTAGCTGTCCATATTGCTTTAAATATGGAATTTAGTCGCAAGAAACTTCTTTAACCCGTGACCAGTATATCTGATACATACTAGTGATGTCACTTCCGCGATGTTTATTGATTGGCTTTGTCAGTATTTGTGTAAATATTTTAAGCTATCAGAACATTGAATTGCATTGTATATATGTATCTCCACATTAACACAATATCCGACCTATGAAGCGAAGATCTTGTCTCAAAATAAATCATAGTGATGTTATATATTTCAGGAGCAGTCCTTACTGATGTCATAAATTTGTTGCCAGATAGCTTCTATTCACCGTCAAAATACTTTGGAGTAAAACTAAAGATGATAATTAGCATAGATATATTCTAAGGGTCCTTTGATATATTGATTTAAAGAAATTTTAAGAATTCCAAGGAGACTAAATTATTGTAGACAAAATATTTTATTTAAACAATTTTTGTAATATTCTTAGAAGTATTAGTTTGGTGCACTGTATCTATTACTGATAAGTATGGCAATAGCGCTCCTTACAGATACAGCTTTACAGAATCTCACAAGAGCATATAAAAGTAATAAAACATTTGCTTAAAAAAAATGCTCTAGTTTGATATTAATATATGAAAAATTGAAGGATAAGTTTATCTACAGAATCCCATCAGAAATGTTTTTATATGTGAAGGTACTTCAATACGCAACGGAAATATTAGCACTCTCTAGAGCGCATACCTCTGCCCCGCTGCAATTCCAACATGCCTAGAATAGTTTTAGGGTTCATTTAATCCCCATACCTAAAATAATCTACCTCAGAAATCCTACGTCTACCAAGATTCATCACCAAGTTTTGAGCTGTAATGAACATTTGTAATCTGAACACTTAAAGATTATCTTCTGACTGGATTTCTTCCAAGGCCATACCATTGTTTTCAGTTTTATTCAAGTGAAGCATCATTGTTTGAGCTCCATTTAGCCAGGATTCACATTCCATCATTTTCCATTCATGGCAGCAACCAATTGTTTCATTTTCATTGATTCCAAAGAACACTTGATTTAAGTGTCTTTGAGTCCAGAAAATTGATTGTTTGGATGTAGATTCAGAGCGCAAAGTCACGGTTGAGCACATTCCGTTGGAAAGTTTCTACTTAGTCCTGACAACTTAGTCTTGACACATCTTAAAACATCCCACCCCTCACTTTCTACCCTTGATTCCCCTGTTCCCATTAGTCCCATATTTTATTCGCTTCTTCATGCAAGAGTAACAAAACCACATACTGTACCACATTTAATCAAAATCCAATCATCAGCTCTGGAGATATATTAGTGACAGACAAATCCACTTTAAAATGTCCCCACTCCCCATTTGCACCCTTTTCTTATTCCAATATGTCTCAAGTTTTAATCACTTCTTCCGTAAGTAGCAACAAAACCACACACCAAATTTAATCCAAATCCAATCATCAGTTCT
The DNA here is from genome assembly GCA_020152595.1 of Chiridota heheva. Lineage (NCBI taxonomy): Eukaryota > Metazoa > Echinodermata > Holothuroidea > Apodida > Chiridotidae > Chiridota > Chiridota heheva. The sequence goes on from JAIGNY010002638.1 coordinate 1,182,907, forward strand.
GGAGGTATTTTGATGACAGACAAACAAACTAGAGGCAAAAACATGTTCCCACTCCTCCCCCCTATTTTCACCCTTCCCCTGTTCCAATATGTATCAGATTTTAATAAATTCCTCCTTAAGCAGTAACAAAACCACACACCGAATTTATTCCAAATCCAATCAGCAGTTATTGAGATATCTTGATGACAAAGAAACAGATAAAACGGGCGAAAACATAACCTCCGTCCAACTTCGTTAGTGTAGGTAATTAAAGGTATATGCCATGGACTGGTAGCAACAACATTTAGCTTAAATGGTTTAAATATTGTACAAACAGTAAGAAGTCCCATCAAATTTGGTCATAAATTGTCTATTTTACACCATTTCAAAACTATAATTAGCATAAATTGCACAATATTTTGTGACCTCAGAATGGGACAACTAGAAAATTACTCTTGTAAACTTTTGGTCCTTCCCCTCAAATATTTTGAATGGGAGAAGTTGGTTATAGTGGATGGGGAATTGGATATTATAACTTTTACCCAGATTTAGCAGTATAACACAATTTGAGAACCCATAATATTTAGAATTTGCAAAAGAAAATTATAAAGAATCACATTAAAGCATTTAGCTCTCTCATAGCTCACTTTTACACATGCTGGCAAATGTTTACAAACATTTATTTATTTGTCATAACTTGAAAAAGAAAAAAAAAATGTACCACTTATATCATTTAAAGATTATTCTGTTTATTATTGGTGCTCTTTCATCTGGGTAAAAAATGTCTATCTGTCCATATACCTTTAAAATGAAGATCTGCTATATACTCGAAAGAAACTGTGACAGTGTATATATTACCAAATAGTATATGTCTTGTCATTTTCCCCGGGTAATATAAGTAATTACGTTTTTGAGTTGGGGTACTTCAGTAATTCTTATCAGATTATACTAATACACTTTTTAGCTCGACTATTCAAAGAATAGTAGAGCTATCCTACTACCCCTGGCATCAGCGCTGGCGTCTGGTTAGAGTTTTGGTTTAAGTTTTCATAACTTTTAAGTTATGAATGGTGTACTTTCATGTGACTTGGCATGGGGATAGAGGACATGGGTACTGATCAAATCAGCATGATTGGAGGATTGTGTGTGCATACTAATTAGCTTATTTGCATAACAATAACAATATTTGTCAGGTTAAAGTTTTGGTAAAGTTTTTGGTTAAAGTTTTTATAACTTATGAATGGTGTACATTCATGTGACTCGGCATAGGGGTAGAGGACATGGGTACTGTTCAAACAAGCATAATTGGGGGATTGTGTGTGCATACTAATTAGCTTTTTCACATAGCAATGAAAATATTTGTCAGGTTAAAGTTTTGGTTAAACTTTTTGGTTAAAGTTTTTGCCTAAATTTTTCATAACTTATGAATGGTGTACATTTATGTGACTTGGCATAGGGTTAGAGGACATGGGTACTGTTAAAATGAGCATTATTGGGGGATTGTGTGTGCACACTAATTAGCTTCTTTGCATAACAATGAAAATATTTATTCAGGTTGAAGTTCTGGTTACAGTTTTTGGCTGAAGTTTTCATAACTTAAGTTATGAATAGTGTACGTTCATGTAGCTTGGCTTAGGGGTACTCTTCAAGTTAACATGATTAGGGGTTGTGTGTGCATACTAATTAGCATATTTGCATAACAATGAAAATATTTGTATCTATGATATCTCTTAAATTAAAGTGGATGTGAAGATTTTCTTTGCACAAATGATCACATACTGTACAGTATGTGAAGAGCATTGTCTACACTTAATGGTGAGGTGAAGTGTGCATATTAATTAGGTTATTTGCATAACAATAGACTTTTGTATAAAATGTTTAACATGAGATAACTTGGTACTTAGTACAGTGGTAGAGGGCATTGGTACTGTTCAGTTGAGCATGATTGGTGGGGTTATGTGTGCATACTAATTAGCTTATTTGCATAGTAATGAAAATATTTGTATCTGTGGTATCTTGAAGAACTTAAGTTATGAATGGTGTACATTCATGTAACTTGAAACGGTTAGAGGACACGGGCACTGTTCAGTTGAGCATGATTGGGGGGTAACTTGAGAACATACTAATTAGCTTATTTGCATAATAATACAAATATTTGTATCTATGATTATATGTCCTAAATGAAAACGGGAGTGGGATTTTGTTTACACAAATGATCATACAGTATATGTTCACATTTATTGGTGTGGTATAGTGTGCATATTAAGAAGGTTATTTGCATAAAAATGTTAGACCTAAGATCAAAAATATTTGAGCTCAAAAATATTTGACCTGAGATCAAAAAGACTAACATTTCTAGTTTTGTTATGATATTGACATAATATGAATATGAATCAAAATTGTTGTCTTGCCATGAACACAGGAGCAAATATAAGTTTCCTCGCTTCTAAAGAAGTTTAAATTAGGGGTTTAGAAAATATAAACAATATGTGGAATGAGGGGTAGACGATAACATAATGATAAAGTAGCTGAAGGAATTAGGATGAGGGTGGGATTTTATGTGGGACAGGGTGGAATTGTATGTAAGGCAGGGTGGGTTAGGATAAGTTGGAATGTTGGACAGGAGGGTGAGTTGGACAGGAGGGTGGGTTGGCATGTGGAATAGGGTGGGTTGGCATGTGGAACAGGGTGGGTTGGCATGTGGAACAGGGTGGGTTGGCATGTGGAACAGGAAGGGATTTGTATCGTTTCCAATGTCTAGTTTGTCATACGTTAAGCAATATTGTTTCGCATAATTTTGCTTTAATGTTATTGTACATTTTTCATGTTGTTTGACTTTGCTTGCCACACATATTTTCTTAAATTGGAAGTTGTATTGCAATCCAAGATGTCGTTCTGGGAAATGAGTAGGGGTTAGGGGAGGTACAGGTTGGAAAGGATTAATGACATTCTTTAATTGACATTGGCAAGTTAGGGCCTCTCCTTTCTTTGTTGTTCAATTGATATAACTAAAAGAGGTGTTGTAGGTATAAAGACTGCTAGCTTTTATATGTTTTCTGAGTTACTGCATGGGTGAGGTAACCTTGAGCTTTTTTTTTTTTTTTTTGTCTTAAAAATCTGGGAAAACTCAAAGATATTTTGAAGCTTGTAGTAAAACGTGAAAATTAACAAAGCAAATGAAAATAAGTGCATTTTTCAAAGCTCACGTAATTTGAAATCATCTGCCCCTACTACCCTATATACAGTACTTCCCTTAATAAACCCAATCTCTGTACTAGCTTTGAATAGTCAAGCATACTGTCCTTCTGACAGTTCTTGTTATTATGGTTTTGTCTTTTGGTTATAAATGTACAAAAGCATCAATTAAGTTTCATGTTGTGACATTTATAGAATGTTTTTCACATTTATGCAATGACATATTCACAATCCTTTGGGATATGCTGGCACAATTTTAATTTTGTTATTAAAAAGCAGTCGTCTCATGAGGATAATTTTATTTTTCTCAACTATGTGAATGCTTCATTATATATTTACAATTATTGAGGTATCATTGTGCCTACTGTAGACTGACAGTAATGATGAATGATCTGAAGTTGTATTTTGATACAGGAACACTGATTTAGCCAATTTGAATGATTTTCATCAAATTTCTGAGCATCAAGAAATTGTGAGAGAAAACCCTAATAGAGCTGAGCCAGTTAAGAGATAATTAGTTTTGACATAGAATGGGACTAGGGGGCACCAGGAGGAATTTCCTCCCCTTCCCCCCAAATTCAGCATGATATTTCCCCTCCATGTTTGACTCCCCCCACCTACTTTTGATAGGCAAATTCTGCCCATGGTTTTTAATATCCACCTGTTTAATATCTAAAATGATATTGATGGTGGAAAGTTTCTTTGTGAGCAATCGAAAGCGAAATCAAGATCAAAATGTTGAAGTTATTTTCCATTTTTGCAAAATATACAAATCAAATATCTGAAGACTACACTTGATGTGGTGGAGGACTAAATAAAGCCTGGCTTTTTATGAAGCCGTCTCCTCACTCACGTTAGGTCAGAAGATGAAGCCTCCCAAGACTTGATGAATATTTGTTCGTCAAATTCCCCAAAACATGGCGATTGGGGTGGGGGGAATATAATCGACTGGACTGCCTCAAAGTTTTGCTGATAATTAAAAAGCGATAGACTTGAGGAAATGGAGAGCTACATCTTTCCAAGTGATGAGATCACACATTTCATGAAAACTGTACCTTGGGATTTTAAAAAGCTATAAATTGGTGAATTTTTAATAATTTTTGATGAAATTATTTTACTGTCAATCTTTCATTTTGCTAATATATGGGTTCCTGATATTGTAGCTTTAAAAGATAGCTTAGTGGTCAAGCAAATTCATCTTATATGAAAGAGGACTTTGAAAGAATTAAAATGGTGAAGAAACTGCTTCAATATCTTATTCCACTTGGTTTCAAGATATATTTCTTTTGTGTAGGAATGACAGGTGATGGAAGTCTACTGTAGAAAGTTGGTCACTTTCTTCACAATTGTTAATGTATCTTAAAGGGTCAGTCTAGGGGTCAAGCAAGTCCGATATAATTTAAGCTCTCTGGCATCGTATGATCTTCAATGTTGATGTACCAAAAGTTCTCATCAATCCATCAATGACTTGCAGTTTATAGATCATTTTTTCCCCTTTTAACTAAAACAAAAAGGGTCATTTTGTAAATTGAAACCTTGAAGGCTGAATAATGATACTGGTCTTAAGATTATTTTTTCCCTTCGTTTTCATCAAATGGAGGAAGAAAAAGTCAGGAAGTGTCATTTTTGTTGATCATGGATTTTAAAGGATTTGTTTAGGGGTCAAGCAAGTCTTATCTTATATGAAAGAGGACTTGAAAATAAATAAGAAAGAGTTGAAAGCTTTTACAAATCTTATTCCATTAAGGAGGTATCTAGGTTTAAAGTGTAGTATAATTTGTGTAGAAACGACTGAAATCAGACTAGTTGTGATGTCATAGCCGCAGATTCCTCAAAGTCTTTATGTATTCTATCATACTTTTTTTCTACGATTTTGTGGTTTAAAAACCATGGGATATGTCAAAAAAGTAGTAAAACTGAATCGAGGAAGGGTATTTATAAATTTTGATTTACCACCTGAAGAAAGTTTGAGGAAAAATAATTTCAATAGTGACAAAATTAAATAAACTTTCTTAAAATACATTAACAATTGTTAAGAATGTGAGGATGAAGACACCAACTTTCCATAGTATAACTTACTACACAAGTCATTTCTACACAGATAAGACAGAGCTTTAAACTTGGATATCTTCTTAATGAAACAAGATTTTTGAACGCTTTCCATTTTGTTTCTTCTGAAGTCCTCTTTCATATAAGATAGACATGCTCGACCACTAAACTAATCCTTTAAAGAAAATTAATCTGAACTTTTTTCTTGAATGAATGCATTTTTCTTTCAACTTTCTTCGGGTGGTAAACCATAATTGCCTTTATGTTTTACAACCGTACTTTTCTGACATACAGTATCCAATGGTCTTAGATTTGAGGCTCAAACTCACAGGAAAAATGCAATAGAATACATTTAGACTTTGGGAATTTGAGGATGTGATGTCACAAATAGCCTGCTTTCAGTCGTTTCTACACAAATGAGACAGAAACTTAAATATCTCCTTAACCAAATAAGATTTTATTGCTTTTTCTTTTAACAAATTTTGCTTTGTCCTATAAGATCGTCATTCTTTATCACTGTCCTTAATCTTTGAAGACACCATGAAGACAGCAGATAACGCATGAAGCTTTGAAAATAAATGTTACAAAAAAAGCAGAATCATCTAGAATAAGTTTATCAGTAGGGCCTATATTTTGTCAACATTTTTGTCTGTCAGTCAGTAGGTGTACACCTTTTGATTTTGCAACCTTCCATGTTATTAACGATCCCCAGAATTTAGAGTGTGGTTCCTCTGGAATATTGGATTTGTTTGTTTATTAGTGCGTGTCTCTTACCGTATGTGTCTCAAGTATTCATCTCTGCTTCGTGCTGCTGCCACTCAAAGTAATACAGACATATCACTTCACTCATCGACATACTTGCTAATAATGGTAGATCCGACCAAGCAATGTGGAGTATAGATTATCAATAGTGATGTAAAGTATTCATGAGAAATTACAATCATTATCTGCAATGGATGTGTTTAAGAAATATGTTTAATGAAATAGGAAATTTTGTCTGTGAGTGTGAAATAGCCTCATGGGATTACATAGATGGATACAAATTTGTTTTGTCTGCATTTAATATGAACAGAAATTGCCTGAAGAATATTAATATGATCTGTAATAAGAGATATGAAGTGACGTAACATTGTAAAGAATGTGCTAAGGTTGTAACATTATATGAAAATGCTTTAATGTCAATCAATTCCAAAATAGTGGTGCACATATCTTTTACTGTGTACTAAATCCATCTGAGCCATTAGGCTCATTGAGCCGCTTATCCTTGGTTTTCATGGTGCAAGCAGACGAGAGTACATTACTCCCTCTGTTACTCCCTCTGGAGTTCATCACAGATTAACCCCCGAGATAAACAAACAAATCCAATATTCCAGAGAAACTGCACTCTAAATTCTGGGGATCCTTGATAACATGGAAGGTCCTTGCAAAATCATAAAATGTACACTTACCGATTGACAGACAAAAATGTTGTCAAAAGATTTGCCAGTCCATCGCAGATTAGCTCCCCAGCAGTGCTGGTACTCATTTTACAACTGAGTGGACTAAGCATAGAGAGTAAAATGTCTTGCTCAAGGACACAATGTAGCGCTCATGATGGGAATTAATCTCGGTACCTCTCGAATACGAGTATGACTCCTTAAGCACTGAGCCACAGTACCTCTTTTACTCTGTTCATGCAACATTCACTAAGTTATTCAAAGAATGGTTGTTTAAAGGACAACTTAACCGAAATGTGAGGGCATATTTTTAGGGTTCCCTCAAAGATTGAATGCTTATCTTGCACGCAATGGTATGGCATTTTTCTGGTCAGTATGAATATTTAAGTGACGTTTGCCCTCACGTTGTTTGTTGGCTATGGAGGCATGAAGTTTATCAATCTGTTGTGAAATTTGCAAAAACGAGCGCCCTCACTTACATGTATCTGTCTAGTAGTCCTTTAATTTTCAAAATTTGCAATGCATGAATATGAAGCCTTGAACAGTTTTTGGAAGCTTGCGGAATTTTTTTTGCTAGCTTGCACAAGCTAACAAGTTTGCATTTGTTCCAAATACTAGCTTGCTGCAAGCTTGACGCAAGGTACAGTATGTGCAAGCTAAAAATTGTTAGCTTATTGCAAGCTTGCGGCAACCTATTTTTTCTGTAAGGGAGCTTAAGAGTTTTTTATAATTCTTTATATTTCTCTCCTGAATTTCAGTCATTATAGAAATATTGAAGATGTCTTTTGCAGATGTTGATTGAGTTGAGCTAAATAAGTTGCTCTCTTCTTCAAGCAATTGCAGTGAATGATCAAACAAATGATTTAAGTCTTCACAACTTAATAATTTGCATATATTAACTCCTAAGGAAACTGAAATAATCAATATTCACATGTTAATTTGGTATTTTCATAGTTTGCCTGGATTCTAAAGTAATTTAGCTAATTTTATTCTACATGTACTTTTCCACATAATACACTGTAGAACGGTGATTCTTAATAGGCGGCCCGCGGGCCAAATCTGGTCCACCAGGCAATCCAAACTGGCCTGCGTACAATAGTTATTATATAATGCAATGCAGTGCATTGCATGTAAGATCAATCCAAATGAGATCAATACAAATCACAAAATACTAATTTATTTTGGGGTTTTTCTGGGCAGATCAGCTCACTAAAACTTATCTACTGTAAAGCTTGTCAAATAAAATGTTATCTTAAGTTCCGCTATAATTTGGGCTCGCAGCTTGTCAAAGGAATGTGGATAAGAGAACCAATTCTTCTAATTCTTCTAATTGCGCACACTCTCAACTTGTTTGTATTCAGGGACTGTATTGATGGGTTTTGTTTGTCACATGACGCTGGTTTTGCCACGCGATTGGCCCACGGTCCGAAGCTGTTTTGAAATGATGGCCTTCGAAAAATTTGATTAAGAACCCTTTCTGTAGCACAGGAATTCTCTGGATACATTATGCTTGTCATCACTACATTAATCATTACAACTAGTTTTGAGTTTCACAATAATATGTCTTATTGACATCTCATTTTTTGTCATTGATCATTTAATGTTACAAGTCTCAAATAGAAAATCAGACATCCTACATTTATTTATCAAGATAAACAAAATCCAATAAATTGTGAGGCCTTCAAAATATTTGTTTAGGCTTCTTTTTTTTTTTAGAAGTGATGGATCAACCAATTACAGCAATAGAAAATTGTTAACACTACAGAATCTATTTATTGTCCATTATAAAAGTTTTAATGTAAACTGCCCAACCAAAATTGGCCTAGAACTACTGTATCTTAATTCCATCTTTTATGACTTATTGTGGCTTTCTTGTTCACATATTTACCCTTACAGAAATACTGGGTTTCCCCAAGCTTGCAATAAGCTAACAATTTTTAGCTTGTGTCTATTTATTGTCCATTATAGTAAGGTGGTAAAAGTTTTAATGTAAATTGCCCAACCAAAATTGGCCTAGAACTACTGTATCTTAATTCCATCTTTTATGAGTTATTGTGGCTTTCTTTACAGAAAAACTAGGTTGCCGCAAGCTTGCAATAAGCTAACAATTTTTAGCTTGTGCAAACTTGCTGCAGCTTGTGGCAACCTTGTGACAAGCTTGCAGCAGGCTAGTATTTGGGACAAATGCAAACTTGTTTGCTTGCACAAGCTAGCAAAAACCTTTTGCAAGCTTGCAAAAACTTTCTGCAAGCTTGCACAAGCTAACAAATAATTTTTGCTAGCTTGTGCAAACTAATGTTAGTTTGCGCAAGCTAGCAAGCTTGCATTTGTTCTAAATACTAGCTTGCTGCACTAGCTTGCTGCAAGGTTGCACAAGGCTGCAGCAAGTTTGCGCAAGCTAAAATGTTAGCTTGTCGCAAGCTAAACATTTTTAGCTTGTCGCAAGCTTGCTGCAAGCTAGTTTTTTTTGTAAGGGAACTTATCATCAGTACACTAATAGAAAAGTGATAAAACCTTGTTTTGATAGGACCTGGGTAGTATACATTTTCATAGGGTGTGAGTAGTAGAAGGGTTGATAGGGCCTGGGTAGTAGAAGGGTTGATAGGGCCTGGGTTGTAGAAGGGTTGATAGGGCCTGGGTAGTAGAAGGGTTGATAGGGCCTGGGTAGTAGAAGGGTTGATAGGGCCTGGGTAGTAGAAGGGTTGATAGGGCCTGGGTAGTAGAAGGGTTGATAGGGCCTGGGTAGTAGAAGGGTTGATAGGGCCTGGGTAGTAGAAGGGTTGATAGAGCCTGGGTAGTAGAAGGGTTGATAGAGCCTGGGTAGTAGAGAGGTTGATAGGGCCTGGGTTGTAGAAGGGTTGTAGGGCCTGGGTAGTAAGGGTTGATAGGGCCTGGCCTGGGTAGTAGAAGGGTTGATAGGGCCTGGGTAGTAGAGAAGGGTTGATAGGGCCTGGGTAGTAGAAGGGTTGATAGGGCCTGGGAGTAGAAGGGTTGATATGGCCTGGGTAGTAGAAGGGTTGATAGGCCTGTAGTAGAAGGGTTGATAGGGGCTGGGTAGTAAGGGTTGATATGGCCTGGGTAGTAGAAGGTTGATAGGACCTGGGTAGTAGAAGGGTTGACAGGGCCTGGGTAGTAGAAGGGTTAATAGGGCCTGGGTAGTAGAAGGGTTGATAGGGCCTAGTAGAAGGGTTGATAGGGCCTGGGTAGTAGAAGGATTGATAGGGCCTGAGTAGTAAAAGGGTTGATAGGGCCTGGGTAGTAGAAGGGTTGATAGGGCCTGGGTAGTAGAAGGGTTGATAGGGCCTGGGTAGTAGAAGGGTTGATATGGCCTGGGTAGTAGAAGGGTTGATAGGGCCTGGGTAGTAGAAGGGTTGATAGGGCCTGGGTAATATAAGGGTTGATAGAACCTGGGTGTAAGAAGGGTTGATAGAACCTGGGTGTAAGAAGGGTTGATAGGGTCTGGGTAGTAGAAGGGTTGATAGGGCCTGGGTAGTAGAAGGGTTGATAGGGCCTGGGTAGTAGAAGGGTTGATAGAGCCTGGGTAGTAAAAGGGTTGATAGGGTCTTGGTAGTAGAAGAGTTGATAGGGCCTATTTAAGCAGTCTTCTCATTATTTTAGATCCCATGACACATTGGACCAATAAATCTTGAGATCTCAAAAAATAATTGTTTTAGGTATTTTTAGAATTGATGGATCAAACCCATACGACAGCAATACAAAATTGTTGAGAATGCTACAAACTCTATGTATTGTTTGTCCATCAGAGTAAGTGATAAATGCTTTACGTTCATATTAATTGCATACGTAAACAGCTATATCCACAATATTCTTTTTCCTAATAAATCTTGAGCCTTAAAACAATTTATTTTAGGGGTTTATTAGAAGGGATGGATCAAACCTGTGCAATTAACAGCAATAAAGACTTAGTAAGAATGCTGCACTATCTGCCCATTAGAATAGGTTAGACCTGATTAGAGTATGATGATATATGCTTTATGTTTGTGGATTCAGCAAAAATACTGTCCTTGCTGAAAAAGTTGTCATCACTGACATTTAATTTCTGTTCATATGCATGGGTATGACTTCATAATCACTTGGTTGGTGCCATGTCACATCCAGGAGATGACGTCATTTGCTGGAGTGAAAACAAATCTTTGCGCGTTACACATGGGCAAGTCCGTATGTGTTTACTGTGTGCGGTACGTATGGCATGTAAACAAACACAGCTAATTGCTTTGTTTTCACTCGAATGCGGGTTGAATGTGAGGGGTTGCTATGCGGTCTAGTGACCTCAAGTCACATTTTCGACCATTGATGCTTTTTGCATGATATTGATTATTTTGATAATTTATGGCAATATGCTCAGCAAGTAGGTATTTTTGTTGTTGATGTTGTACAGTAGATATGTTCTCTCACCTCAAATGTAAGGGCCTGCTCTGTTGTGTGCTTGCGTATAATAACTGTGTTTAAGGGGAAGGGGAAGGATGGGATTTTAAAACTGTAGCTGTTGTTGTAGCAGATAATGTAGCAGACCATGGCACTAATAGTCCCAGAAATGTTTTCAGGCCTCCCGAAAGGAAAAGAAAAAAGAGTAGGAAAATAAAGGAAATGTGGGAGAATAAAGGAAAATGTGAAGAATAAAATGAACAAAAAATTGAAAAAAAAGGGTTGAAATGTGTATTGGAAAGAAAGAAACAAGAATAGACAGATAAGGAAAGGGGGTGGGGATTAAAAGTGTAGCTGTTGTTGTACCAAAAAATGTAGCAGACCATGGCACTAATAGTCCCAGAAATGTTTTAAGGCCTCCCGAAAAAGAAAAAAAAAGAGTAGGAAAAGATAGGAAATGTGGGAGAAGAAAGGAAAATGTAAAGAATAAAATGATTAAATGAACAAAAAATGGAAAAGAGAGGGGTTGTATTTGAAAAGAAAGAAACAAGAACAGACAGATATAAAAAAAAAAAAAAAAAAAGGCCTTCCAGCCAGAAAAAAGAAAGCAGACGACAGATTGTTTATGACTTTTTGTAGTCCCAGAAATTAAAATATTTGTTCGTTCTTGACTGACATCATCCGTGCAATATGAGGAAGTCATCCAATCACTTGTAATGTAATAAACAAACAATCAACGCATGACAAAATGTAGGTTTTGCTTGTTTATGGTTTATAGCTCTGCGCCATCTCAGCCTTGAGGGAAGTTGTTTTGATTTTCGTGGCTGTTGTTATTGATTGTTTAACAATACAAATAAATTTAGGATGTGAAGCCTTGTCAAGTAAGTCATCTGGTTTATGCTGCAACAAATTTGAATTTGCTAAAAACTTGATGTGATTTGTTTTATAATAAATAAATCGATGATGTGAAGCCTGTCAAATTAGTCATCTGGTTTGTGCTGCAACAAACACATTTGACTGCCTGAAACTTGATGTGATTAAGTTATTTAAAACAGTTTAAATATTCAAAGTGCAGTTTAGGAGAAATGTATGTAAGATTCTGACATGCTGTATAATTCAATCATTTATTTCAAACATTTAATTCAAGGTTGTCCATCTTGTCCATCACAAAATTAAATTTAAAATTGCTTTTTAATACGGAGGATTGAAATTTAAGGATCAGAAATGTGTGACAATTTTAGATACATTTTTCAAAAGTGACCATCCTTGTGTATTATATTGACATTTTTTTCTGGGATTTTGTTACTTTCAAGTTATAATTAATGGGATGTGTTAAAACTGTAATAAGATATGGTCAATTAGTAAAATAAATTGACAATGTGTAGCCTTGTCAAATTAGTCATCTGTTTCATGCTGCAACAACACATTCAAATTTGCTCAAAACTTAATGTGACACATTTCAAGTATTTGAATATATTTTTATATAAAAATATATTTTGTATGTTCTATTCTGACATTTATATGTTGCATTCTGACATTTGTATGTTGCATTTTGACATTTAATTCAATCATTTATTTCAAACAATTATTCAAACATATAATTCAAGGTTGTCCACCGTATATATTACAGAGACAATAAAAGGAACAGAAAAGTGTGCAAAATTTCTTTTCTTGCTTACGGAGATTGAAATTTAAGGTTCTATCAGAAATGTGTCAAAATAAAAATAAAATTGGGACACATTACTCAAAAGTGACAGTCTTTGTGTATCCTATTGAAATATTTTCTGAGAAGTTACAACCAGTGGATGTGTCAAAGTCTGGTAATTATCTTTAAAAATTTTGAAGAAAAAAATGTTGGTTAGTGAAAACAATTTACATTAGTGTTTAATAATAACATACTTTAAATGTTTAGTAAAAGAGGCAAATTGATTTTGAATGCATATACACTATTTTGCATTTGACTCATTCATCATTATTGGCTCTGTGTGTCTCGGAAGGCAATGGACTGTGCCATAATTTGATTGGTGATTTAGTACTGATGGCTAAGACTGTTAAGTCTAATTCTTGAATAACAGTCTCTGCAGCAGCTGCTGCACTTAAAGGCTGCAGGCAGTGAAGTTGTTGGGATGGCTCTCACATTCTGTCAGTCCTTCTGTCTCCACACGGCTCTTCTCTCTTTATCTCTGCCCTCTTGATACCTGTTGGAGGACGGATGTCTCCCCCGATCCTCTTGTTGAATTATGAATTGAGTGAAAGTGTGTTGGAGACGGTTGAATAAAGGTAGAAAAATACTCAATGATTTTTCTACACTAGTCATTGTAAAAGAAATTTGTGACAGCGAGCTTAGTAGCTTGCTTGTTCACAATTCTGATTGTATTTTCAGTTCCGTATTATACAAGGAAGACATACATTAACCGACCAAGAAACTACTTAAAATCCTGTAACAGGGGCACTTGACTGTCTCTAAATTAAAGTTGACAGAATAGGTTTGAATTACCGCTACTGCTGAGCAAAACTTAAGGGCTTTCAGTTACAGACTGATGAGTGATTTTTTATGAAGAAATACAATCCTTGAAAAATAAGCGCTTAAATTCACAATTGGGGAATAATGTAGTTTTACAAAGTCATCATTTCGAAGAAAATCCATTAATATTATGACTTGCTTGAGGATTTATATCACATTTTCAATATTTCATGCTGTGTCAAGCCATGCGTAGTGTATTGAATGTAGCGTGAGTTCCATTATCTTTGCTGCACATCGATTTTGATGAAAAATGAAATATAAAACTGTAAATGTGTCATGTGACATGAAGTGCTTTTTGTGAGGATCTAATGTTGACAGAGAGACACTAATGCTTCCACATATATATATATATGCATTAAGCTCTTTGAGTTTTAGTATCAAATGTTCAAATGTTCAAAACATAACTGATAATTGCAAGTTTATATCTTGATGTTATTGATATGTCTGTTGTGTAATCCAGGGTTATTGATGGATGCTTATTGATTTGTTGTTGCAAGCAAAATAAACATTAACAGAAAGGATTTCAGCTAAGAGGAAAAAACAAAACATGCATCAAATATATTAGTTTTCAATTGCCATCTGATCCTACAATAAAAGTGTTGACAGCGAAAATTTTCTTGCCATTTTCAAATTGAAAAGGTAATATCAATGATACTGATCAGCAATAGAAATTCTAAATTCTTTTATGTTGTCTCACAATTGAAAGCCTGCCATTAAATAAGGTTATCAAAGTGAAATAAATTGGTTTGAGCCCATTGGTCTTTTATTAACAGGCAGAAGTTTTTATTCTAAAAGATTTTTCCAAAATATATTTATATTATATTGGTTTTTGGTGAAAAATGAAATATAAACCATAAATGTGTCATGTGACATGGAGTACGTGCCTCTTGTGAGGATCTAATGTTGACAGAGAGACAATAATGCTTTTACATACCCATCAAGCTCTTTGACATTTTGTATTAAAGTGCTTTCTTTTTGGTGATTTCGTCCGTCTGGCCGTTCTTTTAGAATTCCTCAGAGAATGTTAAAGTTTCTTTAGAGTTCCTCAGAAAAAGTTAAAGTTTCTTGAGATATCCTCATGGAAGGCTGGAATTTCCTTACTAAATGTTAAAGTTTTTTACACTCTTAAGACAGGTTGAAGACTAGTTTCCTTAAAAAGTCTACAAAACATTTGATATTTCCTTCGAAGATAACTGTAAGATGATATAATTTCCTAAAATCCTTCAAAGATCATCATGTGTCTCTCATAACACTGGAGGTTTAAAACCCTTAAACTTCTTCAAAATAATATATTTTTGCACCAACAGCTGTATCAGACTTGATTATTAAACTCTGCCTTTATTATTCTGTCTATTTGCATAAAGTTGCTACATTATATGAACTGACAAGACATTTGTAGTATGCTAGCTCAGGGAGTGTGACAGGATGTGACTGCATATGGACATACAGTAGGGAGGGATGTCATATGGGACATGGATAGGGGCCATAAGGGACATAGGATAGCATTTACCCATGTGGTATGCACCAAGGGCTATATCAAGCATGATTATTTGACTCCGCCTTTTTTTCTTATTCAGCAAGACATTTGCATTTCTTATTAAACAAGTCATTTGCATATAAGTTATAATAGGAATGACAGATTTTCATACATAGTGTAGTGTGCTCAATCAGGGACTGCGGTAGCTAGGACGAGACTTCTTATGGAGCTCATGCTATGTGGGACATGGGGTGGGATGCCATTTGGCACATGGGATGGGATCCATGTGGGACATCGGGTGGGTTGCCACATGGGACATGGTGGAATGCCATGTGAGATATAGGGTAGGAGACTTTGTGGGACATAGGGTAGGAGGACATGGGGTGTGATGCCGTGTGGGACACAAAGTAGGATGTCATTGGGACATTTGGAGGGGTACCATGTGAAACATGGTGGATCCAATGTGGGACATAAGGTGGGATACCATGTGGGACATCAGGTGGGAAGTCACTGATGCAGGACATAAGGTGGAATGGCATGGGAGACAAAGGGGGATGCCATGTGGGACATAGAATGTGATGCCATGTGGGAGATATGGTAGAATGTCATGTGGGATATGGTGGGATGTCATGTGGGACATCATGAAATGCCATGTGGGACATATGGTGGAATGCCATGTGGTACATACTGTATGGTGGAATGCCATGTGGGACATATAGTGGAATGCCATTTGGGGCAAGGGGTGAGATGGGATGTCATGTGGGACATGGGGTGGGGTGCCATTTGGGACAGGATGGAATGCCATGTGGGTCATAGAATGGGATGCCATGTGGGACATATGGTGGAATGCCACTTGGGACATATTGTGGAATGCCATATGGGATATATGGTGGAATGCCATGTAGGACATGGGATGGGATGTCATGTGAGACATGGGGTGGGATGCCATGTAGGATTTGGTGCGAGATGCAGTTTTTATAATTGGCCGGGTCATATGATATGGGTGTCAATTTGCATGGTCATGCAAACCATGACGGTATTAACCGTTCTAGTTGAAATGCAACTTATATTTAAAAGCTCTTATATTTGGTATGATGCTGTGTATTCCAGGATTATCAAGGGATGCATATTGATCTGTTGCTGTTGTAAACAAAATAAAAATATGACAGAAAGGATTTCAGTAAAGAGGAAAAAATAAGCCCAAAATAAAATATGTTACTTTTTGATTGCTGCAAAAGTGATGTCCTACATTATTTTCTGCTGTCCCACAAATGAAAGCTTGCTATCAAATAAAGCTGTAAAATGTGTAATTTACGGTTGAACTTGGGAGATTTTTGGTTGAACTAGGGAGATTATCGGTCGAGCTTGGGAAATTTTCCGTCGAACTTCGGAGATTTTGGTCCAACTTATGAGATTTTTGGTCAAACTTTGGGAGAGAATTTGGTCAAACTTGGGAGATTTACGGTCGATTGGGAGATTTTCGTTCCAACTTGGAAGAGAATTCGGTCAAACTTGGAGGCGATTTTTTAGTCGAACTTGGGAGATTTACGGTTGAACTTGAGAGATTTACTGTTTAACTTAAAAGATTTTCGGTATGACTTGGTAGATTTTTGGTCGAACTTGGGAGATTTTTGGTCTAACTTGGGAGATTTTTGTTCCAACTTGGTATAAATTTTCGTTCCAACTTTTAGATTTCTTTTTCGATCCAACTTGGTACCTTTTCGGTCCAACTTGGGAGATTTTCAGTTCAAAATGAAGAATTATTATTAAGTTTAATACATATTTGAATTCACCATATTTCTTTTGTAAAAGACTTTTTTTTTTTTTTTTTTTAATTTGAATTTTCTTCAGGGAAACTTCTTCCCTTGGCCCCCTCTTCCCCACCACCCTCAAAATATCATGCTAGTGGTGTAGAAAGGTTTTGAAAATTGCCTGACACTACTGTATACTTTCTTTCCCTTACTCATCAAAAAATTGCTCAGACAAGATTTTTTGTTAGTAAGCAGAAATCATGTATATTTACCAAAGCTTTTAAGAAATTATCAGCTTTGATGTGTTCCCAGATATTATATAAAGATTATATAAATCTTAATGTGTAACGTGAAAATGTGAAGTAGAGTATCTTAGCAGGAAGCAATGTAATGAGAATTTTCGTACCTGGGATGAGCAAATTACAGATGAAGCATGATACGTCTTTAACATTCGATAAATACAATGGTTGGTTAAAACCAACAATGATTGCGTATAAGTTATTGCAAATTATGAAAATAGCAACAAATGTTACCAAAACATCTTTGTTTATATACCTCAGAGACTTAAGAGTTGGCTCCTTCCGACTATTTGCTTGCTTTTGCTGATCATACAAACTACAGCTTGTACAAACTACAGCTTGTACAAACTACAGTTTGTACAAACTACAGCTTGTACAAAATACAGCTTGTACAAACTACAGCTTGTACAAACAACAGCTTGTACAAACTATAGCTTGTACAAACTACAGCTTGTACAAACTACAGCTTGTACAAACTATAGCTTGTACAAACTACAGCTTGTACAAACTACAGCTTGTACTTTTCTTTGTATTTTGTCATTCAAGTCTGGTACAGTATTTGCATAATAAAAATCTTATCTTAGAAATGAAATGTTTCATTTTGGATTCCTCTTTAAAGGATTAGTTTAGGGGTCAAGCATGTCCATCTTATACGAAAGATAATGAAAGAGGAAACAAAATGGTGAAGAAAGCATTACAAAATCTTATTCTGTTATGGAGGATTTTAAGTTTCATGTTTGGTATCATTTGTGTAAAAAACGACTGAAACTAGACTGGTTGTGACGTCACAGCCTCAGATTTTTCAGTCTTTATGTATTCTACTCTACTTTTTTGGCTTAAAAACAGTTGAATATGTCAGGAAAGTAGTAAAACAGAATTTTGCAAGGGTAATTTTATTTTACCACCTGAAGAAATTTTGAGGATAATTAATTCAAATACTCTTAAATTTTCTTTAAAATGTATTAACAGTTGTTAGGAGTTTGAAGATGAGTGTGCCAAGCTTCTACAGTAGACTTAAAACTACACCAGTCATCAATTTCTACATAGATAAGACATAGATAAGACTTTTAAACTATCTCCTTAACGGAATTAGATATTAAAGTAGTTTCTTCACCATTTTGTTTCTATTAAAGTCCTCTTTCAGATAAGATCAACTTGCTGGACTACTGAATTAATCTTTTAAGAAAGTCTGCTTGTAATTCTCTTGAGAAATGTAGCTGTGACGCTAGTGACCTTTACAAAAACACACAAGATGTATATTAGCCTAGCTGGCCCATGAGAAGTTGATTATTAAAGAGAAAGTTATAAGTTTTGGTAGATGTGCGGCCCCACAATGTAGATCAAATTTAGGTTGCTAAAGCATCTTTTTTACATACTGTGCATACATAATTATAAGAGGCAAAATTCAGGGAAATTTCAACATTTTGGTGTTTTATGTCTCTTGCTGTCATTGTGGATTTCAGGATTTACGTTCGGATGAATGTAATTTTGTGGTAAACAGGAGATGAATGAGAGATTAAAGTACTTCAGAGGTCTTTGCTTTTAGTATTCTGGGAGGAAAATGAATTTATTCTTCATTTTTAGATGCCAGCAAGATTTATACGGTGCTGATTTAAATTGCCTTTGTTTGCAACATGGTCAACATGGATCCTATTTACATGGTCAAGCATTTATTTCACATACATACATACATAATTTTAGGCCAGAGGCTAATTTTGATCAAAATTCAACATTTAGCATGTGTGATTTATGTCATTTCCTGTCATCGTGTCACGGTGTGATTTTGTGGTAAACAGGTGATACAAGATAGATTAAAGTTTTTTAGAGGCTTTTGCTTTCAGTATTCTGGGAGGAAAACAATCCTTCTTTGTGAGGGGCCAACAAGATTTACGGTAATTGATTTAATTTCCTGTGTTTACAATGTGGATCATATTTACGTGCTAAATCATTTCTTTCACATAAATACTTAATTTAAGGCAAGAGGCAAAATTTTGGGAAATTTGAGCATTTAGCATTTGTGTTTTATGTCTCTTCCTATCATTGTGGATTTCAGGGTTTAGGTTCCGATGTGAATTTGGGATAAACAGGTGATGAAAGGTAGATTAAAGTAATTCAGAGGCTTTAAATTTGGTTTCAAATTTTAGAAAGGAATGCCATCCTTCAGATTGATGGACCAAAACAAGTACAGTTCTTGATTTAAATTTCCTGTTTGCAGCGGAAGCTGAGTTGGTTAAAAGAAGTGCAAGTAAATTTGGAAAATATCTACAAAAGAATTTGGATAAAATATGTTCAATTTGTGTGTGTGTGTGTGTGTGAACAAAATTATTTTGCACTCATCTTGGTGTTTTATGGAGGGTTTATTCTTGTGCACATGAAAGTGCAAATGTGGCTGAAAACATGTTTGGCCGCATTCAAAATTGTTCAAA
The DNA here is from genome assembly GCA_020152595.1 of Chiridota heheva. Taxonomy (NCBI): domain Eukaryota; kingdom Metazoa; phylum Echinodermata; class Holothuroidea; order Apodida; family Chiridotidae; genus Chiridota; species Chiridota heheva. Next base: position 1,202,429 of record JAIGNY010002638.1, read on the forward strand.
CTTGGCATTTTCGTGTTTAAAAAAAAAAATCTATTTGGCCACCAAAAATCTTGTTTGGATTGAAGTGATACTTTGCATTAAGTTATTGGTTTGATGAGACTTGTTGGCACTTGGCTTAAGTTTGGCCTTTTATAAAACGTTTTGATGGAGAATAAAAACTCATATTTTCTGATGACGTTTAGACCATGTGATATTTTACATGTAGTAGAAGTTACGACATTGTTTTGATTTTCAGCATATTTGACCCCTCTGTGAATATCCACTTGACCTGCCAGTGGCCGATCTATTTCAAAATTTAGGAATTATTTTGTCTTGATTACAGTTTAGCTTTTTGGGCTTAAATTGACCTTTTTTCAGACTCATTTGGCTTTATGTAATTTTTGCGATATATAATATGATACTAAGCCTGATCAGCAGCTCCTAAGTTACAGCTTTCTTGTGATGTGTGGAAATTTAGGCATTAAAAAATTGACCTAGCATATTAGCAGTAATGTTTAAATAATGCAGGGCACTGAATAGGTTGAATGATGAATAATTTATTTATGGAATGCAGTGCACTTGCATATAAATCAGACCGTATAAAACAGCTGTTCACATTTTGTACACATTATGTTGCTTATAATTTTGATATGGATAATAAGGTATTGGAATAGCCTAAATTATTAATGGCAATGTATAGCTGTATGTGACACAATGATAGTGCCCCATTTCTAGTTTTTGTTTTTGAGAGAATGATCTTTTGAAAACTTAGGGACTCAAAGACACAGATATCGATTTAATGAGTTATAAATGAATTATTGATGGCAATGTACAGACTACTAGCTGCATGTAACAGAACTCACACGTCAACGTTGCCCCATTTATTGTACTGTAGATGGTCAGAATAGTTGCAAAGGTATGTGGAAATTTTGTTTTTGAGAGAGAATGATCTTTTGAAAATGAAGGGATTTAAAGAAGTAGATATCGATTTAATTAACTATTGATGGCAATGTATAGATCTTTTCCAATTGAGTTTTGATAGCCAAATGTGATTTCTTTAGTACCTCAACCAATCAATTGCTGGGGGGTAATTTTCCTTTGTTTCCTAACCAATCAGTTTCAGGTTGGAGGAAAAAAATTGTAAACAACAAAACATGCGTATCTACCTTGGATTCATTTGTGTCAGTTTTCAATGCCAAGTTCCTGGTATCGCCTTGAAAAAGAACCCTGGTAAACAATACTATTTACTTCAAAGCATCACAAAACAACAGGAATGAGATCATTTTGTATCGCATCTACAGGTGAAAAATCGGTACAGTTTGTCAAGGTTGGAAAACCTTGCAAAGTATGCAAACCTAGTGGTTCATGGGAAATACAGAGCTGGAAATATATATAACCGCAGAAAAAACAGGAATTTACGGGGAAAATTTGTTTTTCATTTTAAGAAATTCTTTTAAAAAAAAAGATAATTTTTTACAAGATTTTGTGATATGGTAAGTATGTGCTCTGAAAACATCCCAGTGTAATTGTGTAATAAATTGTACATTAAATTGTGAAAGAGGGCAGCAGATGTATTTACTACATTGATATTATTTCTGTCATGAGTTTTTGTGGGAATATTTTTGCAACTTTATTCAGAACCGAGGGAAATTTTATGAATAATTCCAACAATGGGGAAATGTACAATTTCAGAGGAAAATAAATACATCGAAGAGGTGCATTAGAGATAAGTTAAAAATTGCCCATTTCCAGCAAATGATAATCATGTAGGGCTTCTTTTCTCACAAACAACCTGTTCTTGAAAAAAAGTATATTAGTTAATACAATGGCTTCATAAACAACAGAAGGAAGAAAAGTACATACCCAATCTTTCATTTTCATGGGAAGGATTGCAAGATAGCAATCCTGCATTTTATCATTTGCCTGATAAATTAAGCTCTTTCTGCAAAAGACATCCGTGTTAGTGTTATCTTTTAATGATAAATCACTATATATTTTCTTATTAGGTGATCTTGTGGAATTCATTTGTCATGTCTCAGGGGAAGTACTTCTGTTTTAGGTACAGTATATGACACATCTGTTTGGAAGATGAATTGCTCCCTGTTTGTTATGTCAGTGCTTTACTGAAAGCTCAGCCTTAAATTTCCTGAAATGAACCACAAATTTCCTGAAATTTGCTTAATTTTGGTGACTATTTCTTAAATGCAGTGAATATTCTATCTCATAAACTCAACAGTGATAGCTCTCTAAGTGAAATTCTCCTCAGTATTATCCATATTTCTTCAACCAAACCTTGCCACCGGAATTATGAACAATATTTCATGCCGGATACTGTGGGCCTGAATGAAATGACTGAGGACTTAATAAATCAATCATAGAATGTTCAATCTTGTCATTTAGCATTTTCTCAAAGTAGTATGAGTTCGCGATCAGACACATGCACTGCAACAATAGGATTCGCCAATATTCTACTGTGAGAACACTCACCAGGTCTGACTGCAGTCTCTTGATATTGATTCTATTCGAGGGTAGGAACATGGAGTATGCGATCAGATTCACTGATAAGATTCTCAAAAAGCGTATCTGAACGCAGATTCTGCAGTGTCTTGTGATCACATTATTGAATCAATATCCTGTTGTTATACGTTGTTTATTTCGCACGAACCGTTAGCCTGCCTTAGATTTTGTGGATTTTTAAATGACTTAGGTCTTTGGAAGTATGGTTCACTCATGCCCCGTGATCAGATGACCTACAGTGATGCCCCGTGATCAGATGACCTACAGTGATGCCCCGTGATCAGATGACCTACAGTATTGCTCCGTGATCAGATGACCTACAGTAATGCCCCGTGATCAGATGACCTACAGTAGGTCTGATCGTGAGCTTCCACTCGAGTCAGAACACATGACATTCTTTTTTTTTACAATCATGGAGCACGGTTTATAATCGGGGGAATCATGATCCGTAGATGAGTGAGAACACGGCCATGTTGATTATTTCTGGGTAATCCTGTTTACAATTCGTTGTATTTGGTTGGTTGGATTTGATTTTAAACGTCCATCTTTTGAATATTGTATCAAACTTTCAATTGTAATCCTTGTACTGTATTAACGGGAAAGCTGATGGCAGCGTTACCTACTGTTCCACTGGATCGTGATGATCTGAGGAAACGGCAGCTACGGTCAGCTGGCTATGCCGAGTGATGATGCTATATTTGTCGTTATGTTTTCCTAGCTGTTCAGCGCAATGAGATATGGGCTTTATAAGAATTACTATTATTATTATCATCGAGGAACCAATGGTCTCACTACTATTTAGTTTGAATTGCTAAACATTAAAAAAAATAAGTCATTTGGCTCAGCACTTTCAACTATTCTTTAAATGTCAAAATCAAACAATTTTGTCTATTAGTGTGGAAACGTGATTTATTGCTTTCAGTATCCAGAGAAACTCATTTATCTTCCTTTTCAAGCTTCACAATGACTTTTATGTTTTATTTTAACTGTCCCGATAATGAGAAATGTTCTATCACCTAGAAGTGCATTACATTTTGGTTTTCATTTAAAAAGCTGCCGGTTGTTAAGCTTGACAAATCTAAAAGCAGTTTTAGGCAGATTTACTTCTCTAATGGATTATTGCTTTTTGTGGAATTGGTAACTAGTCTTTTTTTTCAAGAAAATTAAAAGTTTAATATATCAACACCTCCTTAATGTATGTTTTGTCAGCTAATCTGTTAAAAATGATAAACGACCGTACAAAATCCTCTGTGAAGACAGATTTGACAACACGGTTTGTGTCTCGAGTTTGTTTATACAGTGCAGAATGGATCTCGGTTCTTTTGTTTTATCACCAAGAGGAGCATGGAAGGGTTCTAGGATGTAATCTAGATGTTTATGGAAATTGTAGGACAGAATTAGAAAAGAGAAATACTTTCGCAAAAAGTGTATGGCTATTTGATAATTCAAGATGCTCTTATAAAATAAGCTGATTTATGCATCAGTGCATGCTCATAAGCTGATGAGGAACATGTTGCACATTCATGTGTACAATATGGCTCAGTGTATAAATATGTATTACCCAATAGGAGTGTGATTTGGGACATCACTTTGGAAGTGTGATTGGGGAATCACTTTGGGAGTGTGATTGGGGAATCACTTTGGGAGTGTGATTTGGGACATCACTTTGGGAGTGTGATTGAAAATCACTTTAGAAGTGTGATTGGGGAATAACTTTGGGAGTGTGATTTGGGACATCACTTTGGGAGTGATTGGAAATCACTTTAGAAGTGTGATTGGGGAATCACTTTGGCAGTGTGATTTGGGACATCACTTTGGAAGTGTGATTGGGAAATCACTTCGGGAATGTGATTGGGGAACCACTTTGGCAGTATGATTTGGGACATCACTTTGGGAGTGTGATTGGGAAATCACTTTGGGAATGTGATTGGGGAATCACTTTGGCAGTGTGATTTGAGACATCACTTTGGGAGTGTGATTGGGAAATCACTTTGGGAATGTGATTGGGGAATCACTTTGGCAGTGTGATTTGAGACATCACTTTGGGAGTGTGATTGGGAAATCACTTTGGGAATGTGATTTGGGACATCACTTTGGGAGTGTGATTGGGAAATCACTTTAGGAGTGTGATTTGGGACATCACTTTGAGAGAGTGATTGGGACTTCATATGGGAATAAGATTTGGGACTTCTGATGGGAATATGCTTTGGTACTATTATAGAAATCTGAATTTTCCGCTTTCTTATAATATGATACAGTATATACATAAATTGCAAAGTGGAAGAAGCCTGGTAAGTGAAGCAAATGCTTGGGCAAGCAGGCCACCTTAACGAGATAATAACAATTAAACAATGATGATAAGAATTAATAAAGAAAGAAAAAAACACTTAAGTTTGTAAATTTACAAATAAGAACAGTACACATGGCTTAATACACACTTGTAAGATTAATTACCCCCTCCCTTTCCTTATCCCACCCGACACCCCTACATATTTACCCTCTGCCCTTTCACATTGGCTGAAATCATGGCTTTTATTTGGAGACAAGAAAACTCTTTAGTTTTTTTTTGAGGTGATGCATATGGGACTGATGTGGATCTTCTTATGGATCTGATTTATGACATCTTATGGGAACGTGATTTGGGACTTTGTGCATTTTTGGGACTACATACAGTATTGTGAATTGGAATTGTAAGGGAGGGATCTGGGACTGGAAATGTGATTTGGGACTATATCTGGGAGAGTGTGATTTGGGAAATATGGGGGTGATTTTGACCTAAACAGTATGGCATAATGGGACTGTGATTTTGGACACATACGGGAATGTGATTTGGGACTACTTACAGGAGTGACATGATACTACATATGTGATTTGTTATGTGGGAGTGTGATTTGTCATGTGGGAGTGTGATTTGTTCCTTGATGATCATTTCAGAAAGATGATTTGAACCATGCAGTTAAGCATGTTTCCCCCTCTCTCATAATCATGTTTTCCCTCTCAATAGCCAAGTTTTCCCTCTCATCAGCATGTTTTCTTTCTCATAAGCATGTTTTCTCTCTCATAAGCATGTTATTCTCTCTCAATCATGTTATCCTTCTCATAGGCATGTTTTTCCATCTTATAAACATGCTTTTTTCTCATAAGCATATTTCCATCGCTAAGCAAGTTGTCCTTCTCATAAGCATGTTTTTCCTCTCATAATCATGTTTTTCTTCTTATAGCCAAGTTTTCCCTCTCATAAGCATGTTTTACCTCTCATAATCATGTTTTCCCTTTCATAATCATGTTTTCCCTTTCATAATCATGTTTTCTTTCTCAATAGCCAAGTTTTCCCTCTCATCAGCATGTTTTCTTTCTCCTAAGCATGTTTTCTTTCTCATAAGCATGTTTTCCATCTTATAAGCATATTTTCCTTTGCATAGGCATATTTCCCTCGCATAAGCATGTTTTCCTTGTCATCCGCATGTTTTCCATCTCACAAGCATGTTTTCCCTCTCATAAGCATGTTTCCCTTTCATAACTTTGTTTTCATAAGCTGTTTCCCTCGCATAAGCATGTTTTCTCATATGCACGTTTTCTCTCTCATAAGCATGTTTTCCTTCTCATCAGCATGTTTTCCTCGCATAAACATGTTTTAGGCTTGTGCTAGTAATTACTTAATTCACAAAAGGTTTTCAAAACTTTGTAATTTTAGCAAAATAATTCAAAACAAAAGTTGTGTAATTATGGCAGGAGTTGAGTGTGATAAGGGAGTTGCCATTCAATGCCAATTCCCTGGTTGTGATGCCCACTGGATAGTGTGGTTTGATTGTATTTCCAATTGTGGAAAGCCTTCACTGCAAGTCTTAGGTTGCATGTATTAGGGTCAGATTATTTTGGGTGTAAAAGTACAGGTCAAATTTTGGAAAGTAATGAGCTGTTGTTTTAGAATGGGTCAACAAGTCAAGAGAATGACCATATTCATCACATCTACTAATGCGCATTGTGACTTTGATCTTATCTTAAGTTATTCAAAAATTACGTACTTTATTTGAAATTCCCACCTGGAGATGTTTGTGTAGTTAAGAGACCGGGGGATGGGGAGTGGCTGGGTCAAGTCACCTTCGCCCTCTCAGGAATGAATGCCATGTTTAAATTCGCTTTCATGCAATCACATAAGATCCTGGCACGAAGTAGACTATGGTAATGTGGAATTAGAACTAGGCTATAGCTACGTCCTGAGAGCTTTGCTAAATTATATCTCGTGATGAATCCATCTTCCACATAGAAATGCTAGTGGAATATGTAAAAACTGTATTGATGAGAAGGTCATTTAAAATACAAAGCCAAATTCTTCTTTTTTAAGAAAGAAAATATTCCTTGAAGTGTGCTTCATTGTTTTAATTGCAAAGCTTCATTGAAGGTTAAAGTATTCCATGGTGGAACAAAGCAGCTCAAGTGGATGTCGGTGGATGATATTGCAATGGATAGTCAATTCTCAGATCCCGATATCTTCTGATTTGAAAAAATAAAAGTAAAAAACTCAGCAAAAACCTAACTAAATGCATGTGTATCACATTATGTGCTGAGGGAGTTCTAGATTGTGAAAATTTTCAAGGAATATTTGAACGTAGTAAGTTAGTTTGTTGTGTCGATATTTCTTCCATTAATGTTTTATCACCTGCAATGTTTGGAAGAAATTGGTTTTTGAAGTTTCAAGATTTTCTGGAGGTACTTTCTGGGAACATTTTATAGGTTCTATTTTCCATGCAATTATAAACAATGATACACTAGATTTAACAAAATGATGATATATGTATTTGTGCTTGGCAACATGGAGAGGCACAGAAAAAATGAAAATTAAAGTATTTCATCAGGTGGAACAAAACAGCTCGAGTATTTGTGTTGGTTGATATTGCAATGGGTATAGTCAATTCTCAGATCCCCAAGAATTTTGATTGGAAAGAATAAAAGTGCAAAACTCCTTAGCAAAACCCAATTATTGCATGTGTATAACAACATTCTGTGTCAAAGGAGTTCAACGTCCAGATTGTGAAAATTGCAAGAAAGTTCTGATTATAACTTAGTTTGTTGTGCCAATATTTGAAATTTGAGGTGTTATGCACAAATCAAATTCAAATCAAGTTAAAAAAATGAAATTAGTCAAATTCAAAGAAAATTAATCAGATAATGGTACATTACAAATTGATTAAAAAGCATTTAATATCAGCTGCCTCCAGCTGAATTTATACATTTTTACTGGAAAATAACTTGGTCTTCTGGATTGGGGGTATGGCCTCGTAAAACAGACATGTGTGGAAGCCGTGCTTATTGTTTAGTTTTACTAAGGATGTGATCGTACATCCTTGGTTTCACATCATATTATTGGCGCATTTTCAGACAAACTAATTGAAAGAAAGGATGTACAATGTTAGAGTATGATCAATGGGAATATTGCAAAGAATAGATTGCTTCTTATGAAATATTATTAAATGACGGTAGACAATAAATATATATTTTTTTATGCAAAACTTGACTTGAAAATGGCAATTCCCATTTCATATTCCTTTGATATCATCTTTACTATTTTAAACATTTTTGTAATAAAGTTGAGCTTCAACATCATTGATGTTCTGGTTTGATAAGTTATCTTATGTATCTACATGTATCAGGCCATGCTTCTGTATGAATCCTTGAAAAAGCACAAAACCCGTTGAGATGCAATCAACACATGTACCATAAACCGTCTAAACTGGATATTCCAGTAACCAGAAGAAAATCTTAGAGTTTACAGCCCCATGGGATATGATCAGAAACTTTACTTTATACCAAGACATTGACTTTACTCAAAGTAAAACCAACCCACTCTAAGGCAAACATAAGGACGTGAGATTCTGATGAATTGTGATTGTGACCCTTTTAGGTCAGGTAAAGTTGCCAGATCTGACGCTGGGGAATTATTTGGTGCCTTGTGGTTATTTATGTAGTTTTTAGGCGGTATACCTGCAATGATCATCCAAAGAAGATGGATGCTGTTATTTGAGTAAAATATTGAAACTTGAACTTATAAATGTTCTGTATGTGTCAAGGCAATGTCACGTTCTTACTTTTTACCTCCCACTTCCTCCGGGAAAAAAGTGAATTAAATTGATTAACTTTCTCCTAGCGGCGATAACCTTGTGACTTTGCTTGTGCTCTTATTGTAGGGAAAAAGAAAAAAAAAAGTTTACAAAGTATGGTACTTTCGTATTTGAATAATTAAATGAACATGGTCTCAAAAGATATATAATAAATGCAAGTTTTCTATACCATTTTAAATGGAACAAAATATTCAAAGACTCTTTAGTTATAACGTTTGAAGTGCAAAATTTATGCTATTTTTCAAAGCGTTTTGCACAGTTAAGGAGACTTTTGCAAGTGTATGAAACAAACATTCCCATATGTGCTGTAATGTAAGTGAAATATTGGGAGTTTGTTGGAAATGTTCTGTTTCATAGAATTATTACATTACTTTTTACCTCTTACTCCCCCCCCTAAACATTGATTATATGGCCCAATTTTCTGATGGCTATTGAAACTGTAAATTTATGGCTAATTCTTTATATAGAATTTAGGCAAAATCAAATCAAGGTAACAAATTTTGAGATATAGCTGCAATTTGATCATCTTTCACACTTAAGGAATGATACAATCAACTTTTTGCCTGAATTAGGTAAATCCCCCATGTCAGCTACATGTATGCTTCTGTATGAACCCCTTGATAAAGCACAAAAACCCGTTGAGATGCAATCAACACATCTCGCATAAAACCTTCTAAACTAGATATTCCCGTAATGAGAAGAGAATCTTAGAGTTTACAGCCCCATGGGATATGATCACAAACTTTACTTTATACCAAGACATTGACTTTACTCAAAGTAAAACCAACCCACCCTAAGGCAAACATAAGGACATGAGATTCTGATGAATTGTGATTGTGACCCTTTTAGGTCAGGTAAAGTTGCCAGATCTGACGCTGGGGAATTTTTGGTGCCCTGTGGATATTTATGTAATTTTCAGGCGGTTACACATGATTTTTTCAATTCTTGCGATTGCAATGATCATCCAAAGAAGATGGATGCTGTTATTTGAGTGAAATATTGGAACTTTGAACTCTTAAATGTTCTGTATGTGTCAAGGCAATGTCACGTTCTTACTTTTTACCTCCCACTTCCCCCGGGAAAAAAATCAATTAAATTGACCAACTTTCTTGTAGCGGCGATAACCTTGTGATTTTGCTTGTGCTCTCATTGTAAACCCAGATAAAACACATTTCACAGTTTACAAAGTACGGTACTTTTTTTTGTTGAATAATCAAATGAAAATGGTCTCAAATGATAGATGATGAATTCAAGTTCTCTAAACCATTTGAAATGGAACAAAATATTCAGAGACTCTTTAGTTATAACGTTTAAAGTGCAAAATATGTGCTATTTTTCAGAGCGTTTTGCACAGTTAGGGAGACTATCGCAAGTGTATGCAACAAACATTCCCATTTGTGCTGTTAAATGGAAATATTGGGAGTTTGTTGGAAATGTTCTGTTTCATGGAATTATTACATTACTTTTTACCTCTTACTCCCCCCTAAACATTGATTATATGGCCCAAGTTTCTGATGGCTATCGGAACTGTACATTTATGGCTAATTCTTTATATAGAATTTATTGCAAAATCAAATCAAGGTAACAAATTTTGAGATATAGCTGCAATTTGACCATCTTTCACACTTAAGGAATGATACAATCGACTTTTTGCCTGAATTAGGTAAATCCCCCATGTCTGTAGCTACAGTACATGTATGCTTCTGTATGAATCCCCTGATAAAGCACAAAAACCCGTTGAGATGCAATCAACACATCTGGCATAAAACCTTCTAAACTATATATTCCCGTAATGAGAAGAGAATCTTAGAGTTTACAGCCCCATGGGATATGATCACAAACTTTACTTTATACCAAGACATTGACTTTACTCAAAGTAAAACCAACCCACCCTAAGGCAAACATAAGGACGTGAGATTCTGATGAATTGTGATTGTGACCCTTTTAGGTCAGGTAAAGTTGCCAGATCTGACGCTGGGGAATTATTTGGTGCCCTGTGGATATTTATGTAATTTTCAGGGTTTTTGTTTTCATGTACTGTATGCACATGAATTTCCAATTGCTATTAGTGGGCGGGTTACCTGACATTACGGATATGATAAACAAAATACTCATGATTTCAGAGATTATTTAAAAGATGAACGCTGTTAATAAAGTGATATGTTGGGAGTTTGTTGCAAATGTTCACTTTTGTCAAGGGATTACTGCTTCAATTCTTAGTTGTAACAAAGTATGGGAAAATGTACCTAAGGTTGGACTGTGGGTATGATTTGACCCTTAACAAGATTTAGTCATTATATATCTATTAATGATTTGAAAAGCTCTGGAAAATATTGAAGAAATTTTAAGAAACAGCTTGACCAACAATATTTCTTTATCTTTCAAAATGAAAGAATTGAACTTACTTTTTCAGCAAATTATCAGGTAATATTGATATGTCTTTAGCTCTGTGTCTGCGCGAATCTCTTGAAAAAGCACAAAACCCGTTGAGATGCAATCAACACATGTACCATAAACCGTCTAAACTAGATATTCCAGTAACGAGAAGAGAATCTTAGAGTTTACAGCCCCATGGGATATGATCAGAAACTTTACTTTATACCAAGACATTGACTTTACTCAAAGTAAAACCAACCCACCCTAAGGCAAACATAAGGACGTGAGATTCTGATGAATTGTGATTGTGACCCTTTTAGGTCGAGTAAAGTTGCCAGATCTGATGCTGGGGAATTATTTGGTGCCCTGTGGATATTTAGGTAGTTTTCAGGCGGTTACAGGTGACTTTTCAATTGCTATCAGTCGGCAGGTTACCTCACATTACGGATTTGATCAACAAAATACTTATGATTGCAGTGACCTCCAAAGAAGATGAATGCTGTTATTTGACACGGATATTGTGCTTTTGCCTGTCAAACCTCCGTCAAACATTCTGTCAAACAGACCTCCGTGGTGTAGTGGTTAGTGCTTTGTCCTCTCACCTGCATGTCCCGGGTTTGAATCCCGGTGGGCCTGCAACCAGTGGATTCACAACTGGTTATCAAATGCTGTGGCCATCTTGATGTAATGTCCTGCTCTGGATGCTTTCGTAACGTTAAACCTTGCTATGCTATTTTATATGTTCTAAGGAGTATTACATTCTTACTACTCTTGTAACAAAGAATGTTGGGAAAAATGTACTGAGGTTTGACTGCAGGTATAATACTGTATGTCCCTTGACAAAATGTCTCATGTTAGTCATTGTATTCATTAGTGATTTGTAAACCTCTGAATACAAATTTGAAGAAAATTTCACATAAGATTTAATAATATTCATCTTGATATTTTATGTTGAATTCAGTTATTTATGTCAGGAAAATTGGAGAGAAAAAAATAGATAGTGTTCTTAAAGGGTTTGTTCAAGGGTCAAGCAAGTCCATCTTATATGAAAGAAAACTTCAAAAGAGACAAAGTAGTGAAAATCTTATTCCATTTAATGAGGAGATTTGTAATTTTGAGGTTTGGTATCATTTGTGTAGAAAAGACTGAAATCAGACTAATTGTGATGTCATAGCTTCAGATTCCTCAAAGCTTTTATAGATTTTATCATTTTTTCCATTCAATTTTGTGGCTTAGCAACCATTGGATATGTCAGGAAAGTATTAAAACAGAATCTTGTAGGGATAATCATAATTTACCACCTGAAGAAAGTTTGAGGAAAAATGAATGAAACAGGAAAAAAGTTAAATTTTTTTTTAAATACATTAACAATTGTTAAGAATGTGAGGATAAGAGCATCAATCTTCCATAGTAAACTTACTACACCAGTCATTTCTACAAAAATAAGACAGAGCTTTAAACTGGAATATCTCCTTAACGGAATAAGATTTTTGAATGATTTTTCCACCATTTTGTTTCTTTTAAAGTCCTCTTTCATATCAGATAAACTTGCTTCACCACTAAACTAATCCTGTAATGCAGAAACATAAATTTTTAATGTATTTATTTATTGATATTTCATGTTAAATTCAGTCATTTACTGTATTCAGGAAAATTGAATACAAAAATGTGTTTATTTTGTCTTAAAACTAGCGACATGAATTCACGCTATATGGCATTGATATTTCATGTTAAGTTTGGTTGGGTAACTCAGGAGAAAATAAGAGTGATTATCCAAGTAAATGATTTTGTATAAGTGTTTTTGTTTTTTCATTGATTTGTTTATTGATATTTCATGGAAAACGTCAGCAGCTCAGGAAAATATAACAAAAAACTATCCACATCAACTCAGTACCTTGATTAGAGCTATATCCACAAACTTTACCTGAAAATTGTCATAGCGTGTCTTGAATGACCTCGCCAAGTTGATTAAAACACTTCTATGATCAAATTTGCAAAACATACGAGGATATTTAATCGATGCACCATTTAATTCCAAGACAAATTTTTATTTTCATTTGTATAAGCTGTCAATCATGATGTGAGGTTGATGCATGAAATATTACAATCCATCCGTGAAACTGTCACCCATTGGTTGAAATTGGATACATTGATTGGCAACGTGTTTTAAGGAACACGGGTGAAAGAATTAGCAAGCCTGCCAGGGGAAAAATGTTTATATTTACTCCTAATTGCTTCTGTCAGAAAATCAAATTTACGACTCTTGAAAATCTTGGAAATTACGTTCAACAATCATTATATGCTGGGTAAAGATTTTGTTGATTTTAAGTAAACTTTACAGGAAATTACATTCATGGAATACTGATTTTTATTTCAGTTATGTGATTATGTTTCAGTGGCATTGAAGCTGTTTGAAAAATTTTATTTCAAGAATTAACAATTTTGTCAATCAAGAGTTTAGCAGACTTTTTTGATGTGCGTACATGCATAAGTCTGAAATATAGGCACACGCTGTCAGAAACATGTATTCACTTCTGCAATTCCATTATAAACAGCTTCTATTTTCAAAATGAATTTCTATTGTCAAAATGGACTGGAATAAAGCCTTCACTTTACCATTGTACTCCTTTTTTGGTACTTAATATACTCTGTACCAGAATAGCTCACAAATTTTGTGTTTACTATTCTGGTATAGATCTTAAAACTAAAAAAGGAGTATAATGGTAATGTGAAGGCTTTATTCCAGTCCATTTTGAGAATAGAAATCCATTTTGAAAATAGAAGCTGTTTATATACTAATGACATCTTCAGTACATTAAACGAATGTGTCTGTGAATTTTCATTTTCATATATTAAAGAGGACTATTAAATAAACAAATTGGTAAAAAGGTCGTTAGGAGTTATTACATTTCAAAAAAATTCACCAGTGTGTCGAAAAGTGACTTAGCTGTGTAAAGTGTGATGTCATAATTACAGATCCAAAGCAATTTACGTGTATGCCTTTGAAAACTAATTGCCTGTGAATAGATTATTGGAAACATTTGTTGGTTTACCAAGGTTTATAACATCCCAACAGCATGCACTTTACAAGAACCTGCTTTGCCCATCTGCTCAAGTATTTTGCACTCTAAAGTAAAGAAAGATAGTATATTTTTTTTAATGAAATGTATTCAAAAAATTTTATGCATCTGCAGTGATGACATCACAATGTTTTACTGCACCTTGAAGACACTGGTGAAATGTTTAAAATGTAATAACTTCTAAAGAAAATGGTTTGTGCACCAATTTGTTCTGTCATTGTCCTCTATCAAATATTTGAATTTGAAAATACCTTAAAACCATCCATCTTTGTGATCTATAAGACTAAGGTTTCTTTACTTCGGTTCTGTTTACTTTCATGAAATATTATCAGGGAAGACGAATTAGGGGATAGACTTCATCACTACATGGAGCTAGCACATGCGCAGTCAAAGGTTTCCCTATTGTGACCTTCACGCATCAAATGAGAGATAATTGTTTAAAAGTTGGAGAGGCGAGCACATTAACAAATTACTAAATTATTGATGAGGTCAGATTAAAATTTCAACTACAAAAGGCCATTAAGTTCCTTTGATTGTACACTGTAGAAGCTAGTTAAATCCATCTGAGCCATTAGGCCCATATGGCCGGTGCTTATCTCCGGTTTCCATGGTACTAGTGTATGAGAGCACATGAGTACTCCCCCTGCATGGGACACCAGTTTGTCGCAGGTTAACACCCCAGCAGTGCTGGTATTTATTTTACAGCTGAGTGGACTGGAGCAAGTAGTGCAAAGTGTCTGGTTTAAGGACACAATGCAGTGACTGGTATTGAATACGGTACCTCTAGAATACAAGCATGACTCTTGGAGCACTGTGCCACTGCACCTCTCAATTCGTTATCATATAAAAGATAAAATTTAGCTGCCAATTTGATAGGAGCTCTAGGCTGGAATGTGAGAGCGAATTATTGTAGAGTCTCTAAAATGTAGCGCTGTCATGATATGGCTCTATTGCATATCAATTTTTGTGGAGAAAAATATTGCGATATATTGGTATGTCCACAACTTACAATAAAACTGACTCACAACACAAATTGTTAATAATAAACACTATAATGAACGCAAAAAAAAAATATTTCCAGATTTAGCATCATATCCATATAATCCGTATCTTGCCTGACTATTACGTTCTCGCAACACACACGTTTGCTAATTCAGCCAACGTGATTATGAATCATCAAAGTGAGAGGCATGTTCTGGGCCAATTCGTTCTTTTTATAAACTTACATGGGATTGTGCCAGTGTGGGGTGAAGGAGGACTATTTTGAATTAGTTTTCATTTAATATGACAATAGTTTTGCACAGTTTTAAAGTTGATTCAGAAAAGATCATGGCCTAAAATTGTCTTTAAGATTTACTAACAGTAAACAGCTTCTATTTTCAAAATGGATTTCTATTGTCAAAATGGATTGGAATGAAGCCTTCACATTCCCATTACACCCCTTTTTTGGTACTTAATCAACTATGTACCATAATAGCAAACACAAATTTTGTTAGCTATTCTGGTACAAAGTTTATTTAAGTACCAAAAAAAGGGTGTAATGGGAATGTAAAGGCTTTATTTCAGTCTATTTTGACAATAGAAATCCATTTTGAAAATAGAAGCTGCTGGTAACGTACAAAGTAGTAGTCTAGTAGCGTGAAAATTTCTTAGTTCTGATTACTTTTTGGTATTGTGATATGTGTTGAGAGGCATATTTCATGTCATGGCAAAAGAGATATTGCAATAATCGACATGTCATGACAGCACTACTAAAATGGTAATATTCTTCTCTTGCATGACATGATATTCGGTACCATCATGTGTCCTATTCTAATCATCCAACATTTGTCTCTTGCATGACATGGTATTCGATACCATCATGTGTCCTATTCTAATCATCCAACATTTGTCTCTTGCATGACATGATATTCGGTACCATCATGTGTCCTATTCTAATCATCCAACATTTGTCTCTTGCATGACATGATATTCGGTACCATCATGTGTCCTATTCTAATCATCCAACATTTGTCTCTTGCATGCCATGATATTCGATACCATCATGTGTCCTATTCTAATCATCCAACATTTGTCTCTTGCATGACATGATATTCGGTACCATCATGTGTCCTATTCTAATCATCCAACATTTGTCTCTTGCATGCCATGATATTCGATACCATCATGTGTCCTATTCTAATCATCCAACATTTGTCTCTTGCATGCCATGATATTCGATACCATCATGTGTCCTATTCTAATCATCCAACATTTGTCTCTTGCATGACATGATATTCGATACCATCATGTGTCCTATTCTAATCATCCAACATTTGTCTCTTGCATGCCATGATATTCGATACCATCATGTGTCCTATTCTAATCATCCAACATTTGTCTCTTGCATGCCATGGTATTCGATACCATCATGTGTCCTATTCTAATCATCCAACATTTGTCTCTTGCATGCCATGGTATTCGATACCATCATGTGTCCTATTCTAATCATCCAACATTTGTCTCTTGCATGCCATGGTATTCGATACCATCATGTGTCCTATTCTAATCATCCAACATTTGTCTCTTGCATGCCATGGTATTCGATACCATCATGTGTCCTATTCTAATCATCCAACATTTGTCTCTTGCATGCCATGGTATTCGATACCATCATGTGTCCTATTCTAATCATCCAACATTTGTATGTGCCGTTCCATGTTTGGAATTGACTCATTGGGTGGAGAAGTTGGAAGAAAATCATATACAACAATACTATAAACAGAGTGCTAGATATGACCTTTTTATCTGCATGATTTTGCTAACAACAACCTTCCCATGTTTCTACCAGGTGCCCCTTTAATGAAAAATAATTGTTGTGATGAAATTTGATTACATGCCTCGTTTTAAAATTCAAAAGGACATTTTGAGCGAGTTTTTATGGTTGTAGTTTAAGTTATATCTGCCAATTTAGCAAGAACGAAAAACTGATTTGCATCTTTGTCTGCAATTTCTTGTTAAATCTCCACTTTACATCATATGGGCTGCTCTTGAGTTTTTAAAGTTTTATTTCTTGCGTTCCGTTGATGCGTAATAGATAGTGTTAAAGTTTTAGGTGTTCATTTCAAAAGCTATCATAAAGTAAACGGCCTGGATTAGCTGTCAGATCTCAGTCAAATGGAGCCTCATTTTTAGAATAAATTTTGTTCTTTTTATTCTAATGTGTTCAATGAAAGATCATTGTCTAAATTCAGAGAGGCCAGTTCATTCAAAATGGTCTTTGTTGACAGGTAGATTGATATCTTTGTGTGTTGATGTCTTTGTACGAAATGATGATGCAATGTTTATTTTGAAAAACCCTTTTGAAATGAGTTGGACAGCATAAATGTGTTTCTTATGTCAGTTATATTGTAGGTGTAGGTCCATCAACACATACAGCCATTTTGCATATTAAAAGAGAAATGCAGATTTGGAATAGAACAGTCATGCTATTGATGGGCAGATTGAGGCAATGATAGTTAAATTCCTTTAGTAGTCCAGTAAAAACCATGAATTGGCAAAAATTGGCATTGAAAGTGGTTAAATAAATGTGTGTATTTCTTTCCTCTTTGTGGGGGATGGGACCGTATACCACCGTACGCTGGAGTGAAGGAGTAGGGGATTTGCTGGAGTGAAGGGATGGGGGACGCTGGAGTGAAGGAGAGGGGGTTGCATGGGGGGCTGGAGTGAAGGGGTAGGGGTTGCATGGGACCGTATACCACCGTGACGCTGGAGTGAAGGAGTACCGCACGGCTGGGTGAAGGGGGATGGGATGGGACCGTATACCACCGTACGCTGGAGTGAAGGAGTAGGGGGATGGGACCGTATACCACCGTACGCTGGAGTGAAGGAGTAGGGGATGGGCTGGAGTGAAGGAGTAGGGGATGGGACCTGGAGCTGGAAGGAGTAGGGGATGATACCACCGCCGCACGCTGGAGTGAAGGAGTAGGGGATGGGGGACGCTGGAGTGAAGGAGTACGCTGGAGGGGATGGGACCGTATACCACCGTACGCTGGAGTGAAGGAGTAGGGGGATGGGACCGTATACCACCGTACGCTGGAGTGAAGGAGTAGGGGGATGGGACCGTATACCACCGTACGCTGGAGTGAAGGAGTAGGGGGATGGGACCGTATACCACCGTACGCTGGAGTGAAGGAGTAGGGGGTTGCATTACTTTTTACTGCTTCTCTTATTGTTCATTTAAAGAAAGCGCCCCTTAAAACACAGACGGGATGAAACTGCCAATGTCATTTTTATCCGGTCTCGAGGACAGTCTCTCAAGAAGTTGACCATGTATTACGCAATCATTTGACTACAAACTTTGTTATAATACGATGTGGAGTAACGTGGAAATGAAATAGGAAACTCAAACTTCAGTGATAGCTTGTCAATGTTATGTAATCGTTCATGTGGTTACTAGAATGCCACAGGCACATAAAACAAGAATGGAGTAGTTTTCAAGGGGCTGATTTTGTAATGTCATTTTCAAGGCCAGGTCCAGAAAAGATTATCCTTTATCTTCTTTCAGTTAGCTTCTTTCTACACTACACATTTATAGCTACAGTTGTGTTTTATTTACTCAATTTATAAATGATTTTTTTTTGAAGATTTGTTGGTTACAAACCTTTTGCTATACATTCTGTATATTTTTGTGAAGCTGAATTCAAGATAAATAAATCAACTCAAATCAAATCATAATTAATGTGGACTAATATATAGCTTTTTTTTTTTTTAAGATTTTGATATAAAAATTTGAGATTTTGAAATTTAGAACAGAAATTCTTTTATACATTAAAAATTCCACATAAAATTTACATTTGAATTCTACAAATTTTAATGAGCCATAACGCTGGAACCAAGTTATCATGAGCCAAATTTACACACATATTATGAAACATTTACCAAATCACAAGAAATGTTTGGGGATTGGTTTTCATCTCAAAAAATATATCTATACTTTTTTCTTTTGTTTTACTAACACTTTCTTTGCAGCAGAAAAGAAGGCATACTGATAGCCACAGTAGTTTTTAGCTCGAATATTGTACTCGACTATTGTTGCTCAACTATTTGTAGAGCTATTGTACTACCCCCTCCCCCGGCATTGGCGTCCAGTTGAAGCTTTCATAAGTTATGAATGGTGTATATTCATGTAATTTGGCATAGGGGTAGAGGACATGGATATTGTTCAAATGAGCATGATTGTGGGGTTGTGTGTGCATACTAATTAACTTATTTGCATAACAATGAAAATATTTGTTCGGTTAAAGTTTTTGGCTAAAGTTTGTTGTTAAAGTATTCATAACTTTAGTTATGAATGGTGTATATTCATGTAACCTGGCATAGGGGTAGATGACAGTGGTACTAGGGTTGAGCATGATTGTGGGTGTGTGCATACTAATTAGCTAATTTGCATAACAATGAAAATATTTGTATCTATGATATCTCTTAAATTAAAGCGGGAGTGGGGATTTTGTTTACACAAATGATCATATGTAAAGAGCATTGTCTACAATTTATGGTGAGGTGTAATGTGCATATTAATTAGGTTATTTGGTTATTAGGTTACTTGCATACAAAACATTTAACCTCAGATAATAACTTGGTATATGGTTCAGTGGTAGAGGGCATTGGTACTGTTCAGTTAAGCATGATTGGGGGGTTGTGTGTTGGGTAGAAGTTGACATGATGATAAAGTAGCTGAAGGAATTAAGATGAGGGTGGGATTTCATGTGGGACAGGGTGGAATTGTATGCAGGGCAGGGTGGGGTGGGATGTTGGTCAGGATACTTTGGCATGTTAGACAAGGTGGATTGGCATGTAGAACAGGCTTTGGCATGTTTTCTGAGTTACTGGGTGAGGTAACCTTTAGCTTTTTTTTGTCTTTAAATTCTGGGAGAGCTCAAAAATATTTTGAAGCTTGTAGTAAATGTGAAAATTAACAAAGCAAATGAAAATGTAAGTATCTTTCAAAGCTCAAGTTATTTGAAATCATCTGCCCCTGCTACCCTATTTCTGTATATACTTCCCTCAATCAGCCCATTCTCTATATTAGCTTTAAATAGTTGAGCATACTGTCCTTCCGACAGTTTTTGTTTGAAATATACGTGTACCTTTCCAAGGCCTGCATGGATTATCATTGTATGTGCTTTAGTCATCTCAAGTTTTCACCTCATCTGTAAAAATTCTTACTGTGCTATTAGGAAAGGCTCACAATTTCAACTGTCCAAACATGGCCATTGATGTCATGCTTCAGTGCATGTACACTTTTATGTATATATGCGCGGAAGCATGACTTTATTTCACTAATCTTTAATGTAATTCTGTAAATTTTTGTCCCACATTTTAGTCACTGCAAATCATCCAGACTGTTTTCTCCTGCTAACATTTAATCAAGGTTATGATGGAGATATTAAACTCATATGCTCCCATTCAAGTAACTTTGGTGCACAATTTAAAAAAAAAAAAAAAAATCATAGAAAAAAAGTCACGGTGCCCATAAATTATAATAATAATAATAATACTTTAAAATTCAAAACGCTGTCAAATGGCCAATTTATACTGATATTTTTGTGCTAATTTTATTGTTTATAGCATATTTTTTCTTGTTTAAAGCATATTTTCATGGTTTATAGCATATTTTCTTGGTTTATAGCATATTTTCTTGGTTTTAGCATATTTTCATGATTTATAGCATATTTTATGGTTTATAGTATATTTTGCATTGTTTATAGCATATGTTTAATTGTTTATAGCATATTTTCATGGTTTATAGCATATTTTTTAATGTTTATAGCATATTTTCATGGTTTATAGCATATCTATATTGTTTATAGCATATTTTTTATTGTTTATAGCATATTTTCATGGTTTATAGCATATTTTTTATTGTTTATAGCATATTTTCTCCCAATTTAGCTCAAGATGTTGCTTACTGTCCATAGATCTTAAATTGAGGTGCCATTTGATTTATAGTGGAGTGACAAAAAATATTATGGAATTAATCAGTGTGGAGGAGGATTTAAAGGACTGTGATTATTATACACATCAGTGCAATTCTAATATGAAGTTAAATGAAATACGTCAGAAGCCGACTGATATTGACATGAAGATATAGCAAAATCAGTCAAAGTAATTTGTTTCTGTGTTTGACCCGACTTTGGTATTTTTCACGCACTTCATTTAATATCTTCGCAGATAAAGCTTATCACTAGGTAGAATTTAATTTAAATGCCTGGAGTTGTAATCATCGCAGACACACGTAGAACAGTATGAACTTTGAATGCATCAGAAACTTATCAGCTACATGATGCACATAGTGGGATGATGTAGGTTTTGATCATAGCCTTGAGTCCTGTCTAAACATTGCAGACGCACATCTATATCAATTGTATTCAAGGAACTTTTCAGATAATGTTCCCTTTATCACATATCAGTTTTGATCATAGCCCTATGCAGACCTGCCAACTAGTACGATTTTGCCGTATTTGATACGGAAAATGTTGAGAATACGATTGTTCCTTTTTGGCACCAGAATACCATTTATTTATTTTTATGTTTTTTTTTTTTTTTTTACTTATTCTTTTTACGCTCGGTTGGTGTTCATGTCCTCTTGAAGGATTGATTTTGCCAACTTAACCGATTCAGATTCAGATTCGTACAATAAGAGAAATTGAAAGTACAGTGGTAATTTTTTTTCAGCCACAGTAAACCTTTGTTTTGTACATTTTGTTTGAAGAGTACAGTTTTTTTTAATCAAAAATACAACTTTTGTAGTTCCAGAATACAGTTTGGTGATCCTAAAGGTTGGCAGGTCTGCCTATGTTTAATCATCTCAGACCCTCGGGTAAAAGTAATCACATCAATTTATTCTAAGAAATTTTAGATGTTTGATGCTCATACTGGGAATAATTTTGTCTGATTACAAGAACACCTGAGATTTGGGTACTTTTTTTAGTTCGCGAATTTCAGTTTAAGTTTGCAAAAAGCATGCTTAATGTTTAAGGGTCTATGGACAAGCAGAAGCATTTCTTGCAACTTCTTACCATAATAATGGGTTAAAAGTTCCATCAAATTTGGTTAAAGGAATATTCCCATGGTTTTTAAACAAAAAATATTTGAAAGAACATACTTTTAGATCCAATTTGGTACAAAGTATCAGGTTGATATCATATTCTGTTCAAAGATATGGATTTTTAAAGATTTCCCAATTGCATTTTTAAGTTTTTGTACTTTATGATGAATTTGTGTTTGATGATGTCATAGAGACAATTCCAGTGCAAATGTTTATGTATTTCTTTGAACGTTAATTGGTTGTTTCTGTATGATTAGAAACAATTTTCCAAAAGTTATTGAAGTAGGGTATATGTAGCAATGTATATACATGTAAATACCTTACTTTTATCCATTTATTTTTCTAGCAGGTTTTACTTTAAAAAAAGATGAAAGGTTTTATTTAAATACATAAACTTTGTTGGAGAATGTGTTGCTGTTATGTCATACTGAGTCTTTTCCTATTTGTTTATTGGCATTTTTTGTGAACCTTAAAATTTGAATATCTTCTGGTAGGAATAACATATCAAAATGATTTTTGTACCAATTTGTTTCTAAAATTGTTCTCTTACTTATGAAAGGTTACGAAAAACCATGGGAATATTCCAGTTTTGCATTTTCAAGTCATAATATTCAAATTTGGAGGGAACATTATAGAACTGAGAGAAATATGTCGATTTAAGCTAGATGGAATAACAGAACAATTTAGCATTTATCATCAAAAGAAGATAAGTTGCTTGATATTTGAGCACCCAGCATATAGTTTAAAGAAAGGATACCAACCAATAAGGGGGAATAAAACACAATAACAATGATTTGAATATTTAACTTGGATTTGGAATAGATTATAACCTTTATAACTATGATTCATTTGCAAGTGTCAGAATCTAACTAAATGTTTGCCATCATGGGTGATGAGTGGTTGGTCGTTCTCAAGTCAGCATTCTAACTAAATAGTTGCCACTAGGGTGATGAGTGGTTGGTCATTCTCATGCACATGAATGCTTGTTACTATA
The DNA here is from genome assembly GCA_020152595.1 of Chiridota heheva. Lineage (NCBI taxonomy): Eukaryota > Metazoa > Echinodermata > Holothuroidea > Apodida > Chiridotidae > Chiridota > Chiridota heheva. The sequence continues at coordinate 1,225,583 of JAIGNY010002638.1, forward strand.
TCTTCAAAGATGGAGATTTTCTTTTCTTGTTTGCATTTCAAAGCTTTATTTAGATACAGAGCTTGAAAGAACACCTAATAGTAATAAATGTTTGGTGAGTGCTTTTCAGTTTCTCAGAAAAACACAATTAATGTTAATATATACCCGGTAACTAATGAAAATATATGATAGCCTTAGTAAATTAATTAGGGGTTAAATGCAAGGGTGGCTGGTCTCAAGGATGATGTCATCGCAGGGTTTGAGTGGACCTCGCTTTCGCCTCGGTCCGCTGGCCCTAAGATGATGTCACGCGAAACATTTCTTCATTTTTGTTGCGAAGACCAACTGACCAGTCAAAGATCTGACAGTACAGATCAAAGTTACTCACCAAATTTAATGAAGCAAAACACATGTTTGTTCTCAAACATCTTGTTCATATTACTTTCGTACGACTGCAAGAATCTGTTCGTTGTTTTGGAACAATAATAAAGAAATACATTAAAATTTGCAGGTCCTAGGTTAATGAGTTTTGACAGACAGTTAAAACTGAATCGCAAAACTGGCTAGCACTGAACATTTAAAACAAAGTTGAAGAACAAGGTATTGGAAAAGAATAAACAGCCACAGGTGAAGTAGGGATCAAGGTAAGACTCAAATGATAAATGTAGGTTTATTTTTAGGCCTCTTTTGGAGGAATTTTGAAATCTTGCGAATGTCGAATTTAGGTTTTATTAGGCGAACGTTAGTTGGCTGCTCATTTGTTTTGTGACCAAAATAGGCTAGGCTAACATTCTCTTACGTTTACATGTAGGCTACACAGACAAACGGCGGACTGCAGTATCAGACTGTATCAAAATACAATGCATAGTGTACTGTTAGTTACATATCTACAATTTGAGGTATTTTGATAACAGTGTCAGTAAATGTTGCAGGCATTTAATCACTTAGAGGTCAATTATATACTTTGCAAGGCTTTTAATTTCTTTTCTGGTCAGGAAGTTTGGTGGCAAATAATCCTCATTTGAATTTGTATAAATTACTTAAGAACGGTTGCTATGAAGGATTGTTCTCCAATCAAACCCAGAGCTGTTGATTGAGAGTCGTGATTGTTGTGGCTAGAATTTTGTATTTACTTCATTTTTCTCATACATTTTCTTATATTTCTTTGTATATCCTTGGATATACTTTTCATTATTTTGCCAATGTAGGCCAATATTTTTCCAAGGGGCACACACATACTGTACCTGCATTGCCATACAGGTCAGTCTGGTCACGAATGTATTCCAGACCATCAATTAGCCAAACGGAGTAATTACAAATCTAAAATTGTGCCATTTAAGACCTAGGATGATGTACATTCATTATGCTTAATAAGGCCGGGTGTTGGAAAGTGTTGATCATTATCATTCTCCTAACGTACATCTTACTGGTCTCGAATGTATTCGAGACCACCTATTAGCCAATCAGAAAGCTAGAAACCTAATTTACTATTTATGAATATTGATTGAAAATTGCCAAGAGCTTCAGGACCAGTAGAAAATCAAATGCAAAACATGAGGATATTGCCTTACAAATTATGACAAGGAGTATTCCCATGGATTTTCAGTTTTATGCATCAGAAAAAATTTAAGAAACAGATTAGTAAAAAAGCATGTTGTTATCTCATTCCCAGAAGAAATTATTAAACTTGAAATGTTTTATTTTGTTTGCATAAAAATGACTTTTGTGCTGAGTCTAAGTCATCATTATGATCATTATTATGATGTCATCACAGCACTTCCTGTACTAATCTTAATGTATTTCTTTGAAAATTAATCACAATTTTTCATAATTCAAATTTAAGTTACAAAAACAGATTGGGAAACATTGTAAATTTTATTCTACACTCTATTATTCTTAATAATTGTTGAAAACTGTTAAAAATTCAATAACTTCTTCTTGTAGAAGTAAGATATCAACTTGTTTTTTCACTATTCTGTTATTTTATTGTCGCTCTATCAAATATATTGAAATGAAATTTTTCTTGAAAAACATGCTTGTAAGTGCAACTTTTAGAGATCCTTGTTTTTATTAGTGGCAAGCAATTTATTTTCAAATTGCAACCTTGTTTCAAAACTTTTTCTATAGGTTTTAGACATTAAAGGATAAGGCTATATAGCCCCCTCCCCTCCCCTCCTCCCCCCCCATCATGTACCAAAATCTTGTATGTACAGTAGGCCCAAGTAATATACTTCTTGGAATTTTAAGTCATGTACCAAAAATCTTGTATGTACAGTAGGCCCAAGTAATATACTTCTTGGAATTTTAAGTCTCCCTGTTGGGGAGGCTAGAGTCCCTGTCAGACAAATACTGATGCCACCCGTGGTCATAATGAAATATTGACCCACTGTGGAGGTTAGTTAAGCTCCTCTTCCCTTGCCCCCACCCATGAATAAATGTATTTTGAATTTACAGTAGCATTTCAAAACTTTCTGAGCTACTTATTCCAAGAATTTAAAGGTCCTTTTTTAAGACATAGTAAGTAAATTTCCATTGGGTATGCAAGACCGTGCCCATACACTTTGAAATTAGAGGTGAATGTTTAGGCAAAGTGTTAATGTATGTATGCACTGGATAAACCGTTCAGTCAAGGTAGTGAATGCTTGTATACGTACCAGAATTGCATGCACTGATCATGACAATGCAAACACTCAAAAAGAAAATTGATAATTTCTTTTAATCCACCCTTAATCTTTTGCATTAAAAAAGCATGAAAGTAGTTAGTTTTGTAAAGTAATGAACAGATGTCACGTGAACTCTTGCCTTTAAAACTACTTGATATAAATTGTGTACAATACTGCATAGAGGTAGTGTAGCTTCAGATGTTTCAAAGTATTTCAATGTATGATTGATTGAATTTGTGTATGCCTACAATTGTTCATGATGGCATATGAAGTTATGTTTAATAGGCATAATGATAATACTGAAAAAATTATTTGCATATATGATATTTTGATAATTTGTTGAATTGTAAGAAGGAATGTATATATTATTCAAACTTAATATACCTGGGAGTTATTAAAATGACATTGTTGTTAGTACAGTGTACATATTATATACAAATATACATTGCACAGCTGCTAGATTGTAGAATTTATCAATAATTTGCATTGATATTGAATTTTGATAATATCAAAGTTTTTCAATCAAAAATCTTTATATTGATCGATATTTCCCAACCCTTATGTACCGAAGAAAGAGTTTTTAGCAACTCTCTATTGTATCGTCAATGCTATGCACTGCACATTGCACCATCACTGCCAGATACATAATTTGATTCAACAAAAAACAATGATAATTTTTTTTAATCCACCCTTAATCTTTTGCATCAAAAAAGCATGAAATTAGTTAGCTTTGTAAAGTAATGAACAGATGTCACGTGAACTTTTTCCTTTAAAACTACTTGATATAAATTGTGTACAATACTGCATAGAGACAGTGTAGCTGCAGATGTTTCAAAGTATTTCAATGTATGATTGAATTTGCAAATTCAACATCAATTTGCATTGATGTTGAATTTTGATAATATCAATGTTTTTCAATCAAAAATCTTTATATTGATCGATATTTCCCAAACCTTATGTACCGAAGAAAGAGTTTCTAGCAACTCTCTATTGTATCGTCAATGCTATGCACTGCACATTGCACCATCACTGCCAGATACATAATTTGATCCACTATGACGATAAAAACTCTATTAAAAGAACTGCATGTTTTTTACAGTGAATTTAATCTTCATTCAATATACAATCATGTAAGCAGAGACATTTTGCTCATGTTAAAGACATTACAAGGAGAACATTATTAGCATATTTGCCATTAATCCATAACACAAAAGTCACGCAGAAATGTCTATCAAGTGTGCGATATCTAATTTCCCCAATTTTTCTGAACATAAATGAAACATGTTAAACTTTATCTTGCCTAGTGAATTCGCTGAAAGGAGAAATTCATGATTTTCTAAAAATTGCAGACGGCGAAAGCTCTTCTTTGATGTATGTTCACGTTGGTAACGCATGCTTGCTAATGAAAGGAGCCGAAGAAGAATTACAATTTTTTCACTAACCTCTTAAAGGAATATTCTCATGGATTTTCATTTTTTCATATATGTAAGAGAAATTTGTTCCAAACAAAGTGGTGAAAATACTATGGTAATATCTTATTCTGTTTAGAAGTTACAAAGTTTTAAAGTATTTTGAATTTAGACAAAAGTGACTGATTGGCAACATCTGTGATGTCATAGAGACAATTTCAACAAAATGTCTTTTGTATTTCTTACAAAAATTATTTGGATTTTTTTGTCATTGTAAATTTGGTGTAAACCAAGAAAAAACCAAAATGTTTTCTTGTAAATTATATATTCCACCTTATCTCTATAATGAACTAAAAATGCTGTTCAAAAATGTAAACAAAAGTGTGATTAAGTTTATAAGAAATGCATAAGAACTGTTTTGGAATTGTCTTAATGACATCACCAAGCTAAAGGACATATACTGTAGGAGGTGTTTTTGAGAACATTTTTGTACTTTTAAATTGTTATAACTTCTCAATGGAATAAGATATAAACATAGTTTTTTCACTACTTTAGTTCTACAAAAATTTTCTATCATATATGAAAAAAATAAAATTTATGGGAATATTCCTTTTATGCATGCCTACTAATGCAACAAAAAGAAAGGGAAAAAATTAAGTTATTTTCATAATTTGTGTGGTATATTACGATTGATGGGTTAAAAACATTCTCAGTGCATTATTCCCCAAAAGCATGTTTTAATTTGTATTTGTTGGTTTTCAAAAACCGCTGCAGGTGTACATGCTCCAATGACTAATCGCAATATAAATTTCATCCTCCGTAAAACTCCAAAGCAACCTACATTTGTCTTAAACTTCTCAACAGATAACAAGATAATCTTGTTGATAGTCATTATCAGAGATGAATAGTTCTTCCTCAATAGATAAAGTGATGGAACAATTGAGAAGCCGTTGGGAGTTAAGTACGTAATGGCCCCACTGAACCGAATTGATTTGCGACCTACAAAACACAAAATGAATTTATTGATTTACAAAAGTTTGTTAATGATAGTGATGACATATCAGACATATTTGAGTAATTGATCAAATGAAAGCTAATACATGTACCAGGTTGAATTTTGTGATTAAATTTTTCTCAAATTAACTCCTTAGCAAGATCTGGCAATGTTTTTGTAAAGTATATCATTACGACATTCGCTCATATTCTGCAAGCTGTTTAAGTTATATCCCTGTTCAGATTGTTTTCTTTAGATTTTCTCATGGAATGCAGTAGCCCAGTGGTCTCGTACTTAAAAAGGTACCGGGATCAATCTCAGCCAGGGCACTGTGCTGTGTCCATGAGCAAGAAACTTTATTCCATTTACTGCAGCTCACTCAGCTGTGAACTGAGTACCAGTTTCAGCTGGGGAGTTAACCTGTGATGGACTGGTGTCCCATCCAGGGAAGTCAAGCACTCTCATCCGCTTAGCACCCTGGAAACCGGGTATAAGCACCGGCTTTATAGCCCTTGAGGCTTTATGGGATTTAACTCTCACTTTCTTTACTTAGTTACCAATACCTCATATCCTCATTACATTCCCCTTTTTTGGTCATTGTTGCAGTGAGCTTGTTATAGTTCAAACAAGCTTGTTTTTCTGCAAGCTCACAGTTATTTGTGGGAAGTTCACTGAGCTTGCCGCAAGCTTACCATTTCTATAAGGGTAAACCGCTATAATTTTAAATGGAAGTATCACTTATCCCTAAAATATGAAATAGTCAAATTGTGGTAGATTTTGCAGTCAATATTGCTTATTTTGATAGCTTTTGGACGTTCCTTGTAATATTTTTGACCAAAACAAGCACACCTCGAAATGTAATTCTCAAAATCTCATCAGTCATGCAAATTTATAAAAATTAATATCAACATTGGATCATCAAGTTTGCCACTAAGCTCATATGAGCTCACCACTAGCTCATACAAGTTTGCTGTTAGTTTAGTGTTCACTAAGGTTCAAAAAAATGGAGGAGGGGGGGGACACTAAGGTTTAAAATTGGGGGGGGGGACACTAAGGTTTAAAATTAGGGGGGGACACACTAAGGTTTAAAATTGGGGACACCCATGTTTAAGATTCGGGGGATTTTTTTAAGGGGATTTCTTTTTTGAAAAATGCCAAAAATACCTCCAAAAGGCCAAAAATACCAAAAAATGCAAAAATTTGGCTGAAAATGCCTAATTTGCCATTTTTTTGTTCATTAATTTTTTTGCGGGAATTTCCCCTCTGATTATTTTGAGCGAGAATTTGATAATATGTGCAGGAGTCCTGCACCTTAATGTGAATGCAGTGTTAGTTTATAATACCTTGCCAGCGCCGCATCGAAAAGTTGTGCAATTTGGGGGTATATCTGTCTAATGATGCATGCACCATCTCTCCTCCACTGATGGAAACACCTACAAAGTAATATCGCCTTTCCAAACACTGGAATTTGATCTTGTTAATAACTACATTAGAACAAGCTGGTAATTGCAACAAGCTGGTAATTGCAACAAGCCGGTAATTGCAGCAAGCCGGTAATTGCAACAAGCCGATAATTGCAACAAGCCGATAATTGCGCTGGTAATTGCAACAAGCCGGTAATTGCACCGGTAATTGCAACAAGCCGGTAATTACAATGAGCCGGTAATTGCAACAAGCCGGTAGTTGCAACAAGCCAGTAATTTGTAATTGGCCCGTAATTGCAACAAGCGGTAATTGCAATTTCAATTGCAAGCCGTAATTGCAAGTAATTGCAACAAGCTGGTAATTGCAACAAGCCGGTGGAGCTTGGAAACTGTATTGTGTAATTTAATTGGTGAGTAAGGAATTAATGTAATTGGGAAGCGGGGGGTACGTAATATTATCACCCGACCAGTTTTTTTTTTTAATGATCAGGCGTGTTGGACACATTTTTAATGCGGCCATAAGATTATAATGACTTAGTCTACTTTGACTGGTCCATTAAAATGACCAATCAAATATCCAAACTTAGTTCAACTGTCAATTTTCACATTCGTAATTTATGGCGTATTCGACGATTCATTGATGTTGACACTTGTCACAGTGCTGTGAGAGCCTTGATTTCCTCACGCCTTGATTATTGTAACTCTTTGTACTGCGGACTAAACAAGAAAGATCTTGATAAGCTTCAGCGCTTACAAAATAAGGCTGCTAGACTCGTCTATGCTCTCCCTCCACGTCACGCACTCCAGCGCCTCTTCTCGAAGAACTTCATTGGCTTCCTGTTAATAAAAGAATCATTTTTAAAGTACTCTTACTTGTCTTCAAATCACTCAACAAAGTTTCCCTAGCTATATCTCAGACTGTATAGATGTCCACGTTCCAACGCGTCCCACTCGCTCAGCTGCTGCTATTACACTAAATCGTCCCAGGACCAGGAAACTTGCTGGCGACAGGACTTTTTCGGCATCAGCTCCAAAATTCTGGAATGCTCTTCCAATGGACTTAAGGAACTGTACTTCTTCTCTGTCTTTTAGAAAGAATCTAAAGACATTCTTATTTTCAAACTCTGCCTGAACAATTGCTTGCTCATACACATCATATTCTGTTGACTGTATTTCTTTGTTAATTTGTACATGTTATTGTTGTAATGCGCTTTGTATCCTCTGGTAAAAGCGCAATAGCAAATGTTCTTTATTATTATTATTATTATTATTAGGGGGCTTATATTTGCTTGGAGAGAGGGTTTATAGTCTCAAAGAGCTCCTGTTTGATCTGCAAGATTGTAATTGTTTCCATTGCTAGCTTGTTTCAAAATTATAACTTCTTATAGGTTCTAATTTTGAAGTTACGTCAAGCTTTTTACAAGATTGCAGTGAGCCAAAAGCAGGCTCACCATTTCTAGATCTAGGGATTGATCATTATCCTACATCCATCCCTAACACATGTCATTATAAATCTTTTCAAGAACTTTGTTATGAAATCAAGATTGTCAACGAAAATCCTGCATCATTAGGGTTGGTAGATTGTCCCAAGTGCTTAAGCCAAATCAGCTTAAAAAAAGGCCAAATTACATGTACCCTAATGAAAAGCTAAATTGTTAATGAAGGGCAAGAAATTACAAATTTTGAAAGGGATCAGCCATTGCCTGGTCAAATATACTTAGCAAACATGATTCTCTTTTTATTCTCTATTAAAACAAGGCCAAAATTAAGTCAAAGATGATATTTTGTAGCCTAATAAGTTAGTTTTGAAGCCAAACAAGTCTTAAAAAGTAATAAAAACCCAAATTGTCAGTTAAAGCCAACTAACTTTTCTTGTGGCCAAACAAGTCTCAAAGAAACTATTTTTTTCTTCCAATTTGGCTTCTAAAACACCAATATACCAAACCTGACATCATCCCAAAGATTTTCTCTTTGATCTTATGTTTATATTTATACAAGAGCAGCATCTGCTGATCGATCAATTCTTTTCAAATTTGATTTTGATTGATTATACTTTTTCAAACATTTTGCTTTGACGTAAACTGTTTTCCTCGTTGTTTTTTTTATGGCAACCGATTATAGGAAGCGTCCTAATTATGCCAGTATCTCATGACCTTTCGTGCAGAAATCCAGGTGTTTTTTTAGAATTCATAACCTTCAAAGACAAAATATATTTGATGTTATTTCTTTGAATTTTCTGCATTAATAGTTATTACACAAATTATTTTGTAAGGCTGGGAAGTTGATATTAACATTTACAGGAAGCTGATTTTTAAACAGTCATGAGAATTTTAATGAGAAACCTTTGGTTGTGGATTTGTGTTTTCCTAGACAAATTTGGTCAGTGTGTAATGTGATTTACTAACCATTGGTTAGAACAAAATGACAGCAAATAAGTGAAAAAATACAATGCCTATTCTGTTTTTCTATTTTGCTCCTGAAAATGTCTCAAAACCAATCAGAATTGTTAATCTCTTCACTGGGCTTTAAATCTATTTAAGATTGGTTACAAAATATCAAAATTGAGAGATTCATGTGCCATTAAAGTTTGATTCATAGACTGACATCATAGACATTTCAAATCTGAATCGGCAATTTCTGGAAAAATGGACCAATTTGTATGCTAGGGGATTCCTATTGACCTATCAAATACGTGGTTTTTTTGGCCCTGGACTTGATTGGTTGAAGGACTGAAGTAAAACATGTTCGGCTAAAATTGGTTTAATGGTCTTTACATTGAAATCACTAGATTCTGAAGAATACTAGATGTATGCAATATATCATAAACATGCTGAACTATCAAGTCCATTAGCCTTGCCATTAACACCTCCAAATCCGTGTCACAGAATACTTACAATCAATTTCCTACTAGACTTATTGAAAATGTAATGCTTAACATTAAAAAAAATTATCTTAATTTTTGTCATGTAAATGCAAGTACATGTAAGTGCACTTGCAACCTAATTTTGGTGCCTGGGATTTTGGTGAAAATCGACCAGGTGTGGAAATGTAAGATAATTAAGAATTCAAAAACATCTTCTCGGATAAATGCTTTGGCAGAGCAGGTGAGTTTTGTTTCTTGAGTTAAAAATCCTGTATTACTAATTAGGTGGGAGTGCAGTATAAGCCAGTGGTTAGGGTGTCGGTTTCGTACTCTAAAGAAAACCGGATCATATCTGAGCCCTGGCGCTGTGCTGTGTCCTTGAGCAAGACACTTTATCTCACTTGCTCCAGTTCCCTTTAGATGTGAAATCAGTACCATTTTCAGCTGTGGAGTTAACCTGCGATGGACTGGTGTCCCATCCAGGGGGTGTCAAATGTACTCTCATCTGCTTAGCACCTTGGAAACTGGGTATAAACACTGGCTTGATAAACCCTTGAGACTAGATGGGGTTTAACCAGCAACAACTGATTAGGTGAAAGAAAGCTAATATAAAATAAGCAGAGGGATTCAATTTCTTCTAACCACAGGACTGACATATGAAACTCCAAAAGTCTGTATTGAAGATTTTTGAGAGAAGTTAGAGAAGTGAATATTGGTTAGATCCTAAAAGATCAATTCCATTGTATGAATTTCTTTCCCATGAGACACAAATATTTTAACTACTCCATTGTATAAATTTCCTGTTCAAGCTGTATAGGCACAAATTGATTTGCAAGCTCTAGATCTTTTCATGTGCAGAAATTCATTGTTTGCAGTAATTGAGTAAGTTTCAGGCTTGGCGAAGAACATACAAGCACCTGAACAACGGGTCTGTCCAGTCTGGACAATTCATGCATGGTATTGGATCAAGCGTATGAACAAATTCTTTCAAGCAATCATCATATATTGGCAATTCTTAATAGATGCATGCCAAATCTGGCTTGCAATACATGCAATACAGTGCATTGCATGTAAGATCAATCCGAGTAAGATCAGTAAAAATCGCAAAATACTCGTTTATTTAAAAAATAAAAAAATCCAGGTAGATCAGATCACTAAAACATCGCGGCTTATCAAATAAAATGTTATCTTTAGTTCCACTATAAATTGGTTGCGGCTTGTCAAAGGAAGGTGGATAAGAAAATTGCCGATGTCTGGCGTACATCCTTCTAATTGTGCACGCTCTCAACTTGTTTGTATTCAGGGATTGTTATGACGGATTTTGTTTGTCACATGACACTGGTTTTGCCACACGATTGGCCCACGGCCTCAAGCTGTTGTAAAATTTAATTAAGAACCCTTGTCACATATACATGAAGTAGGATAGTACGCATGGACATTGTTGCTTACAATTTTTTCCGAAAACATCTGCATCTGGTTGGCTGCATGGCCAACAGGAAAAATTCCCGCAGCAATTGATTGGTCGAAGTACTGAAGTAATCACGGTTTAAAAAAGCACTGTTATGGAAACCAAATAAAGCCTCAAGTAATAAAACCTTCAAGACAATTAATAAGAATGCAGAATGCAACATTTATTTGTTTATAATTTCTTCAAAATGAGAGGAAAATAAGGCCATGAAGTGTGTTTTGATTAATTTCATGTAGTGGGAAATTGGTGGCCACCAAATGATGCTAATAGCTCTCGTTTATGAATAAAGCTCACTTGAGATGAAGAAAGGCTAATCAATATTTTTAATCACATTTGTTTTATCAATAATTTTTTCCTTCATAAATTACTAAAACAGCAACCCAAGTGTTTCGGAACAGACAGACTAGATCATCAAAAAAATTGAACCCCAGAGGAAAACAATAAAATGGAATGTCTTCAGTTTGAATAAACGTTTTAAAAGAAAAACATTAAATATATGGAACGATCCCAAAAGAAAAAAAATATTGTAAAGATTTTTACAGTTCTAAATTTTGAAAGTTAATTCTTAATTCAATCTTTTTTTTCTTCACAGTGCATTAGAAATAAAGACAAATGTATTTTTACTTTAGATTACTGTTTTTCCTAGATATCTGTCTTTTAAAGTATAGTATATAATTAGTATGTCTTTTCCTGTAAGGTAAATGAAATGCGAGTTTGAATGAAGTTAATGAGTAAATCAGCAGAATGTGGCTGACACATTATTATTCATCACGTTACAATGCGTAACAACTGAAACTTGAGAAATTGAAAATCGAATGCTGTAGATATATCAAAATATTCGATGACCGTTAAAATACAATACTTGCAAATTCAACACGACTTGTCCTTCTTCTTAAAGATTTGTTCCTGCAAATAATAGCCACAAACTCACTGTAGCACTTATCTTAATTGAAATAACCACTCAACCACACAATAAGAACTTCATATTGCTAATTTGATACTCGATCAACACCAGCTTCCACAACAACCCGGGATCAAATAGAGAACTAATAGTGGAGCCATAGATATGGAAATTTGATCCTAATTGCTTATGCTTTTCAGAATAAAGAAAATAAAGAGGAAAAGTGTGACCGTCTGCTTATATATCAGGTAGGATCTGACTGTTTGAAACTTATAGGAGCAAATCAACTAATGAAAAGATATGTTTTTTCTTAATTTATATCATTGAAAGTACTGTGTATAATTAGACTGTATTTCCTGTTGATTCTGAATGTGGTTATTAATGAACTGAATCTTTCAAATAAGTTAAATAAACAGGATGTGGCAGCCACATTATTATTCGCCATGTGACGTGTAACAACTGAAATTTGAAAAATTGAAAATCAAAAAAAGATTTAAAAAAATGTTTTTAACCTGAAAGTAATGACATTTTTTTCTCTCCTGAATTTCTGTAATTAAAGGTACTGCCTATGATAGAATGTTTTTTCCTGTAATGTTTTGAATGTGTGTATGAATTGAGTGAATTCATTCAAATAAAATTAACAGGATGTATGTGTCTGCCACATTATCATCATTATTCATGTTGTAATTTGTAACAACTAAAATTAGAAGAATTGGGCAAAGGTCATTTAAACCAGATCACATTTCATTAAATTTGTTTGTAACATCACGATATGGTTGACATTTTGAAGGACTTTCTTACATACTTAGGTTGGAAAGTGTTACTAAAAGGTCCACTAAGAAGGTCAATTTTCTACTGATTTTGGCGGTTTTACCATCGACATGATTTATAATAATTTTTTTTAAATAATCTACAATCTTGGACAAAATTGTTGAAACAATTCAGCGTCGTGTTTAGTTTTGTAAGTCTTGATTATTTCCTTCCTCCATTTTACACTCTTCACTCTTCACCCCACCCCCTTTCCAATGTTTGATTAGTTTGTGTTTTAGCCTAATTTGAAGAAAACAAGCATTAAAAATTGTCAACATTGAATGAGGTGGGGAGGAAGGGGAGGGATTAAGATTTGAAGGTGGGGTAAGGGACTCTAGGGGAATCAAGGAAATAATGCAAATATCTTGAGAATTGAAAAAAAGGTACTAATTAAAGGACTGCCAATGTAGCAGCAAGTTTGCTTTAAACTGATGTTTGACACTCACTGAATACTTAGTAACCACTATTTCTCTAAAATAATAATTGGAAAAGTGAAAATCGCAGTATTTTGAATTTCAGCAGAAAAACCACTTTCTGTGGTGTCCGCAAATTTATTTAAATATGTGACATTTCAAGTTGTAGACCCCCTGCAGAACTTCCTGTGTAAACGCATACAAAGTAATTACAGACCTAAAATATCATCAGCAAAATGTTTGGAAATGTCATCCTCTGATACTTCAGATTCAGAAAGTTCCTTTTAAAAACTTGACAGAGACATTATAGACCCCCATAGTATACCTGAAGATGCAATCATTATAGACCCCCATAGTATACCTGAAGATGCAATCATTATAGACCCCCATATTATACCTGAAGATGCAATCATTATAGACCCCCATAGTATACCTGAAGATGCAATCATTATAGACCCCCATAGTATACCTGAAGATGCAATCATTATAGACCCCATAGTATACCTGAAGATGCAATCATTATAGACCCCATAGTATACCTGAAGATGCAATTATTATAGACCCCCATAGTATACCTGAAGATGCAATCATTATAGACTCCCATAGTATACCTGAAGATGCAATCATTATAGACTCCCATAGTATACCTGAAGATGCAATCATTATAGACCCCCATAGTATACCTAAAGATGCAATCATTATAGACTCCCATAGTATACCTGAAGATGCAATCATTATAGACCCCCATAGTATACCTAAAGATGCAATCATTACAGACCCCATAGTATACCTAAAGATGCAATCATTATAGACCCCATAGTATACCTGAAGATGCAATCATTATAGACCCCCATAGTATACTTTAAGATGCAATCATTATAGACCCCCATAGTATACCTGAAGATGCAATCATTATAGACCCCATAGTATACTTTAAGATGCAATCATTATAGACCCCCATAGTATACCTGAAGATGCAATCATTATAGACCCCCATAGTACACCTGAAGATGCAATCATTATAGACCCCCATAGTATACCTGAAGATGCAATCATTATAGACCCCATAGTATACCTAAAGATGCAATCATTATAGACTCCCATAGTATACCTGAAGATGCAATCATTATTGACCCCCATAGTATACCTGAGGATGCAATCATTATAGACCCCCATAGTACATTTGAAAATGCAATCATTATAGACCTCCATAGTATACCTGAAGATGCAATCATTATAGACCCCCAAAGTATACCTGAAGATGCAATCTAACCATAGATATTTAAGATAATACTGGGGGAAGTATGAGCCGGCCGAAGGCAAAGTTTCAGACCTATAGGCTTACATACATGTATCACAACAAACCCTTTGCGAACGCCTTCACAACACTGCAGGATTTAAGGTAACTTACAAATACATTTTGGAAATAATTAGTGCCTCTCAGTCTCATCCGGTACATGCACTGACTCATACAAATTTCTCCTTTTCATCTATGCGTAACCACCATGTGATCTATTTCCTAGAAATGACCAAAAGAAAGCTAAAAGTTTGGCCTACAGCTGGACTAAAGCTATTAGTAGCCGATAAATACACACAATGCATGCATTGTAAGTGTATAGGCCTACATACGGCCAGTCGGAGATCAATGATATTACTGTCCAACTTGACACACCACAAACTATGTACCTCCATTTGGAGATCCATGATATCACTGTCCAACTTGACACATCACATACTATGTACGGCAGTCGGAGATCCATGATATCACTGTCCAACTTGACACATCACATACTATGTACGGCCAGTCGGAGATCAATGATATCACTGTCCAACTTGACACATCACATACTATGTACCTCCATTCGGAGATCCATGATATCACTGTCCAACTTGACACATCACATACTATGTACGGCCAGTCGGAGATCAATGATATTACTGTCCAACTTGACACATCACATACTATGTACGGCCAGTCGGAGATCAATGATATCACTGTCCAACTTGACACATCACATACTATGTACCTCCATTCGGAGATCCATGATATCACTGTCCAACTTGACACATCACATACTATGTATGGCCAGTCGGAGATCAATGATATCACTGTCCAACTTGACACATCACATACTATGTACGGCCAGTCGGAGATCAATGATATCACTGTCCAACTTGACACATCACATACTATGTACGGCCAGTCGGAGATCAATGATATTACTGTCCAACTTGACACAAACTACGTACAGCTAGTTGGAGATCCATGATATCACTGTCCAAATTGACACATCACAAACTACGTACGGCCATTTGGAGATCCATGATATCACTGTCCAACTTGACACATCACATACTATGTACGGCAGTCGGAGATCTATGATATCACTGTCCAAATTGACACATCACAAACTATGTATGGCCAGTCGGAGATCAATGATATCACTTGTCCAACTTAACACCTCACAAAATTTTAATAATAGAAGAATAGGAGCTCGTTATGTCGTTTATATGAGCGGCAAAAGGGGGTTTTCTAAGATTTTAAAAGACTGAGACAGGGACCTTCACTCCTATGGTCTCAGAGGTCTCCTTCCAACCTTCATTTAGAATTATCTCCATTCTTGCCATTTCAGGATGCGCATTGGTAGCACCTACTCTCAAAGGTATACCCAACACCTGGGTGTCCCCCAAGGCATCATTCTCTCCCCATCTCTTTTTGTCATCAAAATCAACAACATCACCAAAGCTCTCTCCCCCAACATCAAGTGCTCTCTCTCTATGTTGATGATTTTGCCATCTCCTCATTCTCTCCATGCTTCCAAACTCACCAAAATAATCTTTAAAATGCCTGGACAACTTAGGTCCCTGGAGTTACACCAACAGCTTCAATTTCTTCAAAGACAAAACTGTTCTCTTTCATTTTCAACAACAGCAACTCTTTCTTCCTTTGTCCCAATCTCTGTCTCAAAGATTCCATCATTCCTAGTAAGAACAGTTCTTGTTTCTTTGGAATCATTCTCGATTTCAAGCTCTCCTATCTCCCGCACATCAATAGCCTCAAAACCAACTGTTACAAAACCCTCAGTCTCCTCAAGGTTCTCTCCAGCACCGACTGGGGAGCCAATTGTCTCACCTTGCTCACCCTCTATCGCTCTCATCTTAAATCTAAGCTGGACTATGGGAACTTCATCTACAGCTATGCCCGCAAGCTTTACTTCAGGCATTTTGTGGTCATCGAAAACACTGCCCTAAGGCTCTGCCTTGGCGCCACCCCACCACCCCCATCACCAGTTTTCATGATGAGGCCAACGAACTCCCCCTTGATCTCAGGTGTACCATGGCCGATCTCTCCTTCACTCTTTGCATCCTCACTGACCCACAGAACCCATGTTTCCATTCCACCTGCTCTCCTTCCTTTACCAACCTCTTCTCTCTCAACAAACACATCCCTCCACCTTTTAGTATCCAGCTGCATTCTCATTTCCCCAAAGCCAACATCAAAAAAATGTTGATAACCAAGCACACTATCCTTCCCACTCCCACTTGGGTTATTCCCTCCTCCCCAAGTTTTTCTTGACCTTTCCTCCTACATGAAAGCTCTTCACAACCCAGCCTTCTTTTGCTCCAAATACTGCCAACTCTGTAGACACTTCCACAACTACTCCTTTCTCTTCATTGATGGCTCCACTTGGGAAGACTCCTCTGCAGCTGTTGCCACTTGTCCTGGTCTTGCCCTTTCTTCAAGGTTACCTAATGGAGCCTCCATCTACTCTGCTGAAGCAAAGGCTATCCTCTTAGCTTTAAACTTTGCAGAACTATCCTTCCGCCCCTGCTTTGTCACCTTCTCTGACTCTGCTTCATCATCTTCTCTGACTCAAAATCAGTTCTTACTGGCATCCCCAATATGCTCTGATCTAATTCATTCATCTTACAAATCCTAAAGAAACTCCCACTCTCTTTCTTCCTGAGGGAAGAAAATTATCTTTTTCTGGATCCCCAGCCCCATCGGCATCCATGGCAGCAGTGCTGGTACCTGTTTTGCCGCTGAGTGGACTGAAGCAAGTAAAGTGTCTTGCTCAAGGACACAATGTTGCGATCATGACGGGAATCAAACCCTGTGTCTTTTAAGTACGAGTACTAATTTTCACAAAGTCTTCCATGGAGTTTTGTCCAAGATTGTAGCTTGCCATACTTACTCCTTTGCCAGTCCATAAACAGCTCATTTGGAAAGATGTTTATTTCTTAAACTTAAGATCAATCATTTATTTTCTTTACTATATCAAGAATGAAAGAATTCAAAGTTGAAAGATGATTAGCATGAAATATTTTGGCTGTTTTTCACATCTCCAGATTCTATACAGTAGCTGAAGTCTGTAATAAGGATTTCTCTGCAGTTTAACCTTATTTGTTACAATGAAGAAGAAAATGGTTGGCAAATTCAGTGTGAAATCAATTCTAATCAGATTTCGAGACTTAAATATGATAGATTGAATTAACCCAGTGAGCTATATAAGCTTCAGGAAGTTTGGAATCAAGTGTTTTAATTATAATGCTTCTTCTTTTTCTGTTCAGATGGTTTTCTCTCCGTTGTGATAATTCTTATTTATGGTTTCTGATGTATTTATTTCTAGTGATTATAATTTCTAAGTAGGGTCCATGTTATTAGTAGCTAGTCCATAGGTGAATCTAAATCATATTAAATTTTTAAAGATTAATGTTGAGGCAGAATGGTTATACGCATTAAATGCACTGGGAAAAGGACTTTGGATCTAGGACTTTTGGGGTTTAGTCTATTTTCACAACAGGTTAATTTCTTAACAAAGCAAAAATATGTATGTAAATGTTTTTTTTTTTTTAATCTCTTTTGTTGTTTTTTATGCATTTTAAACATGGAAGTTTGATAAAAAGATGAATGTTTTGGCATTGTGTTTGCATGCATATTTAATGCACAGCTCAAAGGACTTTGCACTCTCGAAAGACCCTCCTATAAAGTCGGGTCATTCCACTCAGGCCAAAGTCCTTTCCCCGTACATATAAAACCTGACTCGGACTCAAAAAGTAAAAGAATTAAAATTAACTTGATGTAGAGTATGCGGTTAGAGTTTGATTGAGCTTAAGATATGTTATGATTTTGTCATATTAGTCCATTTATCTATCAAGTTACTTTGAATAGGTATGTAATACAAGGGAATCAGGTAGGAGTTATGTAACATTTTGATGTACGGTATTTTTTGCCTGAATGAACGTGATAGAAAAAGTGACATGTTATTTTGTATTTCTTACTTATACAGAATGTTTTCAAAACAAAATTCAATTTTATTCTTGTCAAATATCATATTTCCATAATTGTCTTGTTGGAAAACAGTATGAATGATTTGTGAGGTGGGTAAGGGGTGAAGTGAAGGTAATCAGTGTATTTTTGGTGCAAAGATTCTGACTGAGATTTGAGATATTGACTGAATTTAACCATGTTTATAATTTGGGGGCCCATCTTACACTTGAGCAGGTTTGTGATCCATTTTGTGCCACATCAGTCAGTTTGGGGACCCATTTGAACTATTTCAACCATTTTTATGGACACAAAACAGTACGGAGAAAATATTGTTTTTATGATGTAATAATAATAATAATTATAATACATAGATTTATGTAGCGTTAATTTTGTAAAAACATTCAAAAGCGCTTTACATACAAGGAAATTACGATATGAAAATAAGAATACAGAAATGACATTGTAAATAGAAATACAATGGATCAAGCTGCACATTAGATTAATGTCTTTTTAAACAAAAAAGTTTTAAGCTTAGTTTTGAAGGAGGTCAGGGATACAATATTAATATATTTGAGTTCAGTTGGGAGTGAATTCCACAACCAAGGACCTTTATAAGCAAAGGCCCTTTCGCCAAGAGTTTTATGCTTTATACGGGGAACAAATAGGGACTTAAAACGAAAGTCATAGCGGGATGGTTTTTCAAGTACCATTTCACATCAATATTTTTAAGCAAGGCCTTTAATGCACTTGAAAACTTGTAAAATAATTTTATAATCAATTCTTTGTTTGACTGGTAACCAGTGAAGGGATTTCAAAACAGCATTAATGTACTTATATATTAAAGGTAAATTCTTCTGAGCCTATTCTATTAGCCCATATGGCCGGACCCGGTGCTTATCCCCAGTTTCCATGCTATTCCATTGTAGGTGATTCACAGCAGTGCTGGTACTCATTTTACAGCTGAGTGCATGGACTGGAGCGAGTACTAAAGTGTTTTGTTTAAGGACACAATGCAGCGTTCGTGATAGAACTTCGGCCCGGTACTTTTGGCATGTGAGCATGACTTCTGAGCCACTGCACCTCCATTAGTGTACTTAAAGAGGATCTTTAGATCACATGTTGCAACATTAGGCTGAAACCAGATCCCAACTGTTTGGATTGAACACTTATTGTTGC
The DNA here is from genome assembly GCA_020152595.1 of Chiridota heheva. Lineage (NCBI taxonomy): Eukaryota > Metazoa > Echinodermata > Holothuroidea > Apodida > Chiridotidae > Chiridota > Chiridota heheva. The sequence continues at coordinate 1,244,955 of JAIGNY010002638.1, forward strand.
AATGCAACCCCTACTTCAGATCTTAGTGCAATATTCTGACGAGAGTGTGCCTCACATTCCCAGGGAATATATCTGTGTGTTTCAAATATATATCTTGCCAACGGAAGACAAAATGACCCATTTATAAGGAGTAAAACGTTTTGCCACTTGGATGGTCAGTCCATCCTCCTATGTGAACCACTTGCATCAAAACATGTGTGGTCAGTCGAGGCATGATTATCATGTGTGTATCATGGCAATATTTGCACTTAAACTATACTAATCTAACCCCAGGCAAGCTAGTCTATAATTTTATAAACCGCTATCTTTCTCTTGTTCTCTTTGCAAAAAAATAAAATACTTCACCTCTGAACATTATTCAAGAATCGTAAATCAACTCCCTGTAGCTGTGATCCTCAAGATTACGTTTTTCTCATTAGCAAACACCTACATCTTCCCCTTCAGTATTCATTCGTTTCTCTCATTAGTTGTTAAGCTCCTTAAAGTTTCCAACAGTCAGAGCGGATCTGATATATAAGCAGCAGGTTGGGTCAGACTCTTGTCTACCTACTGTGGTGTAGCGGTTATCATACATGTCGACAGACCACGAGGCCCTGGGTTCAATCCTAGGTTGGGTAGACACGCCAGTACACCACAACTGGTTATCAAAGGCCGTGGACATTGACTTGGTTGTTGATGTTATGTCTGTCCGTACGTCGTACCTGTAGTCTCGTCCAGTTGTATTAACCCTTACTCTACCAGCACTCTTTTGAAAATGCGCTCGGGAGGCGGGGCCAAAGACGGGGCACCCAAAACGGCGATAATATCGCCGCGTGGTAGAGTAAGGGTTAAGCGTTTCGTGATAGCATTGTTACTATCATAACCGAATACGCAGCCAACGACTCCGTCATTGTAATAGTGTGTTCACTGGTGAGACTTTTCCTCTTTATTTTCTTTATTTTGAAAACCACAAGCAATGAGGATCAAATTTTCCTTATCAATGGCTCCATTGTACTAGTTTTTATGTTGGTCCTGAGTTGTTGTGAAAGTTGGTGTTGAGTATCAAATTAGCAATGGATGAAGTCCTTATTGTGTGTTTGAGTGGTTATCTCAATTAAGATAAGCAGTCTCATTATTTGCTACAGTAAGTTTGTGGCTATGATTTGCTGGAACAGATTTTTAAAGAGAAGGACAAGTCATGTCTCACCCCAACTTGAGCATGAGCTCCAAATAATTCGATGCATCATTTGTTCCTTTTCATTTCAAAAGTGTTTAAAGCCTTAGGAGGAATTAGCTTTTTTACTTTTATTAGAGAAATGCACAAAAGGAATATTTCCATGAATCTTCATTTTCATATATATATAAGAAACAATTTGATTTGCAAATTATTATAATATCTTCTTCGGTTTAGGAGGTATTGCTTTTCAAAGATTGCGTGAGTGCTGAAAAGCGACCTCACAGTGTAGAGTGTGATGTCATAAAAGGCAAATACAAAACAAAAATGTTGTGTATTTCTTTGAAAATTAATTGCCTCTTCCTAAATTATTGGAAGCATTTTTTGTTTAATTAATGAGTTGGTGTATAACATACACACTTTATAAGAACATACTTTGTCCATCTGCTCATGTACCTTACACTTGAAGTAAAAGAAATGATGTTATTTTGTTTTAAAGAAATACATAGGAATTGTCTTGGATCTGCCATTATGACATCACATTTTGCTCTGCGAAGTCACACTGAGGAAATCTGTAAAATGTAACTCCAAAACAGAATCAGATACCAAGATGGTTTATACACCATTTTTTCTCTTTAATATTCCTTTATCACATCAATTTAATATTTTTCTATCATATCCCTTTAATATTCCTCTATGATATCCCTTTAATATTCCTCTATCTTATCAATTTAATATTCCTCTGTCATATCCCTCTAATATTCCTCTGTCATATCAATTTAATATTCCTCTGTCATATCAATTTAATATTCCTCTATCTTATCAATTTAATATTCCTCTGTCTTATCAATTAATATTCCTCTATCACATCAATTTAATATTCCTCTATCATATCCCTTTAATATTCCTTGATCATATCAATTTAATATTCCTCTATCATATCAATTTATATTCCTCTATCATATCAATTTGATACTCCTCTATCATATCAATTTAATATTCCTCTGTCATATCAATTTATTATTCCTCTATCTTATCAATTAATATTCCTCTGTCATATCAATTTAATATTCCTCTATCTTATCAATTTAATATTCCTCTATCTTATCAATTTAATATTCCTCTGTCTTATCAATTTAATATTCCTCTGTCATATCAATTTAATATTCCTCTGTCATATCAATTTAATATTCCTCTGTCATATCAATTTAATATTCCTCTGTCATATCAATTTAATATTCCTCTGTCATATCAATTTAATATTCCTCTGTCATATCAATTTAATATTCCTCTATCTTATCAATTTAATATTCCTCTGTCATATCAATTTAATATTCCTCTGTCATATCAGTTTAATATTCCTCTGTCATATCAATTTAATATTCCTCTGTCATATCAATTTAATATTCCTCTATCTTATCAATTTAATATTCCTCTGTCATATCAATTTAATATTCCTCTGTCATATCAATTTAATATTCCTCTATCTTATCAATTTAATATTCCTCTGTCATATCAATTTAATATTCCTCTGTCATATCAATTTAATATTCCTCTGTCATATCAATTTAATATTCCTCTGTCATATCAATTTAATATTCCTCTGTCATATCAATTAATATTCCTCTATCATATCCCTTTAATATTCCTCTATGATATCCCTTTAATATTCCTCTATCTTATCAATTTAATATTCCTCTGTCATATCAATTTAATATTCCTCTGTCATATCAATTTAATATTCCTCTGTCATATCAATTAATATTCCTCTATCATATCAATTTAATATTCCTCTCTCATATCAATTTAATATTCCTCTATCTTATCAATTTAATATTCCTTTATCATATCAATTTATTATTCCTCTCTCAAATCAATTTAATATTCCTCTCTCATATCAATTTAATATTCCTCTGTCATATCAATTTATTATTCCTCTATCATATCAATTTAATATTCCTCTGTCATATCAATTAATATTCCTCTATCATATCAATTTAATATTCCTCTGTCATATCAATTTAATATTCCTCTATTATATCAATTAATATTCCTCTATCATATCAATTTAATATTCCTCTGTCATATCAATTTAATATTCCTCCATCATATCAATTAATATTCTATCATATCAATTTAATATTCCTCTGTCTTATCAATTTAATATTCCTCTGTCATATCAATTAATATTCCTCTGTCATATCAATTTAATATTCCTCTGTCATATCAATTTAATATTCCTCTGTCATATCAATTTAATATTCCTCTGTCATATCAATTTAATATTCCTCTGTCATATCAATTTAATATTCCTCTGTCATATCAATTTAATATTCCTCTATCTTATCAATTTAATATTCCTCTGTCATATCAATTTAATATTCCTCTGTCTTATCAATTAATATTCCTCTGTCATATCAATTTAATATTCCTCTATCTTATCAATTTAATATTCCTCTATCATATCAATTTAATATTCCTCTGTCTTATCAATTTAATATTCCTCTGTCATATCAATTTAATATTCCTCTGTCATATCAATTTAATATTCCTCTATCATATCAATTAATATTCCTCTATCATATCAATTAATATTCCTCTAACATATCAATTTAATATTCCTCTGTCTTATCAATTTAATATTCCTCTGTCATATCAATTTAATATTCCTCTATCATATCAATTAATATTCCTCTATCATATCAATTTAATATTCCTCTGTCATATCAATTTAATATTCCTCTGTCATATCAATTTAATATTCCTCTGTCATATCAATTTAATATTCCTCTATCATATCAATTAATATTCCTCTGTCATATCAATTTAATATTCCTCTATCATATCAATTTAATATGCCTTTGTCATATCAATTAATATTCCTCTATCATATCAATTTAATATTCCTCTGTCATATCAATTTAATATTCCTCTGTCATATCAATTTAATATTCCTCTGTCATATCAATTTAATATTCCTCTGTCATATCAATTTAATATTCCTCTATCATATCAATTAATATTCTATCATATCAATTTAATATTCCTCTCTCATATCAATTTAATAATCCTCTATCGTATCAATTTAATATTCCTCTGTCATATCAATTTAATATTCCTCCGTCATATCAATTAATATTCCTCTATCATATCAATTAATATTCCTCTATCATATCAATTTAATATTCCTCTATCTTATCAATTTAATATTCCTCTGTCATATCCTCTAATATTCCTCTGTCATATCAATTTAATATTCCTCTGTCATATCAATTTAATATTCCTCTATCATATCAATTTAATATTCCTCTATCATATCAATTTAATATTCCTCTGTCATATCAATTTAATATTCCTCTGTCATATCAATTTAATATTCCTCTCTCATATCAATTTAATATTCCTCTGTCATATCAATTTAATATTCCTCTATCATATCAATTTATTATTCTCTCTCATATCAATTTAATATTCCTCTGTCATATCAATTTAATATTCCTCTGTCATATCAATTTAATATTCCTCTATCATATCAATTTAATATTCCTCTGTCATATCAATTAATATTCCTCTATCATATCAATTTAATATTCCTCTGTCATATCAATTTAATATTCCTCTGTCATATCAATTTAATATTCCTCTGTCATATCAATTTAATATTCCTCTATCATATCAATTAATATTCTATCATATCAATTTAATATTCCTCTGTCATATCAATTAATATTCCTCTGTCATCAATTTAATATTCCTCTGTCATATCAATTTAATATTCCTCTGTCATATCAATTTAATATTCCTCTATCATATCAATTAATATTCTATCATATCAATTTAATATTCCTCTGTCATATCAATTTAATAATCCTCTATCGTATCAATTTAATATTCCTCTGTCATATCAATTTAATATTCCTCTGTCATATCAATTTAATATTCCTCTGTCATATCAATTTAATATTCCTCTGTCATATCAATTTAATATTCCTCTGTCATATCAATTAATATTCCTCTATCATATCCCTTTAATATTCCTCTATGATATCCCTTTAATATTCCTCTATCTTATCAATTTAATATTCCTCTGTCATATCAATTTAATATTCCTCTGTCATATCAATTTAATATTCCTCTGTCATATCAATTAATATTCCTCTATCATATCAATTTAATATTCCTCTCTCATATCAATTTAATATTCCTCTATCTTATCAATTTAATATTCCTCTATCATATCAATTTATTATTCCTCTCTCAAATCAATTTAATATTCCTCTCTCATATCAATTTAATATTCCTCTGTCATATCAATTTATTATTCCTCTATCATATCAATTTAATATTCCTCTGTCATATCAATTAATATTCCTCTATCATATCAATTTAATATTCCTCTGTCATATCAATTTAATATTCCTCTATTATATCAATTAATATTCCTCTATCATATCAATTTAATATTCCTCTGTCATATCAATTTAATATTCCTCCATCATATCAATTAATATTCTATCATATCAATTTAATATTCCTCTGTCTTATCAATTTAATATTCCTCTGTCATATCAATTAATATTCCTCTGTCATATCAATTTAATATTCCTCTGTCATATCAATTTAATATTCCTCTGTCATATCAATTTAATATTCCTCTGTCATATCAATTTAATATTCCTCTGTCATATCAATTTAATATTCCTCTGTCATATCAATTTAATATTCCTCTATCTTATCAATTTAATATTCCTCTGTCATATCAATTTAATATTCCTCTGTCTTATCAATTAATATTCCTCTGTCATCAATTTAATATTCCTCTATCTTATCAATTTAATATTCCTCTATCATATCAATTTAATATTCCTCTGTCTTATCAATTTAATATTCCTCTGTCATATCAATTTAATATTCCTCTGTCATATCAATTTAATATTCTCTATCATATCAATTAATATTCCTCTATCATATCAATTAATATTCCTCTAACATATCAATTTAATATTCCTCTGTCTTATCAATTTAATATTCCTCTGTCATATCAATTTAATATTCCTCTATCATATCAATTAATATTCCTCTATCATATCAATTTAATATTCCTCTGTCATATCAATTTAATATTCCTCTGTCATATCAATTTAATATTCCTCTGTCATATCAATTTAATATTCCTCTATCATATCAATTAATATTCCTCTGTCATATCAATTTAATATTCCTCTATCATATCAATTTAATATGCCTTTGTCATATCAATTAATATTCCTCTATCATATCAATTTAATATTCCTCTGTCATATCATTTTAATATTCCTCTGTCATATCAATTTAATAGTCCTCTGTCATATCAATTTAATATTCCTCTGTCATATCAATTTAATATTCCTCTATCATATCAATTAATATTCTATCATATCAATTTAATATTCCTCTGTCATATCAATTTAATAATCCTCTATCATATCAATTTAATATTCCTCTGTCATATCAATTTAATATTCCTCCGTCATATCAATTAATATTCCTCTATCATATCAATTAATATTCCTCTATCATATCAATTTAATATTCCTCTATCTTATCAATTTAATATTCCTCTGTCATATCCTCTAATATTCCTCTGTCATATCAATTTAATATTCCTCTGTCATATCAATTTAATATTCCTCTATCATATCAATTTAATATTCCTCTATCATATCAATTTAATATTCCTCTGTCATATCAATTTAATATTCCACTGTCATATCAATTTAATATTCCTCTCTCATATCAATTTAATATTCCTCTGTCATATCAATTTAATATTCCTCTATCATATCAATTTATTATTCCTCTCTCATATCAATTTAATATTCCTCTGTCATATCAATTTAATATTCCTCTGTCATATCAATTTAATATTCCTCTATCATATCAATTTAATATTCCTCTGTCATATCAATTAATATTCCTCTATCATATCAATTTAATATTCCTCTGTCATATCAATTTAATATTCCTCTGTCATATCAATTTAATATTCCTCTGTCATATCAATTTAATATTCCTCTATCATATCAATTAATATTCTATCATATCAATTTAATATTCCTCTGTCATATCAATTAATATTCCTCTGTCATATCAATTTAATATTCCTCTGTCATATCAATTTAATATTCCTCTGTCATATCAATTTAATATTCCTCTATCATATCAATTAATATTCTATCATATCAATTTAATATTCCTCTGTCATATCAATTTAATAATCCTCTATCGTATCAATTTAATATTCCTCTGTCATATCAATTTAATATTCCTCTCTCATATCAATTTAATATTCCTCTATCATATCAATTAATATTCCTCTATCATATCAATTTAATATTCCTCTATCTTATCAATTTAATATTCCTCTGTCATATCAATTTAATATTCCTCTGTCTTATCAATTTAATATTCCTCTATCATATCAATTAATATTCCTCTATCATATCAATTTAATATTCCTCTGTCATATCAATTTAATATTCCTCTATCATTTAATTTAAATGAAAATTCACTGGAATATTCCTTTAACAATGATTGTTTTTTCTCTTAAACCTGAAATGCACTTATTTAAAACCTATCACTTTTTCATCATCATTGTGCATTTAAACATGATTATACATACATACATACCAAACCCCCTCAGATGTCACAACTGCCAAAAATTCGGCCATAGCAAAAACAGCTGCTGCTCCCAAACCCCCCTGCGCTAATTGGGGCTCCACCATGCATCCACAACCAAACTTGTGGCAACAAACCAAGATGCGTGAACTGCTCTGATAACCATCCCGATAACCACCCTACCTTTTTCAAGACTTGCCCCAAATGGATTTGGGAGAAAGAAGTCTCCAAAATTAAGACCCTACAAAACATCTCATACCCTGAAGCCAGGAAAATACTAGACTCCAAAACCTCAAACCAGCTTAACACCAACACCCGCACCTTCACCTTCTCCCAAACGGAACGATATCCCTTCGAGCCTCATCCTTATTCACTCCAAACTTCCTGCCGTCTCCTGACCCTCCACAAAACCATCACCATCTGCAACCTTTACATTCCTCCTAACCTTCCCCTTTCCCCCACCGACCGTGACAACCTCATCACTCAACTTCCAAAACCTTTCATCCTCATGGGTGACTTCAATTCTTCACATCCTCCTCATGCTTCCAGACCCTGCAAAATAACCTCTAAATTTGCCTGATCAGCTCGGCTCATTGGAGTGACACAAACGGCTTCAATTTCTTAAAAGACTAAACTGTTCTTATTCTCTTCAATAACAGCAACTCCCTTTTCTTTCGCCCCAAGCTCCGGCTTAAAGATTCCATTGTTCCCAGCACAGGAACTTCTAGGTTCCTTGGAATCACTCTCAAATCTAAGCTTTTATATCTCCTCCTCATCAACATCCTCAAAACCATCTGCTACAAAATCCTTAATCTTCTCAAGGTCCTCTAACACTGACTGGGGAGCCAACAGTATCACCTTGCTCACCTTATATCGCTCCCTTCTCAGATCTAAGCTGGACTATGGCAATTTCATCTACAGCTCTGCCCGCAAATTTTATCTGAGACACATTGAGGTCATCGAAAACACTGCCCTCAGGTTCTGCCTCGGTGCCATCCAAACCACCCCCATTACCAGTCTTCATGTGGTGGCCAACGAACTCCCCCTAGACCTCAGGAGCACCAATACTGGCCTCTCCTTAGCCCTTCACATTCTCACAGACTCTCAAAACTCTTTGTTTCCATTCTACGCGCTCTCCGTCCTTCACCAACCTCTTCAATCTCAACAAACGCATCCCCCCTTCCTTCGAAATGCGGATACACTCCCACCTCCCCAAAGCCAATATCAACATCTTCTCTATAGCCAGGCACACTTATCCCCTACCCCCACCTGGGTCATACCCCCCCCCCCAAGTCTTCCTTGACCTATCCTCTTTTTAAAGCTCATCACAACTCAACCTTTTTCGCTCCAAATACTGTCAGCTCAGTAGACACTTCCACAACTACTCCTTCCTTTATACTGACGGATCCACATGAGAAGGTACCTCAGCAGCTACCGCCGCCTGCCCAGGCTTTACCCTTTCTTTGAGACTACCAGACGGAGCCTCTATCTATTCTGCTGAGGTAAAGGCTATCCTCCCAGCTTTAAACTTCGCAGAACTCTCCTTCCCGCTCTTGCTTTGTCATCTTCTCTGACTCCAAATCAGTCCTCACAGGCATCCTAAACATGCGCTGGTCTCATTCTCTTATTGTAAAAATCTTAAACAAAATGCACACTCTCCTCATCTGGCAAGAAAATTATCTTTTCTGGATCCCCAACCACATTGTTATCCCCAGTAATAAAAGGGCAGACAGGGCCACCAATAACGCTTTAGTCCAACCATATTTCCTCTATCGATATATTCCTCACTCAGACTTTCGCCAAAATACCTCCAACTACCTCAGGAGGACTTGGCAAGACTCTTGGAATTTCAAGACTAATAATAAACTTTACACTATCATCCCAAAGTAGGCATCAACCCTCCCCTACTAAGTCGCAATTGCAGAGAGGACATGATCATCACCCGCATACGCCAGGCCACACCTATCTCACCCATTCCTACCTCCCAAACCTACAGTATCTACCCCACTTACAATACTCTTCTCACGATCAATCATATCCTCTTAACCTGTCCGATTTACGCGAACTCCAGATCTTTCCTATCCCCTGCCACCACTATTTCAGACTTCTTCAAGAACAACCCCCTCCAACATTATCACCTTCCTCCACAACAGCAACCTTTTCCACTTGATTTAATCTCCCTATACCCCCATCCACAGGCTTTCCTATTTCACTTCCCTCTCCATCTCTCCTTCTTACCACCTTTTCTACTAAAAATTATTTTCTCTAAAATTGTCACTTCTCTCCATCCTTCCCTCCTTTTCCAATCATTTCTTTCCTCCTTTTCAATCATCTCTTTTCTAACCTTTGCACCTTAATTATGTAACACCCTGTTGTGCCCATTAGCTGTGGCTCTCCTTAAAATTCTGTTCCAGCCAGTCCAAACCACAAACCTAAATATTGTGACTAATATAACCAATTATTCTCTAAAATAAGCCTCTTGCTAAATGATTGACAGTTCTGACTGCTATGGTGCTTTATTGCCGTTAAACATCAACAAACCAACCAAAACAAACCATGAGCAAGAATGATTTGAAGGGGGACTTGTTTGGGATACAAATGTGAGAGACTCCCAGAATTCATAGAAGCGTTCTTAAAATATTTTTAAAAATTTTCATTAATCAGAATATTCTGGAGAAAAGCACATTAAATTAAACGCCCATTCTCCAGGATCTTTTGAGGGTACCACTAAAACATTTGCAGTCAAATGTGTATATATGTGCTATTTCAGGTAAGAGCTTTTTTATGGGCCTAATATCAGTAGAGTTTATATTGTTTGGGCATTTTCAGCATTGTAAGTTTTCAATTGACAGTCAGATAAGTGTAGATCGTAAAAATATATAGCCATTAACAAAAAAGATTCATAGCAATTAAAAAAATAACACCCAACATTCTTTGTTCTTAATCATTGTAATTGTTATTTTGCCCCTAAATGTTCTAAATGTTCAATTCTGATTTTTCTTGACAAGTTTTAGAAGGGTATTCTGCAGACAGATTATCATAGCACCCGTTAGATTGGTAGGGATATTTACATCCCGGTGGGTCTGCAACCAGTGAGTTCACAACTGTTCACCAAAGGCCGTGGCCGTTTGGTATAATGTCCAGCACTGGATGCTTTTGGGGCGTTAAACCTTGCTATGCTATGCAGTCTGGCTCTTAGGTAAATCATATACTAATCTCAGTGAGGATCTTATTGTCATCACCTCAACTGCAAGCACCAAACCATAACCAATATCACTGTATTGAGGCTCTCACACACGACATCAATGCATGTGTAACACCAGTGACTGTTTATACTGTATTAGTCACTCATCCTACACTGGGGATAATTAGAATGTGTTCTCACTTGGATATGAGCTCGCAATCAGACCTAATGCAGATGACCAGAATTACCATGAGCGCACTCACTGGATCTGATCGCAGTCACACTTGATCTTGATCCTAGTAGAGAGTAGGATCATCATCTTAAGCAGGCGATCATATTCACCGATGAATGAGATTATGCGATCAAGTTAATTATGCAAGATCCTGTTATATATATATATATTCTTGTGAAACGGTAGCATGCTCGATTACATTTTGCTGGTTTTTCTATGAAGCACCTCTCGACTTCAGGTTCACACATGCCAGTGATCAGATTGCCTGCAGTACATGAGTCTGATCACACTCGCACTTAAGTAAGAATAATACATGACATTATTTTCATACGATTATTGTGCTGTTTAATCGTCTCATCAGGATCAGGATCTGGAGATAAATGAAAACACGGTCTAAATTGATGCTTTTCATTCCATCTCATTAGTGTTGAAAGAAGCGTGGAGATACTTTTAGTATTTCCATGGAAGAAGTAACCAATTGTAACAGTAGAAACCAGATAAACCTCATCTTCTTAATGAGGTTATTAAAACAGAGATAATGTTATTGGACTGGAACTGATTCCCTATGTCAGTTATGTAACTCATTATTATGCACTCCTGTATTTTTTTCTACAGTTAAATTAAAGAGTAGAAGGTGAAAATGTTATGTGTTTGTTAAGAGTATGGTTTGTGAGATGTTCTGTGATGATTGTTACAGTATACAGCCTGCATTGATGGGGAGGGGGGGCACATTGGCATGCTGACCCACATTTTCTTTTGTGTTTTGGTAGGGTACAAGATAGATGGTATGCCTGAATAGATGGAGAGTCCCATGGGCGGGGTTTGCCTACTGAAAATTGGAGGGGGGAGGGGGAAGTCAAAAGTGGGGGAGGGAGAAAAACCAAATTAAAAAAAAAACACCATACAAAAGATACAAATTCTGAAAAAGGTCCCCCCTCCCAATCCGATGGATAATACGTATGAAAATTGCTCCCTCTAAGAGGATTTTTTTTGGGGGAAATTGAGCGACATTTTTGCAAAATTGAGGAACTTTCCAAAAAAAAATTAAATTTTCCCCAAAATATGGGAAAATTGAAGGAGATATCCTGAATAGCAGCAATGGTTGATGGAAGCTTAATACCAGTGCAATATTTTTGCTTGTAACCTGGACATTTTTTGGGTTGTTTTCCCCTGAGAGGTGACCCTTTCAATGTCCCCTGGCCATATACTTATGTGGGCAGAACAAAGCTGTGTTAACTTGAAGAAGTAAATTAATTGAAGTTTTGAGGTTGTAATAAGTTGTTTCAGATCAGAACCAAATTTTAACAGAAGATATCTGATAAATAATGGATAAACAAAAAAAAGTGACAAATTTGGTGTTCACCATTGGCCACCAAGAAGGAAAACAATCCAAAAATTGTTTAAATACCTGATGCAAGCTAGTCACAAAATAAACAAATACTGCTAACAAATATTTTGTGTACCTCATGCCAGGAGAGAGGATGATATGTCTGATGATGATATGTCTGATGATGATATGTCTGATGATGATATTGCTAATGATGATTTGTCTGATGATGATATGTCTGATGATATATTGCTGATGATAATATGTCTGATGTTGATTTTTTGATGATGATATGTCTGATGATGATATGTCTGATGATGACATTGCCAATGATGATATGTCTGATGATGATATATCTGATGATGATGTCTGATGATATATTGCTGATGATGATATGTCTGATGATGATATGTCTGATGATGATATGTCTGATGATGATATGTCTGATGATGATATGTCTGATGATGATATGTCTGATGATGATATGTCTGATGATGATATTGCTGATGATAATATGTCTGATGTTGATTTTTTGATGATGATATGTCTGATGATGATATGTCTGATGATGACATTGCCAATGATGATATGTCTGATGATGATATATCTGATGATGATATGTCTGATGATATATTGCTGATGATGATATGTCTGATGATATATTGCTGATGATATGTTTGACGATGATATTGCTGATGATGATATGTCTGATGATGATATTGCTGATGATATATTGCTGATGATGATATGTCTGATGATATATTGCTGATGATATGTTTGACGATAATATTGCTGATAATGATATGTCTGATGATGATATTGCTGATGATGATATGTCTGATGATGATATGTCTGATGATGATATTGCACAAACTTAAATGAATTAAAATGCCAAGTGATTTAACTTTTTAGACTTTCCAACACTATACTCTACAGCCTCTCATAACATAACTTATCCATAAAAAAGTTTTTTTCTTGCTCTCTGTATAGACATTGGTCTTCAGAAGAAGAATATATTTCATTGACTTTTAGTTCACCAATTTGATCAATATTTTATGAAAAACTGTAACAAATGGCATAAACTGATAGTAAATTTTTTGATAAATGATGGATAAACATAGAAAATATAGAGATCAACATTGAATAAAACACTTTTCTTCCAAATTTTACCTAGTTCTATTCTGGAAAAATCAACTTTAATTGCCGATGTATTTTCTAAAAGCTTTTTGACAAAAAAGTTCTTACATCAACAATAAAAAGTTATTAGTCTCGTTTGCAGTTCCCATGGCAACCACTGCGGTGATGAAATCCGGAAGTCATAATTTCAGAAGATGTTTGTACACTTATCAGGCGTAGACACATTGCATCTCTTAATCGAGACATTCTATGCAATATTAACACTTAAGCATAATTGTTTCCTTAATGGAGAGAAAGGTTGTATTGATTATGGTATGGGGTAATCCATTAATTTGTTGACAAATGAGACGAGGGGAGGGGTTAAATAAGCAGATACATACTAACTTCGAAGTTGTATCTTTTTATCAATTTTCTATATATGTCAAATAGGAAATATAAGAAGAGTTCAGTTTAGAGCAAACTTTGTAGAGAGGTATAATAGTAGAGATTTGTTAGCAAATAATGAGGATGGGAATGCATGGGGCAGTTGCGTATGAGATGGGGGCAGGGGGAAAACTGCTACCCATTTTTTGGGGGAAACCAAAGAATCGGGCAAAATTTTGAAATATTCAGGGAAAATATGCTCTGCCCCCTCCCCAACATGAAATTGCCCTGTATGCCTACGGCGTGGGGTCAAATGGTGGAGATGGGTGGAATCAAGAGGGGATGGATAGAAAAAGGATGAAAGATTTTTGAAGGCAATTCAAATCTTAATGTAATTCTAACGTTTGTTTCTAAAGTGGAGCCATTTTTACATTAAAGAAGCAATTGACTATGCAAACAGAGAGGGTATTGCGTTTTGTTAAATTTTGGGAATTTCTTTGCGTGACAGCTAGTTGCTCAATTGGTAGAAACTATCATAAAAATAGTAGAAATTCTCATCAAAAGTGCTTGGAAATTGACGATAAATTTTCATGCAAATTTTCAATTTATGAAGGGGCTGAGGCAGTCCTTAAATAAAGTATTGGTTTGCTTTAGGTGGGCAAATTATTTTTGGGGGCAAATGTAAGTTTTTTTTACCTTTTATACACATTCAAACCAAATTACTTTCTCATGTAAATCAATTTTTTAAGCATCTCGAGTCTGTTGTTACTTTAGTTTTGAAGACTTTCTGACAAAAGTATTTTTGAATCTACAGTAATTCTATTAAACCCACAATTTTTTTAGACATTCTCATTATTTTCAATTTCTAAAACTTTTGTGAAAAATTATAAATTGAGATATTTAGAGCTCTCATGCATCACAAATTTTACATTAAAAATAAATAAATAATTGAATTTGTTAATTAATTGATTTTACAGTCAATAAAATCCTGCAAATGGAAAATCTAAAATGAAGGAAATACCTGTAGATATGCTATTTCTATACTTTAAAATACTGTTTTTAGTTTATGATGCTTTTAATACCCTGGGAATTTTATGTAGCTGTCAAGAAACCTATAAAGACAGATCAATGAAAATTTAATTCATCTTAAACTTTTCAGCCAAAATGTAATGATGTATTGTTCTGGATGTGAATATTCAAATCAAACTTTATTGTTTTTAATGGATACTGGAGTTATTTTTTTTTCATTGACGTAAGTATAAAAAATTAGACCTGTACATGTTATTTCCAAATTCCTGTGACCCAGCAATAAATACTTCATGATGGAGTGTTCTTTGAAATTTTTGAAAGTGTCCTTGTCATTTCATGCATGTTTTACTTCCCCCAAATGTGGAGGATGATGATTGGCCGGCAAAGTAATCAGTGAATTATGTCCAGCAGTTTGCACATTCTGAAGCAGTTACTTTTATTAAAATTTCAAAATGTACCAAATGGGATTTCTGGCTTCGTTTCTATCCTGCCTTAATGAAACGAAAAGATGCGTGAAATTAAGATGTTAGCTGACCCGTTTCTGTCAAGTTTGGTGAAAAGTTTGTTCGTTGATGTGTAAAATTGTTATTAGGTACAGACAAGTTCCCTGGATGTGATTATAAATTTTGATTTGGGAAGGCCACTAATGTGATTTGTGCACGTTGCACTGTAGATAACTTTCATGTGTGTTTGTGATTTGTATCTACAGTATGGCTGGCAAAATATCTACAGATATATTTTGTCCATTCTTGTTGCCGATGCAATAGCATCAGGAACTTATGTGGTCATGATAACGTGTGTGTATGTATGTGTGTATATATTTATGTATGGGCGTATGTGTTTGTGTTTGTGCTATCTCAAGAACGGTTCACTGGATTAATGTAATATGTGGTATACAGCCCATGCTTCGCAGATTTGCCCTATTGTTTTTTATGGTGATATCGTGCATATTGATGAGTGGGCGGGCTTTATGTAAAAATTTGGAAATGCACTTAATATTATTATTAATATTATTATTATCATTGATAATATTATCATAATAATAATAATAGTAGTAATGATAATATTAATAATAATAATCACAACTTAAAATCTTAATATTTGGTGGCCAAAAATATGACCCACAAGGGGCAATTTGGGATTTTTAAAGTATTGTTTGAAGTTGTTGCATCCAACAACATGCCATTAGGCATTAAAACATTTAAAAATAAGTAAAAAATGTATCTTTGAAAAGTTCATATTTTGGCAGCCACTTTGAAATTGACCCATAAGTCAGTCATTCCGGATTTTGAAAATGACTATTTTTAAATTGGTGCATCTACAAATGTAGAATTAGACTAAGATAATAATTTTTAATGGGTCAATGTTTGGCCATATATTAAATTGGAACAAAGGGAGGGCAGTTGGCGACCATTTTGGAATTTGACCCAGAAGTTGGCCATTTTCAATTTGAAAAATGTCTTTTTGAAATCAGTGTTTCAAAGCCTACAAATAGGCATCATAATTACTTAAATCGGTCAATGCTTATAGCCACATAGCAATTTAAAGGGCCATGTGGCGGCCATTTTTTTAATTTGACCCTAAGTTGGCCATTTTGGATTTTGAAAAATACTTTTTTTGTAATCAGTGCATCCAAAATGTACAAATAGACACCATAATTACTTTAATTGGTCAATGTTTAGCTATATAGGTCAATGGCCGGTGGTCACATAGTGGCCATCTTTAAATTTGACCCCTTAATTGGCCATTTTGGATTTTAAAAATGACTTTCTTGAAATCGGCGCATCCAAAAACCTATTAATAGACACCAAAATTACTTTAATTTGTCAATATTTTGCAATATAGTAAATTGGGATCTTCACCCTCAGGGCACACTTTAGAATTTATCGGTGTACGCCATCGTATTCAGTGAAAAAATCACTAATCACTTTTGTATATAAAGTGAACACCATTTCCCATTTGAGCCACTCTGTGAGACAGACTACTTTATAACGGAACTAATCCTTTAATGATATGTCAAAGTGCCAAATGATATAAACACCATATCTCATGAACTCATGATATAAACACCATATCTCATATCTATTGGATGTATGCCATATGTGGTACACATACAGATGGGTTATGGTCTGTACATATGTTCTAATGTTGTGGTATTGACGTTATGAATATCAATGAGTAGGCAGGGCTTACCGACAAATTCTTGAAATTATTCTTGAAATAGGATAAATGAGCAACTGCTTTTGCATCATACTTGCTATGATAATGTTACTTATTGTGCAAATGCTAATGTTGTCAACCTTTTTATGCATAGTGGGTGTGGCTTATGAATGAATTTCATGCAACAAATATTTCATGATATGCAATGACATAACAGTTGATACAAAACTTGCAAATCAATCAGCATATGAAAAAAGCTTTAGAACCACAAAACATTTTGGTTTTGGTTAAGGTTTTGCTTTTAACTTCCAAAAGATATCTTATTGCAAGTCAAACTGACAAGTATGAGACTAATAGTGACATTACCGACTCACATTCATCCAAGGTTGTGAATGGCGCAAAACCTCGTTTGCGGGAACGCCTTTCATCTCAGCCGGAACAAATCAATCATGAACACAAAAAAAATCAAATGTGAAAAATCGTTTACACATGAATAACTTGCATATTGAAGGCTGAAAAGAAAAGCATTACCACCTAGACCCCCCGTAAGGGGTTTCAGTGCGGCCCCTTGAACCTCATGCTGTTTTGGCTCACACTAATGCGAGAGCAACTAATGGGAACAGCAGCCATTCTTTCTTTATGTTCATGGGAACAGTTGCAAGGTATTCCAACCCTGCATTCATCAATCATCTTTGTAGGATTTATTGAAGCATTTCTTTACAGCCTATAGTCACTGAGTATATATACTGATTAGCAAACCAGTCTTGTTAAGTATAGCAAAGTATCACCTTGTAAAGTATAGCAAAGTATTTGTTCATATTTCCAGACCATGTAAATTTCATTTTAGATTAATTATGAATTTGTGAGGTGCTGAGGCTCAGTGGTTAAGGAGTCATGCTCGTATTCGAGAAGTAGCGAGTTTGATTCCCGTCGTGAGCGCTGCATTGTGTCTTTGAGCAAGACACTTTACTCTACTTGCTTCAGTTCACTCAGCTGTAAAATGAGTACCAGCACTGCTAGGGAGTTAATCTGCGATGGACTGGCGTCCAGTCCAGGGGGAGTCTCATCTCATGTACTCTCATCCGCTTGCACCATGGAAATCAGGGATAAGCACTGGCACAATGAGCTTAATGGCTCGGATGGATTTAGCTTTAGCAATTATGAATCAAAATGAGTTTGTTACTCTAGGATTTATGAAATATTTTAAAATTATTTTGAACGGTGCAAAACATGAAGAAAAAAATATTCATTTGGTGGTCAAAGATACACATGATATGAAAAGGCAATAACTTTGAACAAAATGGTGCAGAAAATATTCTGAAAAAGCTTTTTCTATCAAGGAGATATTCAAGTTTTTGGCAGACTTGTGTAGAAATGACTGAATTAAGACTAGTGGTGACCTTACACCCTCACATTCCTCAATAACCTGTAATTTAATTGACTTATTTTCTGATATTGTGTCATACGACCATCGGCTATGCCAGGAGATAGGGATAAATATAGTTACTGTGATTTAACACCAGAAGAAATTTTGAAAAGATATTTTTTAGTGGGTGGAAAGTATGAATAATTTTCGATAATTTGTTATAAAGGAATATTCCCATGGTTTCCCTTTCATAAGAAAGAGAAAAATATTAGAAACAATTTAGTACAAAAAACATGTTGATAGCTTATTCCTACCAGGAGTTATTCAAATTGTAAGGTTCACAAAAAATGCCAATAAACGAATAGGAAAATGCTTACTATAACATAACAGCAACGCATTCTCCCACAAAGTTGATGTATTTCATTAAAATCTATCATCCTTTTTTATTAGTAAAACCTGCTAGAAAAATAAATTGATGTAAGTTTGGTATTTATATACATTGCCAAATATACCTTACTTCAATAACTTTTGAAAAATTGTTTCTAATCATACAGAAACAACCACTTAACGTTCAAAGAGATACATAAACATTTGCAATTGTCTCTATGGCATCATCAAACACAAATTCATCATACTGTACAAAAATGTTAAAATGCACTTGGGAAATCTTTAAAAATCTATATGTTCTGAAGGGAATATGATATCAACCTGATTTTTGTACCAAATTGGCTCTAAAAGTATTCTTTCAAATAAAATTTTACAAAACCCATGGGAATTTTACATAAAAAACCATGGGAATATTCCATTAGGAATCATCAAATTTTTGCTTGACTCTACTAGGATTTATTCTGTGGGTATAAGTCATTTAAGGTTTCAGTTTTTTTTTTTAAATTGCTGCTTAATTTGTCTTTTGTTATATACCTTATTTGGCTATTGTACAGCGCCATAGCTTATGTTTTTACATATATATATGTGCGCTTTATAAATGTTTACATAATAATATAATATATATTCATCACTTCTAAATAAATCAGTTATTTTTATACAAATTTTAAATGTCAATATCTGTGAAAAAGATATCAGGATAGCTTCCTCCCAGTTCAGTTGGTATAAATGTATGTCCTCTATCAAAGAGACCTCTTGACGCAGTCTTCATAACTATATTATTTAAATTAAGCAAGAAAGTGTTGGGTTACAAAGACCTAAATGTACTAAAAGGTAAAATAAAAAGTCTGTGTATCACATCCCACTCCCTCCTGCCCTCATATAGGGATGCCAGGTCGACTATTGTCGTATTGACCGACTATAAAGTGCATACTTAAAGAAATACAAATTAAAAAAGAAAGCTTTCTGATGATATATTATCATGATGTATTACCACAATTCAATTTCAATGATCATTACTATTAATCCAAATCTACTCAAAATGGATATTTCTATATCATGGAAATTACCAGCGTTAGTCAACCAGCAAATTTCCATTAGGAATTGGAAAGAGTCAGACATACTGACAATGTCAACTTTAATAATCTAGAGTATAATTTATTTTCTTGATCCCTATTCCATGAAATGAAGTGTTGTTTGCGTAATTATAGGGGAGTTTCGTAGAAATGCACAATGAGCTGTTTTAATGAAGTACAATTGTTATAATCAGGAAAATACAATGCAAAACAACAAAAAGTTGGATATGCGGAAACTTTTTAAGCAATTTTTAACAAATTTGTATGTGTATGTGAAAGAACATCAAAGTGTAGGAACTGCATGGCATACCCTTTTATATATATTTGTATGTAAATCCATTGATTTTTATTTATGTACCACATTTTCTAGAGGGAGAGCAGGTGATTTAGCAAAATGATTTTGGATCTTTGGCGTGACCCGCAGCAAGGTGGAGAAAACATTCTCAACACTTTCAAAGACTGAAATTAATTAAAGATATGTATATGCAAATTTCATACAAAAAGGAAGTTAAAAGTTAAGGAAGTTCAGGGGTCAAGCAAGTCAATAGTATATGAACGAGGACTTAAAATAAATGGTGAAGAAAGCATTCAAAAATCTTCTTCTTTTAAGGAGATGATTAAGTTTAAAGTTTAGTATCATTTGTATAAATACAACTGAAATCATACAAGTTGTGATGTCATAGCCTCAGATTCCTCAAAGCCTTTATGTATTCCATCATATTTTAAAGTGCACTTTTGTTGCCTAAAAATCATTGGATTGTCAGAAAAGTAGCAAAACAGAATCTAGTAAGGGTAATTATAATTTACCACCTGAAGAAAGTTTGAGGACAAAGGATTGAAATAATATAAAAAAATTCAATAAATTTTCTTAAAGTACATTTACAATTGTTAAGAATGTGAGGATGACCTTCCATAGTAGACTTACTACTACTACTGAGTCATTTCTACACAGAAAGAGAAAGAGCTATTAAGTTGAATATCTCTTTAACGGAATAAGATTTTTTTAATGCTTTTTCACCATTTTGTTTCATTTAAAGCCCTGTTTTATATAAGATAAACGTGCTGGACCACTGAAGCAATCCTTTAATAGAATAAGATTTTTGAATATTTTCTTCACCATTGTTTTTTTTTTTTTAAAGCCCAGGCCTCTTTCATAAGATGAAGTTGCTTGACCACTGAACTAATCCTTTATAGGAGCTGGCAGCTGAAAAGTGAGGGCTTATTTGCCTTGAGTCTCAAGAATATTTGAATGCATTTTTCATGCAAGTACTGGAAGCCTTTGATACAATCGTTCAAATTAATGATAATTATTTATGAATATTTTACCAACTTTTCAACGACATGAGTATCAGAAGTTAGACCTGTCTTATTTTAAAATTCCCTTAACTGAGCAAAATAATTGCAACTAAAAGCTCCTATAAAAGATTAGTTCAGTGGTCAAGCAAGTTTATCTTATAAAAAAAGCCTGGGCTTTATAAAAAACAAAATGGTGAAGAAAGTATTCAAAAATCTTATTCCATTAAAGGATTGCTTCAGTGGTCCAGCACGTTTGTTTATCTTGTATGAAAGAGGGCTTTAAATAAAACAAATTGGTTAAAAAATCATTCAAAAATCTTATTCTGCTAAAGATTAGTTCAGTGGTCAAGCAAGTCCATCTTATATGAAAGAGGACTTCGAAAGAAACAAAATAGTAAAGAATTCATTTAAAAAAACTTACTTCATTAAAGATTAGTTCAGTGGTCAAGCAAGTCCATCTTATATGAAAGCGGACTTCAAAAGAAACAAAATAGTAAAGAAAACATTCAAAAATCTTATTCTATTTAGGAGATATTCAAGTTTAAAGCTCTGTCTTATCTGTGTAGAAATGACTAGTGTAGTAAGTCTACTATGGAAAGTTTGTGTCCTCAACCTCACATTCTTAACAATTATTAATATGTTTGAAAAAAGTTTATTTTAATTTTTTACTATTAAATTATTTTTCCTCAAACTTTCTTCAGGTGGTATTGTACATTATAAATACCCTTACTATATTCAGTTTGACTACTTATCTGACATTTCCTATGGTTTTTAAGCCTTAAAATCGCAGGACAAAATATGATAGAATACATAACGACTTTCAGGAATCTGAGGCTATGACATCACGACTAGTCTGATTTCAGTTGTTTCTACACAAATGATAACAAACTTTAAACTTTGATATCTCCTTAACGGAATAAAAGTTTTGACTGGTTTTTACACTACTTAGTTTCTTTTAAAGTCTTTGTTCATATAAGATGGACTTGCATGACCACTGAACTTATCCTTTAAGCAGTAAGCATACAGTAGCATTTTTGAAATACCAAAAAAAAAAACATACATTTGATCGGCCAATATAACTCTTGAGTCGGAGGACTGTCCTACTCAGTTGTATGCTTTTTTTGATAAGAAAAAGATGCTTTTTTTTAATCTTGATCAAACAGTTCTGTACTAAATCATGTCTGATATTTTGAACACCATCATGTCCACTTATATACACAGTATATATAGTTTTGTGGATTTCCCGCAAACCTTCCTTTATTAGCTATTAGGAGCTTTTCGGAAATTGTTCTTCTTAATTAAGATGCACATGCTAGAAGCTGTCATTGTTTTAATTCCAAGCGAAATTGAAGTGAGTCGTTTGCCTCAAAGAATGCACAAATAATAGCCTTAAATGTTCTTATCTTGTTCAGCATAATTATGAGATGATTCTTGTATTCGTTTTATATCTGGTTTTTACATTAACCAGTAAGTGGTTTTGTTGTTAGATTTTCCTTAGGCCTGCAAATTTCATTTACCATTGCATTTTATGAAAAGTAGTTCAATTTGCATTCACTAATAGAAAATTATATATTCAAGGTAGAATTGTGTTGATGTGTGCAGAAAGTAGTTTTTTAAATATAAAAAAATTTAAAACTAGGATTATGCGCAGGCTGGTATTGCCATTGAATCTTGTGTAAATCGAGTGGCTGGAGTTTATTTTGAAGGAAGAGATATCCTCAGTCTCAAATATTTGTAATATAATTTTTGGCACGTTTCTGTGATACTTGTTGAGCTTGAATTTTTTATTTGTAAAATCTTACTTTATAGCTATATAGCTCTACATATAACTATATAAAAGCTCTCTATATAGCTCTCTCTATATAAAAGCTTACTATATAGCTATATAGCTCTAGATATAGCTATATAAAAGCTTACTATATAGCTATATAGCTCTATATAAGCCCCTCTCTATATAGCTATATAGCTCTATATATAACTATATAAAAGTTCTATATGTAATGTAGCTATATAGCTTTCTATATAGATTGCTATATACATATAGCTGCATTTTGCTTACCAATTGATTGTCATACAGATGTGATGACATGTCTGCCTAATTATACCAGACCTGTAGATGTCTTCCACAAAGTGGAAGGGATTGGGTGAAAAGGGGTTGAGTGGAGTACTCCCCGCTCCCTTCCCCCCTCCCCCCGCCTCCTGAAGCATAGTGTTTTTACCTAGCTAGCTGTTTTCTGAAATCTTTTTGAAAAATGATTTATTTTTCATAACATTGTCTGGGGTCTATCACTGATAGACAAATATTACCAGGCTAGAATATGATTTATATCATTTGAATCAAATTCTTGTCTTAAGTCCTTATTTTGCGAGCTTGATTTGTTTTGACATACCAAAGTGTCTGTAAAACATCATTGAATTTGAAGAAAAACTATGAGTGCATATTGCTTTCCAGTTGGCTGTCATTGGCTGCTTGTCTTAATAAATTGAGCTTGTGATTTTAACACGTACCTATGCATTCAAAAACTTTTTTAGAAATTGTGGATTAAATGTCTGCAGGCAGGCGTCAAAATAATGTTTGCTCCCTTACCAGTTCTTATCCTTGGCAATTGCATTGTAACCATATCAAATGAATACTTTTGAAATTGTTCTTGACGATGACGTTTGCATCAATACCTCTTGATACAATATTGTGTAAAGGATTTTGCCGGAGGTCGCTAGACTAAATCAGATTAAAATTGAACATCTTCGTAGGACAATGACATAAAGACTGATTAAAACTAATAATAGCCCAGAAATATCTCGAACACTGTTGAAAGAAATTACAGGTTTTCTGTCATAGAATCTCATGAGTATGATGCTGGGCGAAAATGTCATCCTCTTAATGTTGTCTGCATTTCGTTAATGATATGAAGTTAGAGTTCATTTGGCATTTGCTTTAAAAAATTAAAAACTATCGCTATATTGGTGTAACATAGGGTTAGAATTAGACAACATTTTTAATTTTGTCCCCATGCTTATCAAAATCTGGGTCATGTTAATTACGGGGCAAGGGGTGTGGGATATTTGCTCCCTAAATATTCAAAATGACTAGTATTTTATAATCTATGATAAAAATGATTATAATAAGGCAATGGTTTGAATTTAGGCCCTTATCAAAACTGGAACTTATCCCATTTTATGATGCATGGAAAAAGCTTAAGATTGTTGTATAAATCTTTGAAATTGTTTCAAAATTTCAAAAAGTGGAAATATTGAATGTCTTTTATATTGAATGCCATAACGGTTGGACTAAGATTCAAAAACTGTGTCCTCACAACTCTTACCTCAAGCACATCAACACCATCCAAAGAGAAGCCCTTGAGCTTTGCCTGGATGCCTACAGGACCTCCCCAATCACCAGCCTTCATGTTGAAGCCAACGAACCCCCCTTTTTGCTAAGGTGTAGAAAGTTTAGCCACTTTTAGAGTCTTTACCAACACCCAGAACCCTGTTTGCAACTTCATTAGGTACCCCAATTTCTTTACCATCTTTGATAGGATTAAAACCCTATCCCCTCCCTTAAGCTCACGCATCAAATCAGACCTCCTCCATCTTGGTATCAACCCCGCCACTCATGGCACCTCCTGGCCCACTTTTCCTCCCTGGGCCACCCCCTCCCTACTATATCTACCTTTGCCTCTCCACTCATCACAAAACCCAAACCTACCCTAACCTCTTCATCAACCTCCACAACCAAATCATAGACCAACTATCAAACTACACCTCCATTTATGCTGATGGCTCAAAGGAAGGCGACAAGACAGCTGCTGTTGCCGTCATCCAAGACATCACCCTCAGTAGCAGGCTTCCCGACCACTCGTCCATCTTCTCGGCCAAGGCCAAGGCCATCCTCCCTGCCCTCATCTTTATTGAGTACTCTCCGCTCAGCCACTTTGCCATTTTCTCCGACTCAAAGGCTGTTCTTACTTCTTTACCCAATCTTAAATGGGATAACTCCACATCCCACCTCCTCCTCCATAAACTCCTTTTGACCACCCTCTGTAGCAAAAGTATTCTTTTCTTCTGGATACCCAGCCAAGGTGGTACCCTGGCAATGACAGGGCTGATGCAGCTGCTAAGCTTGCCCTCAACCTCCTCTTACCCCATTTTCCAAAACCCTTTCTGATATCAAACCGCTTATCGCTTCCCTTGTTCTTGACTGCCTGCAAACCTCATGGGACTCCCAAATTGATAACAAACTCCATGTCATCCAGCCCACCATTCCGATCAAACCCATCATCCACAACCTCTCCCATGTCGACAATGTTCACATTACCCATCTTAGAATAGGTCACACCCACCTCACTCACTCCCACCTCCTTATTAATCCCCAACCCCTCTGCAACAATTGCCATTGCACCCTCACAGTGCATCACGTTCTCCTTTCTTTCCCCCTGTACAACCATCCCAGAGCTTCCCTCGCATCCCAAGACTCAATAGCCAAGCTCTTCCCTCTGCAACCATATTTAGTCCCCCTTCTCCCACCCCCTCTCTCTACTTTGTTTTTTTCACCCATGCACCTCCTCTCTCGATCTCAGCTTTCTGACTTTTAGTTCTCGTGTTTCTCTTAATCTCCCCCTGCTTTCTTTCCTTCCTACCTCTGGAATGATATAGCCTTTCAGGCACAACTTGACCCTCGCTGTCGTGGTGCAGGAGGAGAGAAGTGGATGAGATGGAGACTGAAATGATGGCAATTAGGTGGAGAGTATTCAATTTTGTAATCAGATTCCATGCAGCATGTAAACAAAAAGTAGTTTAGACATGCTCATATTGCTTTTCTAATATTATTATAAAAAATACTGCACAAGGATAAGGGGTAGCTGAGGATATGACTGATGAAAAAGTAAAAGTTCAGTCAATTTTGATGAAATAAAAGAAATATGACATGATTTTTTAAATAATAAAAACAGTTAGATTCCATGTGTAAATTAGACGTGCACCACACTCTCGTCTTAGCTAACCGATCTACCAAATTTATGGTTGATAATTTTTGTCTTTTATTTGAAGAAAGTAAAGTGAATTTATGTTTCCCTGTTGAAATTGAAAATAATCGAAAAAAGTCCATACACAAATTGAGAAGGATTTTCTTCTTAAGATAAAAATTGTTGTCAAATGATTTACCACAGATTATAGAAAATCTCATTAAGTATAGTGATCTTTACTCTATTTTCATGGTACTCATTGGGTAGCGCTGGTCCAGTGAAATAATACAGCTTTATATTAACTTCCAGGTGCCAAAGTTTTCCATTGCCTCCTTCTTATCGACGGACATGAACATTCATAATAAAAGTCAAATACTATCAGCATACATCAAAAATCCCCTCAAATCTTTAGCAAAAAAGCTTTGTTTGCCGCACATTTTTTCAGACAAATCTTGGACAAAACTCGTTGGGACATTGCTTGACCCGACACCAATAAACTCAACATTTAAAGATTAATGTTTTGTCTTCTTGTTGATAATCTCCTATAATGTCCCTGGTCATAGGACTTTTGCCCAAGTGGAATGGCCCAACTTTAGGAGGGCCAATCAGAACATTAATCTTTTTATAAAATGACTATTACTTTAACTCTAAAACTCCTCAAAAAATGAAATTTAGATATCAATTTCTGAATAAAAAACACCTTTATTTTGAACTCTCCAGCAACAAACCCATCGATAAAATGAACTAATCTATATATTCCATTTGCAAAATTGGCTGAGCAAAAATCGAACAGCAATTAAACATCAAACTAAAATATCACTGACAACATAGAAATTGGATTTTTGATACTGAATTGTGTAGAACAATACATTATTAATTGAAACAGCATTAACCATTACCATGAAACAAAAGAATGAAACAAATTATGGAAACTTTTTTAATTTAAAGTAATTGCTTACAAGTATATTAATATTCATTAAATTTTATAATTTGTTGGTATGCAACATAACAATGTCAGCTTTGGTGATTAAATAACCAATCACAAAGAAACAATTTATATTTTTCGCTATGTACGTAAAACAACAACAACAACAACAACAATGTTTTGTCAAGGTCATGAAATCGACTGTACACGTGCATGCTACATACAGTACAGATATGTTGAATGCACAGCTCAAAATCTAAATATACATGTACTAGGCCTACTGTACTAGTAACAACTAACATACAGACTGACAGATATATACCATTTGAAGGGATTTAAAATAAATATACTTAAAATGTTCAAAAATGCAACATTAATTACATATCATTTTGTTTATGTGACTCTTTAGCTCAGGCTTGTAGTTTTTTATTTTGTGTATATATTGATATTTCCACGGAACTTGCATACGCATATCTTTTTGTATGCAATTTTAAGCTTAGCCCTTTGTCGTCTGCTGGAAGCTTTTCTTTATGAGTGTTTAGGCTCAGTTTTAGTTGCTTCCATATAACTATCAACTGTCTTCTCTGATTCCTTTAAAAAACTGTCAATGTCAAATTTCAAACTAAAATTAATTTCTAACCCTATTTTCTCTGACATTTTTTTCTCTCAAAGATTTTGGTGCATTTGTATTAGGACGGAAAGACGGACAAGCAATCGAATGTACGGTTGTCATGGTTGTGATGTAATGTTTAAATGACTAAAATAAAGTGAATCGGTCCGCGCAGAATACATTATAACCTTAGCACTGTCACAGGGCATTATACCTATATAGTGCCCACGTTGCCATGGTCGAAGCAAGGCGGTTCCTATAAGAACCTACATAGTCATTTTATAAATGCTAGTAACGTCACTTCCGAGGCGGTATTTGATTGGCTTGTTGATGATTGCAGAATTATTTCGACCAATCAGAAATGTTGGATTGTGGTGTATTGGAACTCCACATTACTACACGATATCTGGCCTTTAAGTTTGCGAATTGCTTTTACCAATTTGCTGCTTGTCATGATTTTATTAGTTTTTAAAGCAGCACTAGACCGAAAAGTGAGGACATATTTTTAAGGTCTCCCAAAAAAAAAAAAAAAAAAAAAAAAAAAAATATATATATATATATATATATATATATATATATATATATATATATATATATATATATATATATACATAAATATAATATATATATATATATATATATATATATATATATATATATATATATATATATATATATATATATATATATATATATATATATATATATATATATATATATATATATATATATATATATATATATATATATATATATATATATATATATATATATATATATATATATATATATATATATATATATATATATATATATATATATATATATATATATATATATATATATATATATATATATATATATATATATATATATATATATATATATATATTTAATATATATATATATATATATATATATATATATATATTTATATATATATATATATGTATATATATATATTATATATATATATATATATATATATATATATATATATATATATATATATATATATATATATATATATATATATATATATATATATATATATATATATATATATATATATATATATAAACATATATATATATATATATATATATATATTTATATATTTATATATATATATATATATATATATATATATATATATATATATATGTTTATATATATTTATATAATGCTTATCTAGCATGCAACAGCATAGCAATTTTCTGGTTAATATGAATATTCAAGTGACCTTTGCCCTCACATTGCCTGTAGGCAATGGAGGCATGAAATTAATCAATCTATTGTGGATGATATATCTGTGAATTTTGCAAAAATGAGTGCCCTTATGTTTTGGTCTAGTGCTCTTTAAAACAGTTATGCTAAACATTACCTCTAATTATCCGCAGACTTTTAAAAACCTCTATTTCAACATTTGACATTTCGTATCCATTTTGATTTCCGAAATATAAAATATCATCATTATGGTCTTGTCGCGGCAGATTCGTCAACCTGGTGAATGTCATTGGTGCTCTAGGGAATTGTTCGAGAAGCTGACTGCTTGTTCAAAATTGGATATTGATCCGATCAAAATTAACCGTCCAAAATTAATCATGGTCAGCAAGCTCCTTTTCTTGAGCCTGTGGTTAAGTTGTGCCTCTTTGCAATGGTGAGGTACTGAGTTTTGAGTTGTGATTCATAGGTAGGCTGGTAATTTGAAAAAGAATGTAACATTTCTGGGATACAATATTGACAGTGATCTGATTAATAAGATTTAAAGGTGAAGGAACGGTTTCTTTTGCATAATCAGTGGCACGGCTAAATATTTCTTCAGAGCATTTTCGCCTACTTGAAGAAAGTAAAAATAGAAAGAAAACATCAGCAATCTTTGGACCAATTTTACTGATTATTGAGACAATATTTTCCTTCTTTTTTTCTTCAAATTTTCTGTATAGGAAGGGGCAATTTCTCTCTCCCCCTCCCCTGCTTCAAAGTATGTAAATACAATACAACACATTAAATTACATCACTGACATGCCAATCAATAATAATGTTAGGAAAATGCATGCTGCTAAATTCATGTCACTATTATATATCAGATTGATTTCAGGAAGTTTCTCACTGATGGAGACATTATACAAATGAGTTTTTAAGTGTGGTACTTTGAAAAAGAGAGAATGACAATTGTGTGCTTTTTCGGAGAACTTTATCCTGTAGATTTATTTTGATTCCTTTTATATTCATGTCCTTGGAACTTGATAAATTCATGCTGCAGGGGCTTTTTGGTAAAAGAAAAAGAGTTTAGTTTTGTAAATAATAGTATGGATTGTGTGAAGTAGCCTTCAAGTTCTTTAAATAAAACTTTAGTATTTTTCATGTTTTTATATTTAGATTCTTGAGAGCTTGATGTTTTTCTGTTGTAAATGGAATTTCTTTCTCAAACATGTGGTTAAAGAAGACTGGTAAAAGAAGACAAGGAAGCATCAATTTTGCAGAATTCATTAAAACCCTTAAAATAGTGAATTTTGTTTAAGTTATTGACAAAAGATTGAAAATGGAAGTGCCCTCCTAGTCCATTCAATTATTTAAAAATTTTGAAAAATCAGGTTGCAATTTGTAAATTAAGATTTAAAACATAAATTAGCATTCCACAATTATCAAAAGCTTGATGTATTTTAGTCAGATAACATCTGACTGTAGTATATGCTATACTACATGCACGGCTGCTATACACAGTCAGAAAACACTATATGATATATAACGTTGAAACTGCTGCATTGGCTTATCATAAAAGCGTAGATGAATTTCGACTACATGCTACAAAAACTAGGCCTTTCTGGATGATCTCAGATAATGTGAATTTGAGAATTCATTTCTCAGGTATGTTGTGTACGATAGTAAGAAGAAACTGGAGTCTGATTTAAAAAAATAAAATTAAAGATATTTGTGGCAAAGTGGTTTCAGAACATCTTTCGGGGAAACTGCATACATTGCAAAATAATATCAGTCCTATACAGTATGTTATGGTGGAAAGACTTAAAGCAAGTGGAAAGAATTGTACTCAATTGGAAAGGAACGTTTCCCTTTCTTTATCCACATTGGAATCATGAATCATTGGATTTGAAACACATAATGCTTCAATGTTAGAATAGTAACAGATGGTGAGAATTAAGCAGTGGCGTAACCAGCATTAAAAATGTGCGGGGATCTGAGAAGGTCCTAGACCTCTCTCCCATGACAAAGTCTTCAAATTTAGCCCACTTTTGAGAGCAAGTTACTTTTTTTTTTAAAAGCAAAAAATATATAAAACCAAAGTTTAACCCAATTGTTGAAAATTTCCTCAAAAAAAGTGGGGTGTCTGGCCTCCACCCCCTCTCCTCCCCTTCCCTCCGTGGCTATGCCACTGGTAGGAAGTGTCACAATATTGTGGTCTCATTATCACAAAAAGCATACTTACGGAGATGCCACTGATTAATATAAACATGTAATTGAGCCTTCAATTGTGACTTCTATTAATCAGTCAATCGTTTTCGTCTTTCTTTCAATCTAGGCCACAGTGCGAGGATAACAGGAGTAAAGTTTGTAAGAAAGAATCCAGCTCTCTGCTACTCAAGCTCCCTCGATGGTACAGTCAGGTGAGATAAGTTAAGCTAGCTAGTGTTTGTAGCCAATAGCATAACGGAGCATTAGACCACTTGTATGGGACTAGTTCTCCATTCAGTGTAGTGGTCGAGCATTATCATCTTATACAAATAGTGAAAAATGTATTAATCAAATATTTTATTCCACAATCATCCAACTTTAAAGTTCTCTCTCATTTGTTTTTATGTAACTTAAACAATTGTTGAAAAAGTGAGGAAATGTGGCATGTATCTCTTATTGTTCTGTGGTCTAAATATACCTGATGTAATTGCATACCACCCGGGAAATGGGAGGGGGAACCTCTTCCATATGTGAGGTATATATGTGCCGCCCAAGCAGATACCTTTTTTTTTTGCACCATTTTTGTAGTGCAGGGGTCTTTTTTATTAATTTTTTTTTATATATATATATTTTTTTTTAGTAAAACAAATTGTACCTTTTTTTCCATCATTTTGTAGTGCAGGTCCCAAAAAATGAGGTTTTATTGTGTTAATGTTGTACTGCTGGTCCATTTTTACAATATTTTTAATTGTTTAATTTCATACTACAGATATCAAAAAATCTGTCATACTGCGGGTATGTTTTTTGGGTTGGTGGGCTGCACACCCTACCACTTTTAGTATGAAGTGCCCACCCCCCCCTCCCAATACTACCTCGTGGTATCTTTAAAATTATATCTTGTATATACAGAATAAGACCAGAATAATTTCTCGCTGACATTCTGTTTGCTTTCTATTATATGAGATAGATATATCTGATCGACCAATGACCCGATTCTTAAAATGTTAAGATTTACAGATTAAATTTTTGTTTAATTGTTTAAAAATTGTACAAATTTGTAATAATTCAAATTCATGTAAGTTGTATCATCGTTAAATTTGGCGTCATTGGGTGAAATTAGTGCTTAACTCTTGCATCTGAATGACTGTCACTTTGTTCTACTAGAAAGGTCATGGAGTCAAATCAAAACTTTCCTTGGGAATATAATTTTTGCATAATAACTTAAGACACTTGTTGCTTTGCATTCATGAAAGATACACCACGGGAGACTTATCTTATGAATGAACCAGGCTTGGTAAATCCACCTAAGAAGGATTAGTATAGTGGTCCAGCAAGTTTATCTGATTTGAAAGAAGAGAAACAGAATGGTGAGGACACCACTTCCATATCTTATCCTGTCCAGAAGATATTAGCTATTCAAGCTTAAAGCTCTGTCTTATCTGTGTAGAATTGATTGGTGTAGTAAGTCTACTATGGAAGGTTACCACCCTCATCATCATATTCTTAACAATTGTTCATGTAGTGAAATTTTATTTTAACTTCTTTAATATTTAATTTATTTTCCCTTGAATTTCTTAAGCTGGTAAATTATGATTATCCTCTCTACATTCTTTTTTATTACTTTCTGGACATATCCAATGTTTTTAAGCCAAAATATTGCAGGACGAAATATGATAGAATTTATACAGACTAAGAGGAGTCTGAGGATGTGACATCACAGCTAGTCTGATTTCAGTCATTGTTACACAAAGGGTGACAAATGTTCAACAATATCTCCTTTACAGATAAGATTTATGAATGCTTTTTTCACCATTTTGTTTCTGTTGGAAGTCCTCTTTCATATAAGATGGACTTGCATGACACCAGAAGTAATTCTTTCAAGCCAAATCAGTTTGAGAAAAAAATTGAGCGCCCAAAAGCCAAACTGCTATCCAAACCAAGCTTTTCTGGAAAGGGTTAAAATTGCTGACAGGCAAAACAAAATGTTTAACTTCTACAACATGCAAAATATCACATATGGTCAGAACATCATCAGAAAATTAATTTTTTTGCGGTCAAATAATTTTTGTTGTGGCCAAACAATTCTCATAGAAGCCATACAAAGCCAAATTAATAGTTTAAGCCCAGTTTTATTTGATTTTATTACCTCTGCTAACAAAGTTGGACGAAGGTTATATTTTAACCTGTGTTTGTCTGTTTGTTTGTTAATTTGTCTGTCTGTTTGTTTGTTTGTTTGCCATCAAAATATCCCACGAACTGATGATTGGATTTGGATTTTTTTTCTTTAATATGTTGTGTTTGCTGCTTAAGGAAGAGGTGATTAAAATTTGAGACATATTGGAACAGGGGAAGGGCACAAATGGAAGGAAGGGTGGGGGTGTTTTTGGATGAGATTTGTCAAGACTTCTAGTTCAAACTTTCTAATGGAATGCGCTGAACAATGAATTCATGCCCTGAAAAGATTTCCAAACAATCCATTTTCTGAACTTGAAAGAAAATCAAATCTAATGGATGGGTATTAAAGAAAATCAAAACAATTGCTTTTGCCATGAATGGAAAAGGATGGAATGTGAATCTTCCTTGAAAAAAATTCCCTGCAATAAATGCTTAGCCTGAATAAAACTGAAAACAATGAAGGTAGGTAACCCTGTATAATGCAAATGGAAAATACTGAATAAAAGTGAGGAAAATATGGGGATAACACTTAGTAGGTCTAGGATTTCTGAGATAGAAATTGTTTTGGGATGGGGTGAACTTGACAAAATTTTAGTTATGGTGGTATTAACAAGCGGGCAGAGGTAGGCACAGAGTGCTAAAATTCTAGTTATTTGATGTGAAGATCTGGTTGTATCTGTCTGCATTTTGTGTTAAACTCAATCTCCAAAGACCTAGTAACATAGTCATATCTAGGTCATTGATTTGTCATTCATCTGAAGTTTCTTACTTAGCGGAGCGTTGTCGTATTGTCCTAGGAATTCTGTCAGGTATAACCGGGCTCACATGACGGGAAAATTGTTTTTGCTGAAAGTATAAGTGTGGTTTATCTCTCATTTGGGTGGTTGTTGTATCATTTTGTGTGTGGGTTATATGTAGTTTATTTTTTATTCAAATAAAAAAAAGTTGTAATTTCTGCATTGAAAAATTGATTTGATAATTTCTTATCAAGCCTCTATACATGTATGTTGCCTGAAACCCTGTCCGTTCAAAAGCTTGCAATTCACAATGGATGAAAAGAACTGTAATCCTGGTTTATATATTGGTGATTGATGCTGTATACTTCCTCTGTTGAGCCATGAGGCCCATACAGCAAGTGTGTATCCCCTGTTTCTGTGGTGCAAGCGGTTGTGAGTCAAAAAACTTCTCCTGGACAGTACCTCTCCCACCCCCTCCCACCCCCAGCAATACTGGTACTTTATAACTGAGTAGATTGAAGCAATTAGAATACATCGTCTTGCTCAAGGACACTATATTGCAGAAAGTCAACCTATTGACTCTTAACTACTGAGCCAGTGGGTGCCCTTCATTTGGAAATCAACAGAAGGGAAATGCTTCAAAGAATAGTGTTTAACCATGATTTAAACATGCATTATTCAAACTGCACTGCAATAGGAAATAATCATGCATCGGCATGGATGGAATTGAAGAGTTTTCATATAATGTATATTTTTGTACATATTAAAGGTCAATTGATCAGCTGAAAAAAATTAATTATTAATGCTTATTATAGAGAGCCATAATTTCTGAGTAAAACCTGCATGCTTTGTTTTGATATTGTGATAATATTTTGAAACAATTGTTGATCTAAGCAAGACGGCATTTTTTGGGGATAAAATGATCTCCTGCCTTTATCATGCTCCCCTCTACAACCATATTTAGTCCTCTTCTCCCACCCCCCTTTCTCTACTTTTTTATTTTTATTTCAACCATGTACTTCCTCTCTCGATCCCACCTTTTTGGCTTTTAGTTCCCGTGTTTCTCTCAATTTCCCCTGTTTTTTTTTTTTTGCTTCCTACCTCTGGAATGATCTAACCTCTCAGGCACAATTTGACCCTAGCTGTCGTGGATGCCGTTAAGCCCCCTCAACAAATAAACAAACAAACTTTTAAAGCAATAGATATTGTTGATGCTTGTAATGCTTACAAGTTGATTTTTTGTTCGTTTAAACAGGTGTTGGGACAGCAGAATGAAAGGTAACAGGGCGCCTCTCATGTTTACAGGTAAGATTATTTGTCTTTATTTTTTTTCCGTTTTTGTTCCTTGCTGTTGATTGAAGAACAAATAGCTCATTTGATGAGACAGGTGCCAAAAGCCCAGCCTGGTCAAGTCTGGGGAATGTTTGATATTATAGTTTGAGGTTCACGGCGACATTCTACCCCGTCGGAAGACCTTTGCTGTCAATGTGTCGCTGAGCTTCATCAATCAACCGTGTTGAAGATTTGTTACAGCTAAAGTTATCCTATTACTTCACGCGCATTGAAGTGCATATGAAACCCATTGTACCCTCTGACTTACGCATTACTGTATTTGCATTGATGGGATTAAACCATGTACTCAGTGCGAACAAAAATGATACATTTTCCAAACATGGCGCACCAATTTCTTTATTTTTTAAACCTAATCCACCATTTTCCAAATTATGATTTCAGTTTTCTGATTTTCTGACCAAAAGATAAAAACAAAAATAAATAAGCAAATAAACAAAAGCCACCACCCCCTCCCCGAAAAAGAAACAAAAAAACAGTCATTATCATTATTAAGGCATAGAGCGTGCACCTATATATTTACAGATAGAATTTGATGAAATGTAGAATTCAGACAATGCAATACAGTTTACGCCTAAACACATGATTGCTGATTGAATTTGTTTTTCAGCCATTTGTTTTATAGAAAGCATCTGGTTGTGATGTTTATGTACCTTTAAGAATTGTAGATTTCATATAAAACTTTGTGGAAAACCTCTGATCCAAAGATATGATAATTGTTTTGAAAAGGACAGCTTAATCAATACCTTGACAAATATGTTTGTGTTAAGCGTTGCATTCAGTGCAACAGCTGTCTTCAGTGGATGAATATAAAGTGATGAAGCTGACAAGTTGGATCGCTTACCCAGGGGACAAAAAGTTTTTTTCAAATCTTGATCCACCAATATCCAATATTTATTAAATTTGAGCCAAGGATTTTAACCCATTGCCACCTGTTAGCTCAGCTACTAATTTTATCTTTAAGATCACTTATTCCACCAACAATTTGTGTTCAGTTCAACAGCTGTCTACATTAGATCAACATAAGTGATGAAGGCTTGAAGCTGATATTATTTGCCAGGAAACATGTTAGTTTAAGACAAGCTGGACAAATCTGTCACACTTTGTATTGCAAGTTTGAAGTCATCTGTGAAATATTGCTTCTTCATTTTTAGACCCGTATCTGAGGATCAAAAGAGCCAAAAGTTTCTGTTCTACTTAAAGCATTAGTTCAGGGGTTATGCAAGTCTGTCTTACATGAAAGAGGACTTCAAAAGAAAGCAGAAAGCATTCAAATATCTTATTCCGTTTAGGAGATATTCAAGTTTAAAGTTTGGTATCGTTTGTATAGAAATGATTGAAATCAGACTAGTTGTGATGTCACAGCCTCAGATTCTTCAAAGTCTTAATGTATTCTATCATATTTTGTCCTGCAATTTGTGGCTTATAAACCATGGGATATGTCAAAAAAGTAATAAAACTCAAATCTATGAAGGGTATTTATAATAGGCCTATGCCACCTAAAGAAAGTTTGAAGGAAAATAATTTAAATTGAGAAAAAATTTAGATAAATTTAAAAAAATACATAACGACTTTGAGGAATCTGAGGCTGTGATGTCACAACTAGTCTGATTTCAGTCATTTCTAATCAAATGATACCAAACTTTTAACTTGAATATCTCCTTAACAGAATAAGATTTTTGAATGCTTTTTCACCATCTTGTTTCTTTTGAAGTCCCCTTTCACAAAAGATGAATCCTTTAATGTGTGAAAACTTAATGTGTTGGAAATTGTATGCCAAGTGCATTAGTAATGTGTTTGAAAGGTTTTTTTCCATGGAGTTTGAAAGAAAAACTCTTAAAAATGACAGGAATGAATCTTAATTGATCTAGGTATGATTTATTTAAACGATCAGCTGCTGCTCAACATCAGTGAAGTTATTTAACAAATGAAGAGATCTTGTATTATGCATTAAATGTGATGTGATTGATAATGTGGTTATCACCCCACAGCTTATTATCAATAAGTGATTGTTTTTTTATGTATTTTACCACATTATTACTTCAACTTGTTATTTATTGTGCCTGTATGTTGTGTTTATTTCTTAGATAAGATTAACATTTTTTATTTTTTTTATTTGGACCCATTTAACTACAGATAATCAGGAAGCATTAGCAATAAAACAACAGTGAAAGTGTCCAAGAAATGTGACAAACAAATAAGAAAGCTTGTCTGCATAATTTTGCAGTGTACTGCCATATACCACAATTATCAAGATTTAAAAAACAGCCATATTTTGTAAAAAAGCAAGAAAATAAAGTGTAAAATAATGTTATTAAATCAGTCTTTGACCTTTGCTGTCAACATGTCAAAAAGTTGTAAATCAATTCAATCAATCAATCAACTCTTCTTCCTCACTGTCTTTCTGCCCTCTAATCTACTGACACTTTACACTTCTAAGCTTACCTTGTAGAATGAACTTTTTTCTATTTTACCTCTTTGACACTCTTTGATCTTTGCTGTCAATATGTCAATAAGTCTCATCAATCATTCAACCAATCACATCAATCAATTAAATCTCCTTCCCTTACTGTCTTTCTGCCCTCTAATCTACTGACACTTTACTTTTCTAACATAGAATGAACTTTTTCTATTTTACCTCTTTGACACTCTTTGAGTCAATATGTCAATAAGTCTCATCAATCATTCAACCAATCACATCAATCAATTAAATCTCCTTCCCTTACTGTCTTTCTGCCCTCTAATCTACTGACACTTCACACTTCTAAGCTAACCTTCTAGAATGAACTTCTTTTCTGTTTTACCTCTTTGACACTCTTTGATCTTTGCTGTCAACATGTCAATAAGTCTCATCAATCATTCAACCAATCACATCAATCAATCAATTCTTCTTCCCTTACTGTCTTTCCGCCCTCTAATCTACTGACATCTTTGCTGTGAACATGTCAAAAAGTGTTAACAATTGATCAATCAATCAATAAATTCTTCTTTCCATCTCTCTTTCCACACAGGTTATGATGGCTGCTCATTTACAAGCTTTGACTTAAATTGTGATGAAGATGTAATATGTTCCGGCACCCAACTTGTAGAGGAAGATGCGTACTTGATGTTCTGGTAAGAATTGTAGAACATTTATACTGCCTTTGACGTATTGTACCCCCGCCCTCTAATAAGCGCCCACCCAACAGTCTTTGACTGCTAACCTAATTCATTTGATTAATTTGAAGGCTTAAAATACTGAAGATTTTTACATTCTTTGCTTTGCCTGTGATGTTCACGATGTTTTTGTATTGGTCATTGTAGGGCTAGTATATAACCAGTTCACAGTACAGTACACTATGTGTGGCCTCAAGCATGGGTGCTTATTAGGAAGAAACGTTGGGCCTAAAAAGTGGCTGCAGTTCTATTTTCATGGAATACTTAATATGTTAAATACAGTATATGTTTTCCTCTGAGGTTGAAATTGAATTGTTATGAACAAAAAAATAAATTAGATGACCTTTTTTGCGATTGTTTTGTTTTTCAAATTTGCACAAATTACTGATAAGCTTATTAAAACTATTAGAATTAAATGAACGTGTTCACAATTAAATTTGGATATATGACATGGCCTTTAAGGGGATTTATAAGTGGTTAAATTTGCTAAGAATTGGTATATTTGCTAACAAGCAAAATTATTAAGGAGTTCTAAAATGAAAATTTATAAGTAAGGAAATTGCCTCTAGAAACTCAACTAAAAAAATTATGTATGTGCTTATTTCATCAAACTTTAAAGAGGCTTTGCGGAAATGAGATATTGTTGAATTGTATGCGTAGCAAAAACATTTATTTTGCTTGCTTGAGGAAGTTCGATGAAAAATGTAATAAGGAGCTTTTTACATTTAGAAAGAGTTGTTCTGAAGTAAGAAATGTGATATTGCAAAAGAGGAGATTTTGAAATTGGCTTTTTGAGTGCACATTTATTATATTGTGTCATTGACAATTACAAAAAAAGGAATGTGAATGAAATTAGTGTCCAACACAAGTTCATATTAGATAATGTATTAGGAATTCTTGTTTAATATTACTTGTAGTTGTATTATTTGAGATGTTATTCATGAAAATGGAAAGAAAAAAGTTTGAAAGAAAATTTTGAGCATTTGGTAATGTTTTATTGTTATTTATGAAGATTTACAATGAATAATTTATGCCATTGTTCTCTTTGATAGAGTAAGTGGGTCTTTAAAGGTAACAGTGTAGTAATATTCACTGGAATGATTAGCTTAATATATCAAGAACCATTGGCCCACAGGAGCAAAACATACAAAATCTTTGAAAATGTCACAATTATGAATTTGTAGGC
Source organism: Chiridota heheva (assembly GCA_020152595.1). Lineage (NCBI taxonomy): Eukaryota > Metazoa > Echinodermata > Holothuroidea > Apodida > Chiridotidae > Chiridota > Chiridota heheva. The sequence continues at coordinate 1,284,833 of JAIGNY010002638.1, forward strand.
AGCATTATGCGAATTATTTTGCTAATTTTGTGATTTATGACTGGGTGACCTTGGTATGTTCATATGTTAATCTTTTTTAGTATATTTTTTTATTGCTTATCATAGTTTTCTGATGGGAAAGTAAATTTTTACCAAAGTTTTTAATATACCCCAATAAAATTGTAGAAAAATGGACTTCACATGCTTTCAGCGAATAAGATTTAGGAATAAAATTTTTTAGATAACAAAGGTTTTGATCTGTCTATCCAGGCATACATCACAGATTAGCATAAATATTTGCATTTTGAATATTCAAATATTGTTCAATCAGGTGCAGTGGTTAAGGAGTCTTGTTCATATTTGAAAGGTCCTGGGTTCGATTCCCATTGTGAGCATTGTATTGTGTTCTTAAGCAAGACACTTTATTTGCTTCAGTCCACTCAGTTGTAAAATGAGTACCATTACTGCTGGGGAGTTAATCTGTGATGGACTGACACCCGTCCAGGGATAGTCATGTACTCTCACCCGTTTGCTATTGAAAACGGAGATAAGCACTGGCTATATGAACCTAATGAGAATTACTGTACCTGCCTTCATTCATTCATTCATTCATTCAATCATTCAGTGTGTGGATATTTAATTTAATTATCTTGAATTCTCGTTGAGTGCTGCTTAAAAATCTTTGCCTTAAACTGTCTGCCGATATATCATAAAAGTGGATCTTACAGCTGTCAGGTCTATAAAGTTTTTTTAATAAGCTCATAACTCTTACGGTCTTAAAACTTTGAGAGAAATCATCACATTGATCAATATTATTAATGTTGCAAAAGTGGATAATTTATAATCTTGAAATACTAAGGATTTACCTAAATACCAACCGTCACCCAAAGAGAGAGACCAGACAGATATCTCATCAACTTCACCATCATAGTATCAGGTTAGGATATTTTTGTAGGCTAACTTTAAGAGAATTGTTTTTGTATATAGCTTGGAAGGAAGACTGACTTGAAGTGAAGAAATTTAAATACACTAGATTCAATTTCAAAGTCACTGATCTTGACCTTATCTTCTGGCATTCTTCTGTTACTTTTCTAATTTTGGTTCCGATGCGATAGCATTAGGAACTTATGCGGTCATGATGGCATGTATGTATGTATGTATGTATGTGTGGGTGTATGTATGTTTGCATGCGTGTGCGTATTTATGTATGTTTGTGATGGCCAGCTCGTATACACGATATCTCAAGAACAATACACTAGAATCTTGTCATATGTGGTACACCGATATCCCATGGTGTGTAGATGTGCCCTATTGTTTTTTATGGTGTCGTCATGCTATTAATGAGTAGGCAGGGCTTAATGTAAAAATCTTAAAATGTTTATATTTTAGCAACCACATGTCTGTTTAAGTTCATATTTGGTATAAGTATGATGTTAGCTGATGTGTCCAGGTTCATGATGTAAATTCATTGAATTTCATAAATGTGCATAGTGGGCGGGGCTTAATATTATTTTGCCAAAAAAAATCTTGTAACTTCACGTTATTTTAAGAACAGTAACTGAATTCATGTCATATTTGGTACACAGATAGCCCCTGGTCTGTAGATGTACCCTATTGTTTTTGATGGTGATGTCTTCCATATTAATGATTAGGCAGGGCTTAATGTACAAATCTAAAATTGTTCATATTTTAGCAACCACATGTTTGTTTAATTTCATATTTGGGATAAATATGACGTTAGCTGATGTGTCCATGTTCATGATGTAAAATTGTTGAATTTCGTTAATATGCACAGTGGGCGGGGCTTAATATTTGCCAAAAAAAGCTTGTGAACACGTTATCTCTTGAACGGTAACTAAATTCATGTCATACTTTGTACACAGATAGCCCATGGTCCGTAGATGTGCCCTATTGTTTTTGATGGTGTAGTCTTGTATATTAATGATTATGCGGGGCTTAATGTACAAATCTTGAAATGTTCATATTTGCAACCGCATGTCTGTTTAATTTCATATGTGGTAAAAATGTGATGTTAGCTGATGTGTCCATGTTCATGATGTAAAATCGTTGAATTTCAATAATATGTTTAGTGGGCGGGGCTTGATATGAATTTGCTGAAAAAAGCTTGTAAACACAGTTTCTCCTGAATTCATGTCATATTTGGTACACAGATAGCCCATGGTCCATAGATTTGGCCCATTGGTTTTGATGGTGATATCATGCATATTAATAAGTGATAATGATAATTTTGTTGGTTATTTTGTACATGCTTATGTTATCAGCAGATGCCATTGATATGCATAGTGGGTGTGACTTAATGTTAATGTCCTAAATGTAAAGTAACGACCTCTGTGGTGTGATGCTTAGTGCTTTGTCCTCTCACCCACACGTCCTGTGTTTGAATCCCGGTGGGTCTGCAACCAGTGAGTTCACAACTGGTTATCAATCGCCATGGCTGTCTTGATATAATTTCCAGCACTGGATGCTTTCGGAACGTTAAACCTTGCTATGCTATGCTATGCTACGATTTATGAACAATTTATCAGATTTATGCTATATCAGGGGTTATGGTCTGTGCATATGTTGTAATGTTGTGGTAGTGATGTCATGAATATTAATGAGCGGAACTTACTGACATTCTTGAAATAAAATAAACAAGCAACCGTTTTTGCATCATACTTGCTATGATAATGTTGTTAGTTATTGTGCAAATGCTAATGTTGTCAACATTTTTATTGATCTTCATGGTTGGTGTGGGATGTCATGAATATTATTGAGTAGGCGGGGCTTACTGACAAATTCTTGAAATAGAATAAACAATCAACCGTTTTTGCATCATACATACTTGCTATGATAATGTTGTTAGTTATTGTGCAAATGCTAATGTTGTCAATATTTTTAATGATCTGCATGGTGGGTGTGGCTTATGTTTAAATATCATGGAACAAATATTTCATAATAGGTCTATGCAATGACATGACACTTAATACAAATTTTGCAAATCAATCAGCTTATGAGGAAATAAAAAGCATCAGAACCACAAAACCTTTTGGTTCTGGTTATTCCGTAACAATAGCACACACTGCTAGCTAGTTGTTCTGTACCGGTACCGAGTAGGATGTTTGCCCCACTTAGTTATGCAAATTTTTCGCTAGGCAAATTCGTGCGGTGATTGGTTGAAAAAGCTGTCAATTATCTAAGTCAGTGAGTTTAATTGAATATTCATTCAACCAATAAAATGCCCACAGACCTTTAACAAATTAGCATAACGGAAACCATTTTTGATCATCTTCGTTTACAGGGATGTGCGATCCACAAACCTTCTAGGTGCTTACAAAGATTCACATTCAGATGACATCACACAGGTATTTATGAATATTCATATTTTTGCCTTCTTTTATTTGATATAAAAGTTGTATTTATGAATCCACATTTGCCCTTGCTTTTTATTTTGTTTTAAACAAGAATATTACATTGTGCCTTTGGTTTAGATCAATTTTAGAATTTAATTCCTTTCACAAAATAACCCTTTCAGTGGGGTTATGCATCTTGGTGGTGGAAGGAGGATCATTAAGCAATATCTTTCCTTTGGAGAAATGATCCGTCAATCATTCACACTTAATGCACTTAATAGTCTTAGGTATTATGATGCACGGCTATTTTTATCACTAGTTTGAAAACAAACTTCTCCCACTAAGACACCTACACAGATCAGTGATTTCAATCACAAAAGTGCCCTGATTATTCAGCATTGCCTTTCTATAATCCTATACACACAAATAGCCTTGGGCTACTTGGCTGTGGCTTGCATTGGTTGGCAAATAAACAATCATTGTTTAGAGTGGAAACACAATACACTGAACAGGAAGTGGGGTTGATAATTGTCATACCTGAGTTTTCAGGATTAACTCAGGTGTCGGGTGCGGGTAGGCTTAAAGAGCATGATTGCTATCTGAGATCCAATGGAGTCAAGTCAGTTAATGTAAGCAGGGTGTGTAGATTATTATTGGCGTGTTTGACATACAATTTATATTCTTAAGTAAGCTTTTTGAATTGGTTATGCAGCTGGGTGGCAGGAACAATCTGAGATCTGCATTTTCAATGAAGGGTTTTACCAACTTCCAAACAAGCTGTTTAGCATGTAAATCTGTGTGATAGCATAAGAAATGCTTAAATCGCAAAGGGTTAATTAAGTTAATATAAGCAAGCAAACTCTTATTGATGTGTTTGACTTTAACAAAACATTTTTCGTAAGTAATCCATCCATTTTTACACCACTTGAAACCTCAATAAGTACCTTAAAAATAACTGGGGGTCACATAAGTTAATGTAAGCAGGGTGTGTAAATTATTACTGGTGTGTGCATCAGATCAATTTTAGAATTTAATTTCTTTTACAATTACATTCTTGAGAAAGCTTCTGTCCTGGTTTGTAATGGGTGACAGGGCCACATCACAATCTCAGCTCTTCATCTTCAATGAAGTATTTTTCTGCTTCTCAAAAGTTGCTTTGCATGTAACCCTGATTGCATATGAAATGTCCAAGAAAAAACAGAAATAGGGTCAAGTCAGTTAATGTAAGCAGGGAGTGTAGATTTGTATTGGCGTGTTTGACATACAATTATATTCTTAAGTAAGTTTTTTGAATTGGTTATGCAGCTGGGTGGCAGGAACAATCTGAGATCTGCTTTTTCAATGAAGGGTTTTACCAATTCCCAAATAAGTTGATCTGCTTGTAACTGCATGCTAGCATAAGAAGTGCTTAGACTAGAAAAAGGGTCAATTCAGTTAATGTAAGCAGAGTGTATAAATAAATTCCTATTGACATGGGTGACATGGTTGACTTTAACAAAAACAAAAGGGGGCCATTCAAGTTAATATAAGCAGGTGTGCTTCAGATCAATTTTAGAATTTAATTCCTTGTACAATTGAGAAAGCTTTCTGTCCTGGTTAGAAGTTGGGTGGCAGCTTGGGACGATTGCTGTCTGAGATATGCATTTTACATGAAGTGTGTTTTCTGCTTCCTAAACAAGTTGCTCTGTATTTCAACCCTAAAAGCAAAAGAAACTCCAAATTATAAAAGATAATAGGGAGGGGGAGTCAAGTCAGTTAATGTAAGCAGTGTTTGTAAAAATTTTTTATTCATGTGTTTTACTTGAGACAAATTATCTTCTAAAGTGAGCTATCAATTGTGGTTATGCAGCTGGGTGGTAGGGACGATATCTATTTTGGCTATAAATTTTCAATGAAGCATTTTTTTAAATTCTTTACCAAGCTGTTCTTCATGATTGGATAAGAAATACTTAATTAGAAAAGGGATAGATTTAATTAAAATAAGCAGAATGTGCAAAATGTTATTAGCATGTTCACAATGGCCTTCTTGAATAAGCTTTCCATTCCAGTTTACAGCTATATTGGACTGATATGAATTTGTTATCTTCGCTTTTAACTTTTGAATGAAGTGCTTTCTTGTTCCAAAATAAGCTGGCCTACATAAAACATATGAAGTGCCTAAATAGTAGACAAAAATGGGTCAAGCCAATGAATGTAAACTGTGAGTGTGCAGATATTTTGCTGTTTGACTCCTCGTCGTCGCTATAAGTCTGCGTCAAATTCAGGTCAATTGCTCTCGTAAATAATGGGACTGATTTAAGGAATTATTGCTTTGAACAATAAGATTTAAAGCTTGGTGGAAAATGAGGTTAAGCTGTTTAAGTTTAGTCTGTTTTATCTAATTGGTTAAAAATTTGATTGAGTGAGATATGTTAGGAAGGATTATTCATGAGGATAACAAAATTGAAACAGAATAATTATGATAAAGAAGGCAAACAAAATCCATGTTACAAGCAGACAAATTGCATTGGTAAATAAAGTTATCAAACATTGCTGTTCATTAGGAAATCTTCAATTTTACCATATATTTGCGAGTGGGAAATTTGTTTTCAAATTTTCCTTCAATTTTATAAAAAAATTCTTCAAGTTGATCACATTTTCTTTAGATGTTAGGAATCAAGTATTTCTAATTTGATTATAATCATTCCGAAATTTTACCTCCCTACTGTAAAGAACTGGGCATGCATCCAGGATGTTCCCCTGACTTATCTTTCAAGCTATTATTGCCTAATTATGTTTATCTTTGTTATAGTGCTAAGAATTTGATAACCTTGTTATTTGATCTTCAAGCCCACACATTTTTTCACAATTCATAAACATATCATATACTTGGGGGGCTTTGTAAGACATTCTGTTGGCTTCATTTACATTCAAAATATCAGGATAAATACACTTGTCTGAGAAGCTCGAACATCAATTAAACATACACTTGTCTGAGAAGCTCGAACATCAATTAATACATACATATTATTCTCCAAGAATTATTTGACAGTCTCATTTTATTCATATATGTATACTTGCAATAATATCAGGGGGCGTATGCGGATATACGATATACCTCATGCATTTCTTGTTTTGTCTTAAGCATCATCTGATTCAAATTTTCATCTTTTCATATTTTCGAACCTTCATGTATTGCTTTCCACCAATGCAAAGCTGATGTCAATGTGTGTGTGTTTAAAAAATGTTGTTACATCTTGGCATTCAAGTCGCTATTTTAGGGTCTTTGGGCCTCTAAGGCGTCATTTTCACTGATTAATTTATTCAAATGTCTTTGAATTTGATAGAACTAATGATGCCTAACCCAACAGTAAAGGATTAGTCTAGCAGTGAAGCATCTTCATAACAGAAGACAATAAAGGGATCATTATTGTGCAGAAAGAGTTCAAAACTCATTTGTCTTTAAGAAGAATTTAAGTTTATAGTTCTAACAGATTATGTAAAATTGACTGTTTCCAATTTCGTTTGGCAAAATATTTGGTCCATGGATAAGGAAAGAAATCTAAACCAATATTAAAAAGATTAGTATAGCAGTGAAGCATGTAATATATTATATGACAGTGCAAGAAAGGTAACATTGCCCCTCACAGTCCACCACACCCTCATTGCCTGCCCCCTGTACAACTTCCCGAGAGCTTCCCTCTCCCCTCACAACTCCATAGCGAGCTCTTTCAGAAACACCCTCCGGATAAAATTATCTCCTTTCTTCATCATGCTTCCCTCTTCAACCATATTTAGTCCTCCTCTCCCACCCTCTATCTACATTTACCTCTTTTTTTTGCACGACTGCACTTCATCTTTTGATCCCATTTTTCTGGCTATTAGCCCCCATACTTCTCTCAGACTCCTCCTCTTTTCTTCCTACCTCTGGAATTGTCTGACCTCTCAGGCACAATTTGACCCTCGCTGTCATGGTGCTGTTAAGCCCTCCTTAAATAAACAAACAAACAAACAAAGATAACATTGTTAAGAAGAAAGTGCTCGAAAATTGTTTGCTGTTAATATATAAGGAGATTTTAAGTTTAAAGTTGTAACAGCTTATGTAGAAATGACTGAATTCAGACTAGTACTTACATCACCTCCTTAGATTCCTCTTTGTGTGATTTGGTTGAAATACACTGAGCTATATTCATGCTTGTAACTATGAGAAGATGGGTGAAATAAATGCCTTTTTACACTATCTTACCTTTGACCCATGTCAAAACATACACGAGTCCAATCCGTGTCGACGCTGTAAAATGTCAACACGATTCAGTTCCACTCTGCCTTCACACTGCTCAACGATAAACACGGGTTATTTCTGACTCGTGTACTTGGTTGATCTTGTGGGAATTTTCAACGCGGAACAATAGCTCTCAGCCCTACTTTTGCGCAGGGATAGGTGCAACATGGATCGAACACTTTACAGGGGTCAATGCTGTATTGAAATTTACAGTGTGAAAAGGTCAGTTAAGGTTACACGTGTTGGACCCGTGGCCAACACAGATTTTCTGTTGTGTGAAAAGGCCTTAAGAGTGCATCCATACATTTATAAAAGATGAAACGTTTAGTAATGAACGTTTAATTTTCAAGAAAATGCATACTAAGCAATTGTTATCAATTGAGAGAGTGATGTTTTGTAGCTGTTTAATCCTAGTCATTTTCAAGCAATTTTTTTATGGGTGACTTTGCAACAAACAATAAACAGATAAATTTCAGTAAATAGAAGTGTGTCGCATAATGTAAAGCCTGTTATAAGCTCTTTCTAATAGTAATAGATTAAAACAATTATCTTCGTTGATAAATATTTGGTGTTGAAACTTTAAGACAATCAGCACACTCACATCACTCGCAATAGAATTGTCAAAGCCTCTTAGGTGAAAGAGAGATGCAGTATTGATCGAGATATCATGGTCTCATGATATACCGTTGCACTCGTTAAAATGTTTCAGCCGAAACGTGACAACCTTTTCTCCAGACATTTTCTAAGAATGCAATAATTTCACTTTCAATATTCATGTTTATGGAACATCTCAGAGTATTTTTCATATCTATTAAAAAACTACTTAACCCTAGCAGTTCATGCATTGAAGCATACATGTTAAAGCCCTGGAGGAACTCATTTTGAATAAAATCACTTGAAGAATATTTGGAGGGTCCTCCTGTTCTTATTGTGGGGTTTCTGAGAATGAGTTTGATGTTTTAATTACTTAGTTGGGCATGCTGAGGGTTGGGCTGAGTAAAGAGCAAGGCAGAAATAGCATGGCTTATTGTGAGTTTTATTGGTCTATTTTCTTTTGATGCATTTTTAGAGATATTTGAATCATACTTTCTTGAGGGCATCAATTATAAATGAGAAAGAATACCATGAAAGGAAAACGTGCACAGCTTTTCTGAAAAAGATTCATAATATCGAAGAAGGGCTTGTTAAGGTGAATTTCATGTGTATACTGTTTCCCTCTGACTTGGATTGTGTAAGAAATGTCTTTGTCTGTTTTAAATTGAGAAATGGTATGATAAATGGGAGTTATGGGTAGTGAAATGGTATGATAAATGGGGTTATGGGTAGTGAAATGGTATGATAAATGGGGGTTATGGGTAGTGAAATGGTATGATAAATGGGGGTTATGGGTAGTGAAATGGTATGATAAATGGGGGTTATGGGTAGTGAAATGGTATGATAAATGGGGTTATGGGTAGTGAAATGGTATGATAAATGGGGTTATGGGTAGTGAAATGGTATGATAAATGGGGTTATGGGTAGTGAAATGGTATGATAAATGGGGGTTATGGGTAGTGAAATGGTATGATAAATGGGGTTATGGGTAGTGAAATGGTATGATAAATGGGGGTTATGGGTAGTGAAATGGTATGATAAATGGGGGTTATGGGTAGTGAAATGGTATGATAAATGGGGTTATGGGTAGTGAAATGGTATGATAAATGGGGGTTATGGGTAGTGAAATGGTATGATAAATGGGGGTTATGGGTAGTGAAATGGTATGATAAATGGGGTTATGGGTAGTGAAATGGTATGATAAATGGGGGTTATGGGTAGTGAAATGGTATGATAAATGGGGTTATGGGTAGTGAAATGGTATGATAAATGGGGGTTATGGGTAGTGAAATGGTATGATAAATGGGGGTTATGGGTAGTGAAATGGTATGATAAATGGGGTTATGGGTAGTGAAATGGTATGATAAATGGGGTTATGGGTAGTAAAATGGTATGATAAATGGGGGTTATGGGTAGTGAAATGGTATGATAAATGGGGGTTATGGGTAGTGAAATGGTATGATAAATGGGGGTTATGGGTAGTGAAATGGTATGATAAATGGGGGTTATGGGTAGTGAAGCTGGGGCATTATAATCTAATCACCATTTATGTCTTAAAGGTGTAGTGACATCTTATTTTACATGTGTTAAACAGCATTTAATTCTGCGTAAAATTTCTTTAAATCTGTGAAAAAGCTTGTGTAGTTTTTGAGTTATGGTTTAACCATTAAAAGAATTGTTGGATCTTTCCCATTCAGAGACGTGGTCGGAAAACAAGATAAAAGTGATGATCAAAAAATAGATATAAACATCATGTTATAAGAGAATTTTAAAGATGAAAATTCCAGATGCATTATGAATTTAACAAATAGGATAAGTTGGAATGATGTTCAATCAAAATTAATTCAAGAATCACAGGATGTGCGTGAAATATAGATATGACATAATTCTAGGTAGAAATAATGGCAAAACCGATTAAATGCCTTGCTAGATGCGTTTGGATTTGACCAGTGTTTGGCAACTCTCTTCAGTAGCTGATATGTTTAAAAGGAGTAGCTTTCATGCTACCAATTGTCATATTAAAGAATATTGTTATAAAAAGGTTAGGTTTAGGGTGATAAATAACCAGAGTTTTACCGGCCCCCTACTCATGCATTAGGTCTGTAAGAATGCCGATAATGGATTCGTCATCCCCCTACTCATGCATTAGATCTGTAAGAATGCCGATAATGGATTCGTCATCCGTGTCGAGAGTGATATTTCTCTCGTCACCAGAGTCCTCTAAAGTGAAAGCGGCACGGATAAGAGAGTTGCCAAGTTTTTTTGCCCATTTATTGGTAATCAGAGGGGAATTAGGAAAAATGAGCGATAATGTTGGGTGGTTATGGATTATGTTCTAATGTTTTGTTAACGCATTCTTTAAGTTCTTTGTCTTAATACATGGTGTATATTGGAAGTTAAAGATTAAGGGTATTTCAGTTGATTTTGCTTTGGTTATCAAAGCAGAGGCTCTGTCAGTAATCAAATGTTTCAAGATTTTAGAATTCAGGCAAACTTTGTGATGTTATTAGATGAACACAACTCAATATCCTGAAATAATTCTTTAAAATGTGTTTCAATTTAAGACAGTTACCAATTTTACTTTTTTGTTGCTGATTACTTGCATGTCGCCACAGAGGTCTTTTAAAGTTTAAAAGTATTTGAATGGAAACAGATGTTGGCCTTCAAAATATTTTTTAGAGAGGATTGAAAAGCAAAAGATTTCCTTAATATCTCAAAACAAAGGATTTACATAAACAACTAAAAACAAAAGATTTACATAAACTACTAAAAACAAAAGATTTACATAAACTACTAAAAACAAAGGATTTACAATAACTACTAAAAACAAAGGATTTACATAAACTACTAAAAACAAAAGATTTACATAAACTACTAAAAACAAAGGATTTACAATAACTACTAAAAACAAAGGATTTACATAAACTACTAAAAACAAAAGATTTACATAAACTACTAAAAACAAATGATTTACATAAAGTACTCAAAATGAAGGATTTACATAAACTACTAAAAACAAAGTATTTACATAAACTACTAAAAACAAGTGATTTACCTAAACTACTTAAATCAAAGGATTTACATAAACCACTAAAAACAAAGGATTTACATAAACTACTAAAAACAAAAGATTTACATAAACTACTAAAAACAAGTGATTTACATAAACTACTCAAAATGAAGGATTTACATAAACTACTAAAAACAAAGTATTTACATAAACTACTAAAAACAAAAAGATTTACCTAAACTACTTAAATCAAAGGATTTACATAAACTACTGTATGACAGATGTGTTCATCTGCCTATGTCACAAATTATTGTGCATTTAGCCTCAAAATGAGAATGCTGTAAAGTGGTCAGATTTTAAGTAATTTTAATGTTTGTTTTTTTGTTATTGGAATTTTGAAACAATAAAGCTGAGGTTGCCTCTAGATGTCACTAGTTCTTTAAGCATGTCTTAAGTTTATGAAAACCACTTTAATGACAAGTTTGATTAGCTTCATGTAATGCAACAATGACGCATCTAGTGTTACGCCGGAATCTTTGATAAAATTGTTTTTATGCTTTTGGCACCTGCGAAAATTAGATTGCAAAAGTTCATCTAGGAATGTGTTATATTATGATTTTGTGAAAAGGCTCGACTTTATTAGTTTTTGCTCATTGTTAGGCAATTACAGAAGTGTTGATGCAATAATGTGCAATATAATTTCAGAATGTGAAATTTATATTAAGCTGTGAATTATTTGGTGTTATATGATAGCCTTGTGTATAACTTTCACAATTTTTAAGATCAAACGTGTTATTTTTTGGATGTATCAAATATCCATGTTACGCTGGCATTGAATAATGAGAAATATATGAGGCTTTTGGCACATGTGGATATTATATTTCTTGAGTAAAGAAAAATGTTAATCTAGGAAAACATTATTGTTTATAGCATGATAATGTGAAGTGGCTCTTATCTACTTAATTAGTTTTTTGTCTTAAATTAACTTTCTGCTTGTGATTGTGTAAAGCAATTACGTAAGTGATGGTGCAAGATTTTGCAATTAGTTTCCAGAGTTTTCAGACAGGCTGGAAGAAGTTATGTCAACTTCTTCTTCAGTATGAGTAAGTCTTTAATGTGGGAAGTTACAAATGCACCTTCTTTCATTTTTAGCCGCATTTCCCTTCTCATAATTGATGTGTTATGCACAGTTTGTATGAACCGCCTCAATTGCCCCTCCTGCTACACCGACTGGAAAAAAGATGAATAATATATTTCTGAGACTCTACTTTAATTGAAATTGTATTAAAATACTTTCTCAGAATAATTCACATTTTTCACCTTTCCCATCAAAACTAAAAGGGGCATTTTTTTGCGTGGCACAAAAATATGAAGATATTAAACATGTTAAAATGACCTCTTCTACTTTGTAGTAAAAATAAAATCATTACAAATACAAGGTTCACTATCCCCATGTGGCAACAAAAACAAGTTATTACTTCCAAATGACATACTTTTGTATCCTGTTCTTTTTTTTTCATGACCTAAATATGAAAATATTTGTCCTGTTAAATGACTTCTCCTACTTTTAGTTAAGAATAGTCCAAATGTCAGTACAAAATACAAAGTTCACAATTCCCATGTGGCAGAGAAAACAATCATTACTTCAAAATGACAGATTTTACTCTGCTATACTTTTAGAATACCTGTGGAAGTCTCTCTTCAGTGTGCAAATGTGGATGTGGTGTTATTTTCTTCTCGCCAACGAAGTTGGTGAAGAGAGAGTATAGCATCCTAACAGTTCATTCGTCCACATCTAATGTCCGTCTAGCCTCATGCATTGTTTAACTAATAGGAAGAATTCCAATTATTTTTCTGAAAAGAAATTTATAAAAGGAGAACAAAGCATTCCAGGCTTGAATAGCAACAATTAAAGAATTTGTTCTGGGATGGAAAAAAGAAGAAAAAAAAGTTGAATAATAGAGCTGACGACTGAATGGAATTAAAAATGAAGTATCTTGGAAATGTATAGGGAAAAACAATAAGGTTTTGCAAGAGTAGAATGGAAACATAATAGACTTATGATAAACTCCAAGTTAATCTGCAATGAATTTTCATTCTGATTTGGTGAATAGAACAGCCCTATTTGATTTATAGGGAAAAAAGTTGAGCATGGGTCTATTAGAGGTGTCAGATTTAAGTTAAGGCTGGGGGTGGGGGCTGTAGCGCAATGGAGTTAGTGGAGGTTGTAGTAAAGATTGGAATGATGAGTTGCTTAAGAGTGTATTTGGTAGATGAGTGGATGGAAGAAGGTGGGTTGGGGTAGTAGGTGAATGGATGATGGTAGGTGAATGAAGGATGGCAGTTGAAGGGGGGATGGTAGGTGAATGGGGCATGTTGATTTAATAGAAGTGAGGGGTGGGAGTTAGAGGAAAGAATGCTGGGTGGAAGATGGTAAAATGATTGGTACATGGTACATGGAAGGATGGCATGTGGGACAGGGTAGAATGGTACAGGGAGGGATGGGATGTGGGACAAGGTGGAATGGTATATAAGACAGGGAGGGATGGCATGTGGGACAGGGTGGTATGGTACATGGGACATGGTGGCAAGGCATATGGTGGGATGTCATCTTGATTGCAGGTGTGATTGCATATGGGTCATGTTGTGGAATGGTATCTGGATTTCATGGCTGATTTCCTGAAGGGAGGGATGTAGGATGGGACATTCAGAACAGAGGGTGGGATGGCAGTTGTGACAAAGGGTGGGATGGCAGTTGTGACATAGGGTGGGATGGCAGTTGTGACATAGGGTGGGATGGCAGTTGTGACATAGGGTGGGATGGCAGTTGTGACATAGGGTGGGATGGCAGTTGTGACATAGGGTGGGATGGCAGTTGTGACATAGGGTGGAAAGCATGTTAGTAGTGGCGATGGGATTTGTATCGTTTGAGATGTCTGTTTGAATATGACAGGATACCTCGTGTTGCTCTTATTACTACTTACGGCAAAAGCACTGTTTAAAGTTGATGTACGCTTTCAAGTGCTGTCAGCATTTTCTTTCATGTTCTCTTCTGTTCAGTGTAATGCGATTCTTTTAGAAGGTCCTGTGAGCAATCAAAGTTCCCTGTAGATGGTATAATACGTGTTATCACTTCTTCGATAGAAGTGATGTTATTATCCAGTGATTTAGGTATACTTACATTCTGTTGTAGAATATATTATAATAATAGTTTGAAGCAATGTAATTTGAGCACTTTGGAATTCATTTTAAAGCTGTGGACTATTTGGTGTTGTATGCTACAATCCCTGACAAAAGTACTTGGCATTTTTTTCCTTCCCCTTATGTTCGATTTTGCAGAGATATTACCAAATGTTTTTTCTCCAAATTGCATCCCAACATTGAATAGGGGTAGAAGGGAAAAAAGACTTTTGTCCTTAATTGTAACTTTGTGTATTTATTTCAAAAATTTGGTTCTCAAATGTGTTAATCTTTTGTTATGTTAAAATCTGTCTTACACTTCTAGCTCATCAAGAAAAATCATCCTTATAAATATACTGTATCAGTGAACAGCTCAAAAAGATTTGTTTTATTAACAGTTTGGTCCAAGCCCTTGAAACAATGCATCTTTCCAAATTCAAATCTCTTGAAAGAAATACACTGTAAAATAGGTTAAAGCCATAGGTAGAAAAATGCATGTGAAATATTCTAATTTTATTGGTGCAGTTACAGAACAATAAAATTATTTTTTCCATTTTCATCAGCGCAAAATTGACTTTCACCAGCACAAAATTGACTTGCACTGGGGAATTATAAAGTTATCTTTAAATATTCATTTCAAAGTTTTCGAAGAGCAGATTTTAACATTTTAGTAAGCAATAAAAGCTCAAATTATACAAAAATATTTATCTCAATGTCATTTGCAAAGTAGACAACTTTAGAATTACAGAATTTAAAAAGCAACAAAATTTTAACAGCTGAACTTATTAGTAACAGTTTGAATTGTGGTCACTGTGCACGTCACCATCTCCCAATCAGGAGATCTCCCAATCGGGAGTGTGGACATGACTGATTAATAAGAGCCCAACACTATGAGTGTGGAACAGTTTTCAGATTTTGAAAAAAAATAGGTATTCATTTTTCAAGCTATGTTTGATCAAAGATGTGTTAGATATATATTAAATGTGTGAGAGAGAGACCCCTTTTATTTTTATTGTTCATATAATTCAGTATATATTTTTGTTTAAGTTTAGTCTTTGACACTGATGAGAATGTCTTCGGAGTTGGAATCAATTATAAAATTTCCCACGGTTCTGAATAAAGGTGTCAAAAATCTTCCCACAAAAAATTGCAACAGAAATAATATTAATGTAGTGAATATATCTTTATGTACTTCCCTCTTTGCAATTTATGTACTTTTCATCTTACAATGACACAATAAAATAATAATTTGATATTTACCACATATACTGTTATTTACCCAAGAAATCTATCAAATAAAAAAATCCTTTTCACGAATTCCTGATTTTCCCATGGTTATAACCACTGGAACTGCAAACAAATTTCAGCTCCACTTATCTTCCTCTATAGGTTCATTGGGAGTACATGGCTAAGATCCAAAACCATTTGTCAGTGTGGAACCTGCTGTAAAAAACAAATGAATTTGTAAAGCAAAAAGAGGGATATGCCTGTTCATATATCCTAATCTGCATCAAAACAGTTTTGCACAATTACACTCAATATTTAA
Source organism: Chiridota heheva (assembly GCA_020152595.1). NCBI lineage: Eukaryota > Metazoa > Echinodermata > Holothuroidea > Apodida > Chiridotidae > Chiridota > Chiridota heheva. Next base: position 1,300,756 of record JAIGNY010002638.1, read on the forward strand.
AAACAAGATACTTAGTGTTGCCTCTACCAGTCCACAGATCTTTAAAATAATTGAGTTTGCTCTTGCTTTCAAAGTTTGATGTTAAAAATATTTCACACTCACCTCACTCACTGCCACCTCCTTGTTGGTCCCCCTTAGCCCTCTGCAACAATTGCCATTGCACCCTCACAGTCCATTACGTTCTTCTTGCTTGCCCCCTGTACAACTTTTCCAGAGCTCCCCTCGCTCCCTACAACTCAATCTCCTGAGTTCTTCCAGAAAAACCTTTCGGATAAAATTATCTCCTTCCTTTCATCATGCTTCCTTCTGATAATAATATAATAATAATAAATAAGATTTATAATGTGCACGTATCCACCCAGAAGATGCTCAAGGCGTCGTACAATATGAAAAACATAAAGAAATAATAATAAAAAAATTAACAAAAACATACATAGGGGCCTACACATGCACATACACCCACATATGTATACACAAAAACAATATTGAATAAAAGCTTTGGACATAAGATGTGTTTTTAGATTTGTTTTAAAATTGCAAGAGAATTGGATGATCTGACATGAAGGGGTAATTGATTCCACAACCGTGGTGCAGCTATACCAAAAGACCTATCACCCCATAAGTGGTTAGATTTTTGTTCACATAAAACTAATTTTTCACTGGATCGAAGAGCACGAGTAGGAATATATGATTTTAAAAGGTCAGAGATATAATTTGGAGCACACCCAATCAACGATTAGTAAACAATAAGCAGTATTCTATATATTATCCTGTATGACACAGGGAGCCAATGCAAGTCTTTTAGGATTGGAGTAATGTGACAAGATTTCTTTGAGAGTGCAGCAGAGTTTTGAATCAGTTGAAGACGGTGAATTTGTTTTTGAGGAAGATCATACAGTAGAGAAGTTACAAAGGAATGTATGATTTGAACAGTAGCAGTAGAGTCAAGATATTTCCTTATTTTACCAAACTTTCGAAGATGAAAAGTAGCAGTGCGGGTAACCCGTGAAATATGAGAGTTTATACTCATGGTTGAATCAAAGATGACACCTAGGTTACGTGCTTGAGAGGAAGATTTGATATTAGAATCACCAATGACAATATCTGGCATTGTAAATTTTGCAAGTTTTTGTCAAGATCCAATTAGGATGTACATTGTTTTGTCATCATTTAGTTTTAAAATGTTTTGTTTTATCCAAATACGAATATCTCTAATACAATTTTCTAAGCATTGGATGGTTGAAACACTATGTTGCTGCAAAGCTTTGAAGGAAAAATAAATTTGTGTATCGTCAGTTAAGACGTGATAAGCAAAATTATATTTCATTACAAAGTCATGAATAGGATATTTATATATTGTAAACCATTGTGGTCCTAGAACAGAACCTTGTGGTACAAAAAAATCTAGAAAAACAGGTACAGATACATTATCCCCTATACACACATACTGAGGCCTATGAAATAAGTAAGAATGGCACCATTTCAATGCAATATCATCAACTCCAATGTAGTCCCTTAGACGTGAAAGCAAAATACTATGATCAACAGTATCGAAAGCGGCACTTAAGTCTAACAAATCAAAGCAGTTATTTTACCATCATTCATTGTGGATAAAATATCATTGTTAACTCTAAGTAATGCTATTCAATACCATGGTGTGCTTTGTAAGCAGATTGAAATGGATCTGATGACATATTGATATGCACATGATTTGAAAGTCTAGAGGATACAACACGCTCAATTGTTTTACCTAAGAATTTTAAATTTGCAACAGGTCTGTAATTCTTCAAAACCTCCCAATTAGGGCCAACCTTTTTCAGGAGGGGACGAACGTGTGCAAGCTTTAGACTGTCAGGAAAACACCCATCTTCTAGAGATTTATTTGCAATGACAGTGAAATATGGTACAAAAATATCAATACATTGTTTAATTTAAGGGTCAAGTTCACATGATTTTGATGGTAGGTATTTCATCCTCACACGCAGGTTGAAATACAGAAAAAAATTCTCTAACATTTGGAGCAGGAATAGTAGATGTACAATTAGAATCAGTAGTGGTACAGGGCCAACTTCACATGATTTTGATGGTGATTTCATTATGATATTGCGTATTTCATCCTCACATGCAGGTTGAAATACAGAAAAAAAATCTCTAAGATTTGGAGCAGGAATAGTAGATGTACAAATAGAATCAGTAGTATTCATATCAAAGGATTGCCGAATAGTTTCAATTTTATTAAGAAAAAAGTTTGAAAATGTTTCTGCAAGAGTTTTGTCAGAATCTGAAGTGGGAAGGACTGCTTTTTTAGACTTGTGCAAAAGGCTGTTAATAACATCAAAGAGCTTTTTCTGATCCCCAGAGCAGTCACCAACCTTACTTGAATAATATGCCGTCTTTGCCTGATCAATCAGCTTAACCACAATATGACGCTGCATGCAATACGCCTGCATGTGGACTTCCAGCTTTGATTGAATCTATTTCCGCTCTAACTGTCGACGAATTTTCCTAGCAGATCGTGTCTCACCAGTAAACCAAGGACTAGCCAATCTTAGTTTAACAGTCTTTTTCTTTACGGGTGCATGCTTGTCTAAAACTGCTTGAAGAACAGTTTCATATTTTTACACACAAATATCCAAAGTGCACTCTTCAAAGTTAGTGGCAGCAAGGCAGATTTTACATCCTCAGAAAATTGATGAATTTCAATTTCTTTGAGATTACATGCCTTGGTGGAAACAGAAGGTAAGGGAGGTTTTTGAAGATTGAGAGTACACATGATAGCATAATGATCAGATAATCCAGAATGTATATACATATTGTTGAGTAAAGACACATGTTCTCGAGTGATGAGAAGGTCTAAACAATGCCCATGCTTGTGAGTGGGTTCATGCACATGTTGAGATAATCCAAAAGAAGATAATAAATCTTTAAATTGATTGGCGGCAGGATTATTTGTGTCATCCACATGAATATTAAAATCTCCACAAAATAGAATATCAGAAGGATGAAGAAGGTATTCAACTATCATGTTTTCAAATTCAGCAAGAAAATGACCATAATGACATCCAGGAGAGCAATAAATATTGACAAGATGAACAGATTGAGAATTTTATTTTATTTATTAATTGCTTCAAATGAAGAATATGTTATAGTCTCAGATATTAAGGCTACAGATAAACTTAGTTTGTAGAGCAATTCAACTCCACAACCAGTTTTATTGAGTCTTGAAACATGTTGAAATGAGTACCCTTACTGGGATCAAATCACCAATTGTTAAAAAGTCATCAGCTTTCAACCAAGTTTCAATTATAGCAATGATATCGAAGTTGTTGTTCAAAACAAAGTCAACAAAGTCAATTGTCTTGTTTCTTATTGACCGTGTATTCAGAGAACAGAATTAAGTTGATTATTTATATGTTGTTTAAGTGACTTAAATGTCGAAACAAACACCACCATCAGATCGATCATCAATGTTAGTCAGTGGCCGAAAAGGTATTGATGTGGTAAGAAGCGGAATTTGTTTAACTCGACGGCTACCAGCTTTTTTACCTCTGTGTGTCTTGCGTCGTTCATATATACTCTTGAGATCCCAAGTTGTTTTAAATGATCCAATATTGCATAATGTAGGAGCGACTTTGTAGATATGGATGTAGAGGACTTATAATGTAGGAGTTCATCACGATTGTAGGAAATAGGAAAAGTTTGCGAATAGTTAGGGGTTGAAATATTTTGTATAACATGCTGTGTATCAGGTTCAGGCTTGGGATTGATATCCCGTTATCAGAATTATAATTGAAATGTTGAGGTTGTGTTATTATAATATAGAATGCGTAAAGTCAGATATTTATGATGATGGACTTTTTGTTGTATTCCATGTGGTTTACATAGTGGAACCACACATTTGAAGTCCATGCAATCATCAATATGTTTTAATCCATACAAGATGGTAATGATCAATAAGATTAATGTCTCCATCCTTTATTCAGAGATCATTGATGCACAACACTCTACAACCATATTTAGTCCTCCCCCCCCCCCCCTTCTCTCTCTACTTTGTTTTTTTCACCCATGCACCTCCTCTCTCGATCGCAAATTTCAGAATTTTAGTTCTTGTATTTCTCTCAATCTCTCCCGTTTTGTTTCCTTCCTACCTCTAGAATGATCTAACCTCTCAGGCACAATTTGACCCTCATTGTTGTGGTGCCGTTAAGCCCTCATCAAACAAACAAGCAAACTTATTCAGAAAGTGATGATGTATTTTTGAGCCATTCGGGAAGGGAAGGGACATAACTATAGGTGGGCTGCCTCCTATCTTTTGTTATCTTAGGGGGATTTTGTGATGTTGCACATCATGATTTACAAAGATTGTGGTTAAATGGGCCGTAACCTCTTGTTTTGCTTTCAACTTTACAGTCATTCTTAAAAATGTCTGGGGGAAACCTTTTGGCTAATTGGATGGTGTGGGTGTGAAATATAACAGGACTTGATTCAAAGGAAAGGACCTGATTTAAAGGAAAGGATGGTGTGGGTGTGAAATATAACAGGACTTGATTCAAAGGAAAGGACCTGATTTAAAGGAAAGAATTTGTCAAATAAATAAATTCAGAAGTGAACGCCGCCAATTTGTTAAAGTCACTTTTCAATTTTACCTATTGATTCTGATAAATCAGCGATGTTATTGATCACACATCTGCAGGACCGAACATAGGGGCCTTCATTTCTAATCGATAGGTGCCTTCATTTCTAATCGATAGGGGCCTTCATTTCTAATCGATAGGGGCCTTCATTTCTAATCGATAGGGGCCTTTATTTCTAATCGACAGGGGCCTTTATTTTTAATCAATGACATCAGAGATTTTTTGCAATTAATAAGAAAAATTAAAAACTGGAAGTGACATTACCAGCACTCCTGAATTTATTTATGGGACAATTCCTTTCCTTTTCAAAGCTCTGGTTGCACATTGTGATTTACAAAGGTTGTTGTAAAATGGGACCGTAACCTCTGTTTTCCTCTCAAATCAAGAGCTATTTAAATCAGGTATTAGTAGTTATACCTCCATGCCCACTCCATCCAATCGTTCTCAATTACCTGGTAAAATGACAGAACTGAATCATTAAAACTTGTTCGCAGATGTAAAGTGGGGTGAAGTCTTTGAACATTCTTTGATAAATTTTATATTTGCCTAACTTCCTTTTAGGAATGAAGCCCACAGCAAAAGATTTACTTGTTGCTATAGTTATTCCTACTGTATGGAACTTTGGGAGTGTGTTTACACAAACGAAGAAAACTCATCAAAAAATGGATCTTAGTTAATTTGTGCAGTAGCTAAAAATAAATAACTATCCACAAAACAGGATATTAAGTTTGCCTAAAGCAGTAAATAAGAGACATTAATCATCGTTAAAGATTTGGTTTATTGCATTGAGGTTGTGTCAATAGTTAAGTTTGAAAGATTCCAAAGGTGTTATTTTCTAAAGGAAGACTTTTTCCATTGTTTATTGAGTATCATAAAGCTTTTTGAGATTCAACTGACCTACTTTATTGAGGTTTTGCAGCTCAACCTTTTATCGTAAAAAGGAAAAGAATATCTTTAAACAGCTAAGATTGGCAAAAAAAATATAAAAAAATGATTGTTTGAATATTATTTCGGGGCCATTATTCTACTAAAGGACCGTAATCTGAATATAGATTTTTGTCTGCTTTTAATAAAGCAGAATAATTTCAGAATCGATGGAAACTGAAGGAACCAGAAGAAGATTGAGTTTCATAATTTCTGTAGTTGTGATTGTATCAAACTTTGGAATGGAATAATGTTGCACTTCACCTGTGAATATTTGTAGTTTAATTGCTTTTAGTTGTCACCTGATACTGGTTTTGGTTTTTGGTTTTTTATGTTTCTTTCTTGGCTGAATATCAAATTATCTTTTTTTTTTACTTGGTTTGATGGTACAGATTTGTTGTTTTTTAAAATTTATTTTTAGGTTTTATTTATATTAAAACCATGGCACTCAAGGTATAGTTTAAAAGTTTTCATCATTTATTTTTACAATATTAGGGGATGGATCAAACAATATAGGTTTGTAAAGAGCAGGAGAATAAATTGTGAGGGGGGGGGGGAGAAAAAAAAGAAGAAGAGGGGAGTCATCGGTAAAATTTTAAATTAGTCCATAAAGCTAGGTCGGTATAAATATCAATTTTAATTACTAACTGTTTTACTGGGAGGCAGTTTTTTCAAATGAATGCTAATTTTAGGCCATTGATAATTGTTAACTTTAACACCCTCCCCTCCTCCCATTTAAAATGTCAAAATGATCTACTAACATACCTGCTAAAGAGATAAAACTCCCTATACCTGTAACACAAACAAATTGACACCACTATGGAGGCTGCCATTTGGGAGACAAATACTAAATAAATGTAACAGCTCCACGCTGTTGGGATGCGTTCACACACAACTGATTATGTCATTAATGTTTGATTCCCATAATCAGTCATGTGACTGAAACTTGTTCAAAGGTTTTGATGTCAGTGCATGTATACGCAATTCATGGTCAGGTGGTTATATCATGTGACAGTCTTCCAAATGGCATTGCCCATGAAGATATGCCACTCATTCACAGAAGTTCCATCTCTTTAAAAACGTATATACTTTTTGGACAGGTGGTGAATTATGATGCATATGTTTGGAGTTGGAATTAATTGTCGATTAAAAAAGGGTAAATGGTATTTCTGAATAAAGTTGTCGAAAATCTTTCCACGAAAACTTGCAGCAGAAATAATATTAAAGTAGTGAATACATCTGTGTAAACTTCCCTCTTTTGCAATTAAATGTACATTTCATAGCACAGTTACATGTGGGTTATTTTTAGAGCATTTATACTGTTGTTTATTCCAGAAATTAAAAAAAAAAATATTCTCATGAATTTTCAATTTTCCTGTGGTCATAGCTGTGGCACCATAGATTATTTGCAGCTGCGCATAGGTTGAGCCACCTCATAATGATGATATGAGTGATGTAACACTCAGTTTGCTTTTAGGTAACGGAGGGTACAAATCTTGTTTCTCTTGCTTAAATTAAAAAGATTGCCTCACAAGTGGGATAATCTGGCTCAGTGATATAATCTGGCTTAGTGGTATAACCTGGCTCAGTGGTATAACCTGGCTCAGTGGTATAAGCTGGCTCAGTGGTATAACCTGGTTCAGTGGTATAAGCTGGTTCAGTGGTATAACCAAGGAGCTTCTACACATGGAGATCTGACGGTCGTAAAACCTTTGAAGCAATGTGTGTAGCCGCCGTCGTAAAACTCCCTAAATCACTCATCGAAGGTCGTAAAAAAACTCCAATAAATCACTTCACACTATGCGCTTTGACACCGCTCTCGTGGAGCTGGCCCGATTACGTAATAGGTGTACCGACTTGTGTGTAACGCATCGTATATACACAATTACATATGATATACTGCATTTCTTGGCAGTTTGGGGTGCTTAAGTGAACAATATTCAGGCTTACGGAAAAGAAAAGAAGCTTCTTGTCTTCTGACTTACCATATCACATGTACCCAGGCAAATGTCTTTTACCACTTTTTAACAAGATATAAAAAAATCAGTACATTTTGGGGAAAATTTGCCTCCTGTCGCCACACTTTTTTGATGAGAGACCTAGCCCCCACCCCCTCCCTTTCTTTTACACACACTTTCCAAATAAGAATTACGTCTCTAGCTGGGTACTTGCCAAACAGTATGTAGGACTAACATTACTCGCTGTGGGTACTTACTCTGACATTGACATATTTTGAGCCAGATTTGTTTACGGGGGTTGTGGGGAATGAAGCAAGTAAAAAGGGATTTTGTCAAACACAAGTAAGGACCAGGTACTCACCGTGACATAGACTAGTTTACGGGGTGGGGAATGAAGTGCAATGGGCTTTAATCAAACACAAGAGGCCAGGTACCCACTCTGTGTGACATTTACCCACTACATACTGTATGTAATATTCACCCACTGCGACGAGTACCAACTCTGACATTGACCAATTCCGACTTGTTCATTGAGGTGAGGAATGAAGCATTTGATGAACTCTAGAGAGGACCAGGCCAATAGGCGGAATACCTTTCCTTTTGTCCCCTCAAATTCAATCTATAGGGGCCCCAGGCCCTGAAAGCTCTATTTGTTTGGTGGTCTTGGGAAAGTGACTGTATGGAATTCAGGATTTTGTGAAATTATGCCTTAAAGGCCCTACCTTATAGCCCTTAAGGACAACAGTATATACCAGCTAGGTATAAATTTACAAGTCATCATTAATCCCCACCCCCTACCAACACCAAAAAGGACAATAGAAAGCAAATCCAGTGGTCAAAACAAGATTTATTAAAATAGATCAACTTCTGCAAAAAAATATGAAGAATACTCAACTATCAAGATTGATCTCCATAAATGCAAAATAAACGATTATGAATTTTGCAGCACTTCTTACCTGGAAAAATAGTAAATAAATATTCCAAAGTTATCCAATTATGATATGCATTTCACCCACAAACCAATCATGTTAAGTGTTACAAAGAAAGACTAAAGATAAGCAAAGTAAAATGTGTTAATACATTTTCAAAAACATTTTCAAATACATCATACAATTGACACACAACGAAAGTCTCTTATAAATGAAACTGACATATTCTCATAATTAATATCTTTCCAATTCTGTACAGTAACAGAAGAAAATAGATTAAAGAAAAATTACTGTTGAGCCTGTAGCTGAATTCTAAGTTGTTGAAGACCTTAAATACCTACTTCTTTCCTGGGATATAGTGCATGCAACTTGTATTTTACCTGACAAATAATTCAAACAGTAAGTTTATGCCCACGTATAATAAAACTCTTTCTGTCTCTCTTCGAAGCTTCTCAACCTCAGCTTCATAATATCATAGTTGAAACAATGAAAATGTGGACTCATTTATTTATAGCATATAGCATTTAACTAGTTGCTCTGCAAATGTTAATAAAACCTTTAGTGTTTACATTTCCAAAGGCACCTACTAGCATCACCAACCAAATTAAATCAAGTTCTGTTGTGTGCCTTTGTTGTGTGTAATCGGATTTCCCTTTTGATTTTGCGTTTATCTGTAAATATTCATCTTTTCTACAGTACCATACAGATAACATTTGCTGTAAAATCTGAACAGCTTAAGACTAATTAATAGTCACATTGAATATTCTATGTGAAATAGGTTGAAGTAAGTTTCTATAAAACTTCCCTATCAAATTAAGAACGAACAAGTATAAAGATTCGAGACACAATTTACCTTTCTAAAATGGTGAAAGCCAATAAACTTATAAATAAACCTTATATTACACTCTTGCATTAATCATTTAACTTTTTTTTATTTTATAAGAATCAACAAGACACACATAAGTTAACTATTAATGTGCAGTAAACATTTAGCACAAGACACTGCATAATACTTAATAAAACTGCCTTACAATTGAAAAAAAAACATAACCAAAAGCAAGAAAAGCATAAGCAAAAGCCATACCATCAATATGTAATTGTTTTGTTTTTTTTGGTCGCCCATAGTCAAGTTTTTGTGAATGCAATAATTCAACACTTTCAGTGATGATTTACATACATAACAGGGTTGATGTTGTCTTATTTTGCCAACCCCAAGATATTTGCGCATAGACTACTAATCCAATCAATAGTGGCTGAGGAAGTAGTGTTATAAGTATGAAGCACAATAAACATCAGGATCGTCTACTAACTGTGGTGTAGCGGTTATCATACTTGTCTACAGACCACGAGGCCGTGGGTTCAAGCCTGATTTAGGTGGACACGCCAGTGTACCACAACTGGTTATCTATCAAAGGCCGTGGACATTGACTTGGTTGTCGATGTTATGTCTGTCCGTACGTCCTACCTATGTTCTTGTCCCGGTCGTATAAGCGTTTCGTGATGGCATTGTTACTATCATAACCGAATACGCAAGCGTTTACCCCGTCATTGTAATTGTGTGTTCACTCGTCGTCATCGCGTCAGGATGTCAAGCAACTTTCTCAAAACCAGATTCCCTCTGTAACTGTAGATAGCCTACTAGTATGATAACAAAATCAGTAAGATTTGTATAAACATCATTTTTACTCTTTTACACCTATTTCTACATAAATGTTTTTAAATCTGCATTTCCATTTTAAATTTGCATTCCATTTTAAATATGCATTGCAATTTTAATGTTCGGTACTTTGTAACTTATGAATTTTAATTGTTTTGTTTATTGTCTTCCATTTTTATTGTATTGTACAGCGCTTTGAGATTCTTCTGAGTTAAAGGCGCTTTATAAGCACCAGCTATTATTATTATCTATAATGATATTAGGAAAATAATTTACAGAAGGGCTCATGCAGTTCATCTGATATTAGGCCTATCTGATATTTGACCACCTTTTCCTGTTTGGCAGAGGCTCGTCACTTATTTCTGCTTCACTTGGTTGATAGGCAGTTACATTGCTTTTTAATGCTCCAATTTCTACCTGCAAACAACATTGGTTTAGCATGTGATGTCCAAACTGCTCCATTGTTGGGTTGTCATGGGAACCTCTGGCTCCAAGCTGTTTAACAAAGAACTCTTCAATGGGTTCCTGGTTGAACTTGTCGCTTAGTACAAATGTCTTACCTTCTACTTGCAGCAATTCCTTTCTAATTTCAACAAATGAGTTCACTATGAAAGAAAAAGAGAACAACAACTGTTGTAACTTGAATTTTTAATGCTGATTTCTTTAAAAAAACAGTATATGAAACCTGTGACATTGATGTGAAAAAAACAATGAGTTTTTTCTTTTATTTATTTTAAATATTATTATTTTTTTGGGGGAAGGGAAGGGGAGGAGGAAGGGAGAGGGGAGGAGGAAGGGGGAGGGGGAGGAGGAAGGGGGAAGGGGAGGAGGAGGAGGAAGGGGGGGAAGGGAGGAGGAGGGGAGGGGAGGAGGAGGAAGGGGAGGGGAGGAGGAAGGGGGAGGGGAGGAGGAAAGCGGAGGGGAGGAGGAAGGGGAAGGGGAGGAGAAAGGGGGAGGGGAGGAGGAAGAGGGAGGGGAGGAGGGAGGGGAGAAGGAAGGGGGAGGAGAAAGGGGAGGAGGAAGGAAGAATTGGATTTTCTCAAATTTAAATGATTTTTGAATTTTCATACAACTCTACATTGTTAATGATGGAAAAGGTCCAAGTTAGTAAATTTCTTGTGATCCAAAGAAGGTCGAAGGAGCAATCAGATGTTGAATAGAACACAACATGGTAGAGTGTGTGGTTCAGTCTATATCACACACAGAGCCTTTTCTATGGCACACTCTAAAACTGAGGTATTATGCTTATCAAAGGTGTCCAAACAGCAGAAGGCATCCAAACAGCAAAAGGCATCCAAACAGCAGAAGGCATCCAAACAGCAAAAGGCATCCAAACAGCAGAAGGCATCCAAACAGCAAGAAGGCATCCAAACAGCAAAAGGCATCCAAACAGCAAAAGGCATCCAAACAGCAGAAGGCATCCAAACAGCAGAAGGCATCCAAACAGCAGAAGGCATCCAAACAGCAAGAAGGCATCCAAACAGCAAAAGGCATCCAAACAGCAAAAGGCATCCAAACAGCAGAAGGCATCCAAACAGCAGAAGGCATCCAAACAGCAGAAGGCATCCAACCAGCAGAAGGCATACACACAGCAGAAGGCATCCAAACAGCAGAAGGCATCCAAACAACAGAAGGCATCCAAACAGCAGAAGGCATCCTTAGGCATTTATTTTTTTAAACAAAATAATATTGAACACACCTGTTACGTGAAATCCTTGAGGTGACACGCTTATGTACTTCTGATTCTCCCTCTTACTGATACCAACAGCTCCTGATCTCTGCTTGCCATTCTGACAAAATACCTAAGGAAGTCCTTTACCAACCACTGAAATTAAAACAAAAGGGAATCATTTATCAAAATATGTCATTCTAAATGTTACAGAAAGTGTTTATTACAAGTACCAGTAGAAGTAAGTATTGGCTACACATATTCAAATCCATTATCAGTCTTAAGCAAACCCTGTAAGCATATTAGCATAGCACAAAAAATGCTTTCTAGCACTAAATTTTTCACCTGCATCCCTTCTGAGACACAGCACCTTGTTAGTTTTAAGAAAATGCATTTAAATCAAAGACTTCCAGGAATTGAAAATCCCTTTTAAGGAAAATATCATTTGTCCAAATAATGATATGCATCAATCCTACAAAAAGTGTTCATACACTCAAGGAGTGATCTTTAAATCCCCCTGCCCATGCTGCAACCAACAAATGTCCTAAAAGCTGATGATTGGATATCATTTTAGTAAACATACACATAAAAGTGAATATAAAGCTACAAAAAAAACACATAAAAAATGCTTACCTCAAGCCTTCCAGGTTATGCTTTTTAAATTTCGTTCCGCAGAGATGACGAAGAGACCTCAAAATGAGATGATTTATTTCCATCTAAAATAAAAAAAATAATGAGGCAAAATACTAAATAAATTATCATCTTTACAGTATGTACAAATTCTGTGCGCACAGAGTGGTATGAGTAATTAGTAATGGCCAGAAACTTAGCCTATTTATCATATGATTTACTAACATAATAACTACTGCAATATCTTTTGTACAAATGATTACACAGATCAAATAATCACAAACTATTATAGAGTATCTCTAAGCAAATGCTGTACATACATGTACATGAAAATTGATAACTTGTAAATGGCTTCTGCAGTTAAAATGCATTCCTAACTTACAGTAATAACAGTTGATATTGACAATTTAAACAAAATAAGATGGCCAGGGATTCAAATGCACAAGTTCACACAAGAGAGTCTCCTTTGAATGATGAATCTGAAATGCGACAGCATTTTCATGAAGTGCTTTTTGTTCATTCAACTTTTTTCCAATTCACCACTATTTTTCCACTTTTTTGTATAATGATTAGGACCCACTTGATCAAATTAAAACAAATCATCCTGGTGGGAAAATTTGGGAGGAACTTTAGAAGCGGATTCTCAAAAAATTCTCAGACTCCTGAACTTCAGAGGTGAATGATGTAATCTTATCAATTGTTTAAGAATAGTTTGTGTAATCTTATGGCTCCCATGCAGTATCCCCGGCTACAGTAGCATTTAAGTCGCATGGTCCAGCATCGTACTAATCCTAATAAAAGAACGATGCATATTCATAAAGAAAGAACTTATTATGTATGTTCAAACTATGGCATAATCCTGCCGGCTGGGCAGCAAGGTTGCAAGACCGCCAGCTGTACTAAGCTAGCTTAACTATAAAATGATGCATTTTTTTATGTATCAATCATAATAAAGCAAATTGAGTATGACACAAAAATTACAGCCTGAAACTATCTAACTATGCCTTTCAAACATTTTAAACCTATAGTTATTATTTTTATGCCATGAAGTGCAGTAACACATCATGGAAAGATGATATAAAAATTCTTTTAACAATTTAAAAATGAGAGCCAAAATATTGCACGCAAAAAGAAAGAAAAAAAGGTAGGCCGAGTCCTACGCCTATTACCCATTGTGTATTGAATCATTGTTTTGCAGGCTAAATGAAAATAAATCAAGGGAATTTTGTTTTGCCTTAGCCTGCACAAACTTCTTAGACACATTACTACAGTGCATCACAAGTGTAGTAATCTTTGAAAGAATCTAGCATTCGATGGCTAAATGCAGCTTCAATTATTTTAGACCTAGGCCTAGAATGGGTCCAACTTTTATTTTCTTAGTTAGGCCTAAGGCCTATTTTGGCACACTATCTTGACGAAGTTAGCACTGCAGTATCAACACCAGTGTGGCCTAGCATCAGTACCACTTTCTTGACCTTTGATTTTTAATCTTATTCCTACTATTTTAAAACCCAATTATTGAACAATTTCTAAACGTTTTTCAATATAACCCTGGATAAAAAGTAGTTGCCATGGAAACAACCTGAAAATCTGACCAAAAAGTGCCTCAAAAAAGTGCGATTTTCTCGTTTGGAGAACATTGCACACATACTAGCACTGTCAGAAGTGCATAAAGAAAGGTAAACAAGCCAACTTGACCCAGCATCATTCGCAGGAACCTGCAGGAAATAACCCAAAAAACACAATTTAGGCAAGCTATTTTCCCAAATTTGCTTAAATTAGTAACCATAAATGTCACCAATAATATCAAGATAACTTAACGTTAAAAAATCTGCACATGACTTTCATTGAGAAACTACGGCAAATGACACACTGCGCAGCCGTATAACCTATGGCCAGGTCACTTGCAAAATTACCAGAGTATAGTAATGACGTCATTTGCTCGCTTGCTCTAGCGCTCTCAGCGGCTACACACATTGCTTCAAAGGGACTTTTATGGGACCCATGGGATGTGGTTGTTGAGTGAATCTGCAGAGGATTAAGTTAGAGTCGTGGAGGGGGGTTTTGTCAGTTTTTCTTTGCCGGAGGCTACGTTTTACGACCGTCAGATCTCCATGTGTAGAAGCTCCTTGGTATAACCTGGTTCAGTGGTATAACCTGGTTCAGTGGTATAATCTGCATCTTCCTAACCATTGGGTTGTATAGGTTCTGAGTCCATCACAACATGGTCTAGTTTTCTGGGTTATATAGTTTCCCATATGCAAACATTTCAGTCATTGGTTAATTGTTCGTTTTATAATATGAGACTGTTGGGGCAATAAGACCTTGTGTTACATGGGTTGAACAACTGCATGAATGATGCTCTGGTTTATCATACTGTACATAACAATGATTTAGCATGTGACATTTAAATGTTTGATTGCTTTTAGGTAAGAGATGAAAGTGGTTGTCTGTTGGTATATTATTCTTTGGCTGAATATTAAATTAACGTGAAATTAACATGTTTGTGTGGGTTTCATGGTTGCCTATTTTCTTTCCAGACAAAATGTCAATAGTGTTGAACAGATCTACCCAATGTGTCCCCAAAAGGAAAATTTTTGACAAGGAATGTAAATATTTCTTTCATTATTTTTCACATATAACGTTACTTTTGAGCGACATTGAAAGCTCTCTAGCACAAATGAGTGAAAGTTATTTATGTGCCAACACAAAACAGAAAATGTAACTAATATATGTGCTTACTATTTAATAATAAGCCTCACATATTTTGATTGCTTTTGAGAATGCTCTCAACAAAGTTTTAAATGTCTGATGACTCAAGCAATTGGGACAAATAATATTTTATTTGAAGTTTGATATTCAAATTTATTCAAAGGGTCAAGTGGTCAAGGATGTATAGATTAGTAGCTCAGTTGACAGAGCGCACAGCTGAGATGCGGGAGGTCCTGGGTTCAAGCCTTGGTCAGGTCTAACTTGATTTTTCCACAGCTATGCAGACAGATATGCCGAACATCAAAGTAGAAGCATTTCATCTGCAGCTCCTACTCCTCATTCAGCTATTGATAAAAGTGACAGTGGTTAAATGGCATACACCGTCCTTCGGAGGGGACGTGAAGCTGTCGGTTCCGACGGCAGGAGAGTCACCACTGCTTGGTTCTCTGAACACTATTTGAGAAGAGAAGCGTGAAAACATGGTGTTCATTCACTTTCCCTTTTAAGTACTAAGTTCATGTACGCCCATAGGCAGCTGGAGAACTAGTCTGTTAGTTGTAGAGCACATTTGAATAGTCTTTAAACTAGAAAATCTTAAACGATAGAGGACAATAAGACGGAGAAAAGATTGAAGGAAGTATCCAGAAATCTTATTTGAAAAGAAAATATTCAAGCTTTAAAGGATTTGCGCAGAAAATGACTTGGTTGGTTGGTTGGTTTACCATGGTTAGTAACGTCCCAACAGACCTCCATTGGGAGTATTTACGTCAAGACGCCCGTTTTACTAGGCAATCGTGGAGCACTGGCTGGAGACCCACCAGGACTTATCAGACAAGTAGTGTCATCACAACCTGGCACTCCTATTAAGTCTTTGTATGATAGAAAAACATTTCTTGAGAATTTGTGGCATAAAACCATTTGATTTCTTATAAAAGGACACAGATTCTAAAAGAGTAACCCTGATCAAACATCTAATAAATTTTAAAAACAATTCTTTTTCATTGGTTAAAAAAAGATATATATAATACATAAAAAAAAATTATGTTGGATCTGCAATTATGACATCACACTTTACACTGCAAGGCCATGTTATGATAAACACTGGTATAATTTTTCAAGTTCATTAATTCCTAAACGGAACAAGATGCCATCAAAGTTTTGTCCCCATTTTGTTTCTTTAATAGTCCTTTATCATATATATATGAAAACGGAAATTCACAGAAAATTTTTGAAAGTATAGGTTCACTCTTCTTCGAAAGAATTCTCTTTACAAGACCAATTTAAAACAATTTTATGACATCTAAATATAACTTGAAATCTTGTGAATGGAGCAAGATACCTAAGGGGTTTCTTTACAGTGTTTTTTGTATCTTGTGGATACAAAGCTTCCCTAACACTAATACTTATACCAAGTAGCTATCTAAGATAACATTTCATCAGTTCAGGAGGTAAAAGAGGTCACTAAATATTTGAAAATTCATGTAAACAAATATTAAAATACCGCTTATAGTTGTAGTCAGCCTTTAATTTTTTTTTTCATTGACACCATTACGCCCAAATCTCGCTACAAATTTTCAGTCTTTTCATCTGCAAGAACATCCATTTCGGTGGGTGTGACTTTTAGACTCTGCTATTGAAGCAATTAAGAAACCCATCACTGATAGCTCAGTGATTTTACACCTAAGTAATTACACTCCCAATCATCTATATGCACACAATGGAACTTATTGTAAAGAGCCAGGTATTGTGGATTTGCTTACTTGCAGGGCCAAGTCATGCATGTAATGTGGGGCTGAGGATTCATTTGTACTTTTAAAAGGATATTTTCATCAGTGAGTTTTAAATACTCTGGTGAGTTTGGATGCATTAGACTGAAACGTAATAGCTAGAGTTATTCATCATGCAAATTTCAAGAATTAGACCTGTGATAATAATTTAAAATTTCTCTTGACTTACCAACAAAAAAACAACCAACAGCCTTACTTTTCAACTGAAAGCTCTTTTCACTAATCCTGTAAGTTGTGACAAAATTGATTTTAAACTTGTTTGCTGTATTTCCTGTGTACCTCTTCGCTCTGAAGTTGACCAGCAGTTTTAACTGACATATGTTAATTTCAAACAACATACATTATGTTGATTTCAAGTAATTTCATAGGTCAGATTTGGTCATACCACTCAGAAACCAAACCAAGGTTCGATTCTGAGAGGTATACCCAGGAGGGGAAGGAGAGAAAAAGGATATCGCAAACTGACTCGCCGCCTCTTTCAGCAACATCTCATTCCCTGCCAACTACTCCGATGCTTTCAAAGCCAAAAAACTTGCAATGAAACCCAGAGAATTACTTTTTACTCCGACAACACCGAGAACTACAACACCCCTCTTACCTTATCTGAATTAAAGCAAGCCATTAACGACGCTGACTGCACCTCAAGGACCCAGATAACATTCCCTACAGTTCCTGAAACACCTCCCCAACAAGGCCACCGCTACCCCACTCAACATACTTAAACACATTTGGTCCTCACACTCCTTTCTTTCTATCTGGAGGACAGCCATCATCACCCCCATCCCCAAACCAGGGAAGGACAGTATCTACCCCTCCAGTTACTGCCCCATCGCCCTCACTTGCTGTCTCTGCAAAATTATGGGAAGGATCATCAACCAGAGACTTAGCTGGTTCCTTGAGACTAACAGAATCTTCTCCCCTCACCAAAGCAGCGTCTGAAAACGTTGCAATACCTTGGACCAGTTAATCATGCTCGACACCGCCATCCGGGAATCCTTGCTAAAAAGAAACACCTCATTGCCATCTTTTTGGACCTCGAGAAAGCTTTTGACACCACTTGCAAATACGGCATTACTTGCAAGCTTCACACCATTAGCCTTACAAGACAGTTCCAATTTCGTATTGGCTACACCCTCTCCATCCCCTACCCCAAGAAGAGGGTGTCCCTCAAGGCAGCATCCTCTCCCTACTCTCTTTAACCTGAGCATTAACAACATTGCAGACAACCTCAACCCCAACATCAAATATGCCCTCTACGTGGATGACCTCACCATCTTCTACTCCTCTCCCAGCTTTTCTCTTGTTAAAAGTAGGCTTCAACTCAGCCTCAACTGGCTGCATAATATAGTGTTAAGTCCTTCAAAAGCAAGAGTTTTATTGGCAAGCAGGCCATCTTTACAAAATATAAAGAAAAATAATAAAAATAACAACAATAACACTAACTTACTATACAAAAGTCAAAAATTATAATTTTACATCTTTAATTTATACGCTACAACCTTTACAACAACCCTCCCCACCCACATAACCCAACCATAACCTGGACTCTCCCACACCCTGATACCCACCCGTTATACAGCTGTGCCCAGAATTACTATTTGGTAACAAGACATTTAAAAAAATGAAATTGGTAAATAAAAGATTGAGGTGATCTTCTCAAACAGAGGATCTAGATTATTTCAGAGTTTAATGCACTTGTCAATTGTGTGCCTCACCCCAACACCCCCAGACAAAGTGAGTCATTGCACCAAGGTGGGTGACCAAAACGTACATTGTTGACTGACATTTTGGAACAATGACGCACATGTGAGGCACTGTTTCATATGTCAATGACTCACCTTTGACTGACATTGCCAGGGGTAGTATGAGTGAGTCATACAACTGGCAAGTGCATACATAATACCCGAATAGACAAATGATTTTTTGTTGGCAATGGTATTAAAGTGAAATAAATGATACTTATCGGAGTGTCTGGTTAAGTGGCTATGAATGCTTTTGTTTGGTTGAAATAAATTACAGATCGTAGACGGTTACAACTTACAATTTATTTTAAACATACAAATTCCCATTTGGTGCTTTTAGTGTCATAAGCGTCAAGAATGCTCAAATCTCTAGAAATATTACCTATGTCAGTATTGTAGTCAGATGATGTGAAGTTTCTGCAGTATATATAACCGATTAAGATACATGTAAGTATGGAAAGTATTACCACACAATATGTTGCCAGTAAGATAAATTTGAAAGAACAAGAGAATTATACAACGTTAAGAGAATGCAACGGAGTACAAAATGCCCAATCTTATAGAGAACCCCAATAATCTTATAAATTTAATTACATGATTGGTCAATGTGGCATTTCCATGTTAAGTGAGGATCGATAAGAAGCCCTAAGAATTTAACACCTGTCAGATTGCATATATTTGTACTGATAATCAATTTTAGCATCAGGAGTTGGAAAGGAGTGCTTGATCAAAGTTTGTAGGATTATTTTAATTTGTCAAACATGTCCGTCATTGGTATGATAGATACAAGGAATGAGAAGTGACATCTTACTTCTGGACGATTTTAGTGATCAGGTTTTCTTCTTTACTTCTAAGCTTTCTGGTTCTCTTCTTTGCTTCTAAACTTCCTGGAAATGAGTTTGAAACATTTTTGAGGGTATTGAGCAACTTTGTACATTTATTTCTGACATAAATTTTAGCTCACTTTCAACTCGTGTTACCTCGTAACAAGCTCGTGGTAAACTTTGTAAGCCTGTGAGAAAGCTTGCACTGCTTGCAGCAAGCAAGTAAAAACCTCACATGAACTTGTTTTTGAACTTGCCACTTCTACGTGCCCTTAATGTCAAAGCGCCAATATTTTTTACATTTTATTCAAGGGATATATGCCAGGAAATCTAACTGTCCTTACAGAAAATTGGATGTGGTCACTTAAAGCTCAATTAAGGCAAGCATGTAAGGGAAACATTCTCAAAGTTTTAATTTTGAAAAATCAAAATCCATTTATGCTTGCAAAATAAAGATGAGCTAATTGTTTGAAGCAATAAAACAGGTATATAAACTCATCAATGACCGTATAAACCGGCAAGCTTCATGATCTAACTGCAAGCTCAAAGCAAGCTCAAATTTTCATAACCTTGGTTACATAAAATTATTGAAGGAGACGTTACTTTCCTCTCTTTGCTTTCTCTTGCTCACTCTCATTCATCTCATGGACATTGACCAATCAGAACAATCCTTATAAAATTCAACAGGTTTGTATATCATGTTCTTGCTACACACTTTGTTCACCCCAGTGTTTTGATTTATCTCCCCTGCATGCAGTTATGTTTAAACCCATGTGAAAAATTGTTGTCATATGATTAAGTTGGTGATTATAAAACTTGAATTATAGTGCGTATAAAGCTTTTGTGTACACTTGTAATAATACCCTAAACCATGAGACAGTGATTTTTGTTTACAGTGGGGTCAAGGGTGGTGGAAGGAATTCAGCATGGGGACAGATCATCCAGTAAGGGCACTTTCGTTATTTAAGATTTCTAATGATTTGAAATATAAGAAAAACGTTTTTACAAATTTCAACATATACGATTTTCCAGACATTAGATGCAGTTAGAATATTTACATCCAATGATATCTCAGATGCTGATCTCTATTTTGAATGCTGCCAGTGTATCATTTTGCTTTTGCATATAGTTGTCTTGTCCGGGAGTTGTATATGATTTGCTTTGTGTCTAAATAAATACTAAATGTATGTTAGTTAGTCTTCAATGTAGGATTTGTGAGTGAATTTCGATTTGTTTTCAAGCTTCTAGAATGAACTTTCAAAAGGGCACCTCCTTTCCCTGTCTGCCCCTTACTCTAGGGCAAAGACAGGGGAAGTAACACCCATGGTTCCACCATCCCTGTTTGGGGTATACATGAAATTAATGTTTTGATGAACATTGTCGCTGTTAGTATTTCAGCTGTTGTATAGCCTTTGTTTATTGCTTGTGACCTTTTGTTTTGTTTTGTTAGACATTAAGACAAGTCCATATTTATGCATAAACGGTATTTTTTCTCAATAAAATCTATGGAGGCAAATATTAATCCTCTCCAACAATATTATTGGTGGGGGCATGTACCCCTGTATCCAGCAGGGTTTCTGCCTATGCTCTACTCTCAAGCTCCAAAGCACAGAGAGATTCAAATCATTTTATTTCAAAAGTTAAGAATATTCTGTGATGTCATGCTTCACCCCTTTATTAACTACTGAGTTTTAAAGATGTGAGGAGTGTGTTTGCCACTGAGTGGTACAGACCACAGCGGTCTTCAGTTCCTGAACAACTGTAATTGTTTTAATGAAAAATAAGTCAAAATTGTTTTCAAAGTTTTTCAGCTGCCATCATTTGCAGTGGGCTGTGATATTATATTTTGTATAGCAGCCAAGATATAGAAGTCATGAACTAGTCATTTAAACCACCTGTTATTGCTTTTACTCCCTTCTTTTCTATAAGAAATATTTGTCTGTTTTATGCACATTGAATCTTTTGCTAAAGTCAGTGGCCACAGAGCAGTAAAAAGTCCCTTTCCCCCAAGAAGCCCCCCCCCCCCTCTCCACAACCACTACCACCACATAAACAAACTGTGCAGCAGATAATCACCATTTTGAAGGTATTTTACTATGGTGTTTCCCTTTAGATATGGAATGATGTACTGAACACTTACTTCAGACTAGGGAAAACATTCAACTTAGATCAAATTATATCTTTATTCACACAATGAAGTTTACGTATCATATTAGATTACTTCGACAGAGATGGATCTTTTTCCTGTAACAATATTGAATAGGTTTTGTTGATCAATATTGTCATAACAAATACAAACCAGAATTTTAGCACTCTGTAGATTGCATACCCTTGGTAATTCCAACCTGCCAAACTTGTTGTCAAGTTCGCCTTATCCCAATACAATCTATCACAGAAATCCTAGACCCACTAAGTTTTATCCCCAAAACTCTTTCCCACTTTTAATCAGTATTTTACATTTGTATTACAGACATTTCAGGGTTTTCTGCCTTCATTGTTTTTAGTTTTATTCAGGCTAAGCATTCATTGTTTGATTTCATTTCAGGCAAGATTCCCCTTCTATCCTTTTCCATTCATGCCAAAAGCAATTGTTTTGATTTTCTTTGATACTCAACCACTAAATTTGATTTTCTTCAAGAGTCCAGAAGAGGGATTGTTTGGAAATCCTTTCAGGACATAAATCTATTGTTCAGTACATTCCATTGGAAAGTTTGAATTAGAAGTCTTGGAAGATCTCATCCAAAGACATCCCCACCGTGTGCCCTTCCCCGCTCCGCCATGTCTCAAATTTTAATCACCTAAAGCAGCAAACACAACACACACAAAATTAAATCCAAATCCAATCGTCAGTTCTTGAGATAGATATCTTGATGACAAACAAACAGACAAACGGAGGCGAAAACATAAGGCGGATGTAACAAACAAAGGCAAAAACAACTCTGTCAAACTTCTCTTGGCGGAGGTAATAATTGAAACATATCTAACAGAAACTGATAGACATTAATGCATGGTGTTTATATAATCAAATTATTCTAGAGCAAAATAAATGGAAGCAAACAATTGTATTTGTTCACCTTGAAGAAGTTAATTTTCTAAATTGTGAGTTGATCAGGGAGCTGCCATTTAGATTTTTTTCTCTAAATGGCAGCTCTCTGGAATGATGTAGAGTGTGTATGGTGTGATGCAACTAAATATTTGTTTTAACTAGCATCCATGAATAAACGGAAAAATCCATCTATGAGCTAGCTATACCACATAAATAGCTACTTCAAAATGATAGTCAGCAAGTGCTTAAAAATAAGCATTAGTCAAAATTCCCATAAATTAACTTAATTCATATGCACAGGAATTAAAAAACGCTAATGGTTGAAAATCATGCAGCACGTGCAGAAACTTGGTTCAATATTGGCAATCCTACAGCGATAAATTAACTTAAACTTTGTAATGATATGGATCTCATTTATGTTTGACGATGGATTTTGGTTATGCCCTTGGCATGTCATCAATTTTTAACATCAGTCATATTTCAATCTTGACAATTCTTGTTGATAAAATGCTCGAGGTAGAGAAATTGATTAAAGGTAAATTGTTCGGTGTACATTCTCATTTGTGTAATGTATAAAAAGAAAAAATCCTGATGAAAGCTTGAAAGGTATATGGACAGGTAGCAACAACATGAGCAAACAGGTCTATGTGCTTGTACCAATTTCTATAGTGATTAAAAGAGTATTGAATTTTCAGCAGATCCGTTTTTGAATTTACGAAAAGCACATTTTGTTTTTGATTGATGGTTGATCAAAGTTTGATCAGTTTTTTATTTTTGTAAAATTTATGATCAATGGGTGCGCGAACAGCTCAAATCTAATAATGTAATTCTTTAAATTTCTTTCTTAAATTTTAGTCACTAAAAATAATGGGGAAGCTTTTTTCTGCTAGACTTTGATGGCAGGTATGGTAATTAAGATTCAAAAACTTTTGGTCACGATTTTCAGAGGAATATGATAAACATTTAACAAACAAAGGTTTTACAAAAGAAAATCCCAAGGTTGCCCTGATTTTAAAGCAATTAGGGTGTTTCAGCTGCCTTCATGACTTTCTTTACATCACCATTTTGTCGGGCAAGAACACTTGTTGTCTACTGTACACTTAATTAGACTTACATACGTTTGTATGTTGTTATATAAAATTATTTTTGTAAGATAATTATGCCGGAATCTTGCTGTTTCCTTGGTTGCACTAATAGACGTGTGCCGGGGAACAAAAAGAAATTTTCTCGATTTTCATCTGATCCTGATTGATGTTCGAAGTGTGTCGATCTATGGTTCACAGTAGGATTTGAAGTGAGCACTTAATGCTAGGTATGTAGGTTTGTCGGAGTGTAATGAACAATCAGATGGTGTTCACGTAAAACTTACTCTTCGTATACCTGATGAATATATAAAATGTAAGGAAAATATTAAATAAAATTGGAAGTGAACAAAAAAAAAACTGCAATCAGTAAAATTCACTGAATTGGTAGGTAGGTTAGCATGCAGTATGTTTGTTGTACATGTAATTTGACTGAGCTGTGTGAAGATACGTGAAATACAACGATGCTTTCTCTTCAAAATGGCTTCCAAATGAGAAAGAGTCACATGAAAATCCCTCTATTTAGCTAATGTTGCCTCTATACCTTTAAATAAATATGTCTTTTTGTTTTCTATCAAACAAGGAAAACAGGCACATCCATTGAGACAATCGTTCAATAGTTGTTCATTTTGTAGCAACCTGTCAGTAGTTGTTAGTTTTGTAGCAACCTGTCAGTAGTTGTTCGTTTTGTAGCAACCTGTCAGTAGTTGTTCGTTTTGTAGCAACCTGTCAGTAGTTGTTCGTTTTGTAGCAACCTGTCAGTAGTTGTTCGTTTTGTAGCAACCTGTCAGTAGTTGTTCGTTTTGTAGCAACCTGTCAGTAGTTGTTCGTTTTGTAGCAACCTGTCAGTAGTTACTTTCGTTTTTTAGTTGTTCAGTTTTACAATTTGTATTTGGCGTAGATATTGGTGCAGGCCTAGCTGGCATCCATAAAATAGGGGCGAAGGGTTCAACAATGAGTTTTGATGCCAAAGTCCAAAAAATTGGGGTTCAAAGTACAATGAAAATGGTATTTCTAAAAAAGTATGAGTCTGTTCAGACCCCTAGCTGTATTTGTCCTTTAAGCTCCTCCCTTGAGGAGGAAAATTGTGGGGATTGGATCAAAGGATCCCACAAAAATCTATAGATCTCTAGAAACACCAGGGCTGCCGAGAGGATTGCAGGGCCAAAGAGCAAACTGAAAATCCACACCCCACATCAGAAAATTCTGAAAAACAAAAACAGATCATCACCATTTCAGTTTTACACCGTTTTCGCCATTTTCAAGCATGGGTTTTGCCAATTTGTGGGGCCTCGCTGTTTGAATGCCCGGTAAAGTGTGGTCCCCTTTCCCCTCTGGGAGTGGTCCAACAAATTTTAATATATTGGTTAAGGGGTAGGACAGGCAATCAATTTACCCTAATTTTCCCCAATTGAGATGCTGTTAAACCCTACCAGCCTCTATTCCACCAATGACTCTTACAGTTTGAGTTTTCATCAGTTCAGTTCCTGTTCAAATATGATATACTTAATCTTGTGACATGTGTATGAATACTTTTAATTTGAAATGATAAATATACAGAATGCAGCAGAGAAAATTGAAATTTAGAGAAGAGGCAGTATTGAATTGCTTAATATTTATTGCAAATTACCTCAATAATGTGAAAAATTGAAATGAAGTATCAAAAACAAAAATGAAGCGGGAATTTTTTGAGTGCTTTTAATATTTCACTTTTTTCTTGCGATGAAGATGATTCGTCTTTCTGTCATTCTCTCCTTTTTCCTTTTTATCGACTGATATTTATGAAGTTGTAAAAATGTATTTGAAGGAAACATGATTGATAATGTGGAATTGTTATTAGGTTACTCATATCAATATTATTTTATTTAGAAACTATATCTCTCCTTTCATATTTCAAATTTCAAAAAAAAGTTTTATTTCTAGAATTGATTCTCGTGGTATGAGATATATCAGTAAGTTTGAAGATGCAACATACAATGGGAGAATGTGCAAATTCTGGCAAAATAGACCAGAATTAGAAATAAATAGAGATTTTAATGTTTAGGTTTTGTGAGTTCATCTTCATTTTTAACACAGTTCTTCAAAACAGGATCTTTATGCTATATTCACCAATTTAGAACAATTCCTTATCAGTTGAAATAGTTAAAATTCTTCTGTTTTTTTATCAGAATGTTAATCTTATTCATCAGAAGTCATTTTCTTTATCACAAGGAATTTCTTTTACTACATAAATTTACAGTTTAAAATTTTGGCCAAACCCTCACCATAACAGAATAAGGCACTAGTGGCATAGATTTTAATGCTTAAATTTGACTGGAAAAAAGAGAGTTAAAGTAAGCTTTGCATGTCTTACTCTGGACACGAAGACAATACTCTGACAAAAGTCATCAGAGTATAAAAAGATCACTGTATAAGCAGGCCACTTTCCATCCTGGCAAATTCATCGGGTACACACTGAAAACAAGTCATTGTTACTAATGTGTGCTTTTCCTGGCATATGCCTAAAAGTTAAATACAAATTAGCCCCCTCAATTTGTTATCACATGTCACCTGTTACCCCTACAAGCTTGTAACAAGCATCAAGCTCCTTATATTTTTCAATGAGCTTGTAACAAGCCCGTGAAAGCTCTAATCACAAATCCAATTCAAAATCATAATTTGATAAAGTTTCACTCACAAGCTTGTCACAAGCTTATGGTAAGCTTAGAATATATGTCAAAAATTTATATGGGTATGATTTGTATTTTCAAATAATATGTAAGCTTTTCATATCTGGGGACTACATCAAACTTGTTGCAAAATTTTAAGTCGCGCCAAATGAAATCTTTAGAATTATACAATTATTCATTTGTTGCATAGACACGACTTGGGTTTGTATTTCATTATATTCATGAAAGCGTCTCCTTTCTTGAATTTCCTCCTCAGGTCAAATTTCACCCGAATAAAGGAAACAGTCTTGCGACTGGTTCCACTGACGGGTTGGTGTGTTTGTTTGACATCGGCAAGACCAATGAGGATGAGGCTCTCATAACAACGCTCAACTCTGAATCATCAGTAGTAAGTGGACTCAACACTATCTCATAGATTTATGCTAATGAGGAGGTAGAATTAAAAGATAAAGTTCAGTGGTCAAGCAAGTTTATCTTATATTTTCATGTATGTAATGGTACTGAAAACCTTTGATACAAATGTTCAAATTAATCATAAGTTTTTTTTTAATACATAAGTGATTTTTCAATGACACGAGTATCAAAAGTAAGACCTTTGTTATTTCCTAATGCCCTTGTTGCCCTTAGTTATGAACAGGAACTCATTTAAAGTGAGCTGGTCTTTTCTGTAAGGATTTTGAGGGGGAAAATAATGTCTTATAAATTTGTATTATTTTGTTCATGGAGGCTTAACCCTTACTCTACCATGCGTGATATTATTACTGTTTTGGGTGCCTCATCTTTGACTCCGCCTCCCAGGCGCATTTTCTAAAACGTGCTGGTAGAGTAAGGGTTAAACATTGTATGTACAAAATTTTCCCTATGATGTTACATCAAATGTAGTCATTAAAAAGGTATTGCATGCTGGATGTACGGCCACTTGTAAGGTCAGGAGAAATACCTTAATACTCCTAATACAGGTTGGGGGAGGGAAATGTCTTTATTTTACACATTTTGGCATCCAATAAATGGATTATAGACAATGCATCTTCAAATTTTGTTGAGGATGGGGAGGGGTGGGAGGTGTTGTTAAATTAAACACATTAATGATGCACATATTTTTTCCCCAGTAAAGAAAACATCACTTTTGGAACATGCATACACTTGCTGAGCATTTGCTTTGTAATTCGTTTTGCTACTCTTGTTAATCTTGCTGATGGTTTTTTTTCCGTTTAGAGTCGGATCGGTTGGTGCGGAACAAATAACGAATACCTGTATTGCCTGACACACATAGAATCTCTCATCATCTGGGACGCGGTGGAGGTAAATTTATCTTTTTCAATATCTCTTCCCAGTAAAACTGAACAGAGGTTAAGGTTTTGCCTGTGTTTGATTGTTTTCGCTTGTGTTGGTTTGTTTATTTGTTTTCGCCTGCATTGTTTTGTTTGTCAATAGCTCATCTCAGTATTTATTCATGTTGGATTGTGGGTAATGATATAAAGAATGAATGCAAAGGATATTTTCCATAGAACACATGAAAGAATGAAAATGGTTACAGGTAGGATAGAAAACTTGTGTCTCTGAAGGTGTCTTTATTAAGTTAACCTCTCGACCACATCTGATTTCACTGTCAATATGACACCGTCATGCCAATCCGAAGCTAAAGAGACCATTGTAATACAATACTGGGGATTGGTAGAGACTTCATACACATGTATTTATGCACAAGGAAAAAATCTGACCATCAAAATGTTGTAAAATATAACCATAGAACAATAACACTTGTTAAGGCCCATTATGTAACAATTGTCCATTATGTAACAAGGGCCCTCTATGTAACAACTTTTGGCTCATTATGTAACAATTACCATTATGTAACATCTTTTGGCCCATTATGTAACAACCTGTGTCCCATTATGTAACAATGTAAGTGTCCCCATTATGTAACAACTTTTGGCCCATTATGTAACAATGTCCAAATTTGATGATGTTGATGACACACAATACGTTCTTATATATAATGGGCTAAAAGTTGTTAGGTAATGAGACACAAACATTGTTACATAATGGGCCAAAAGTTGTTACATAATCTTCTGGACTAACCTTGTGTTGCAGTTTACCAGCTGAAGCTAATGTTTATTCATGTACTAATGATTAGATTCCTCCAAGCAAAGTTTATTACGAAAAAATACAAAATGCGTCATCCATGTCATTCAGCCCACCATTCCGATCAAACCCACCATCAACAGCCTCTCTCGTATCGACAATGCTTATATTACCATCTTAGATAGGTCACACCCACCTCACTCACTCCCACCTCTTTAATGGCTCCCCCCAACCCCTCTGCATCAATTGCCATTGCACCCTCACAGTCCATCACGTTCTCCTTGCTTGCCCCATGTACAACCTTCCCAGAGCTTCCCTAGCTCCCCACAAGTCAATTGCTAAGTTCTTCTAGAAAAAACCTCCGCATAAAATTATCTCCTTCCTTCATCATGCTTCCCTCTACAACCATATTTAATTCTCCTCCTCTCCCACCCTCTCTCTACTTTTTTTTCTTTCACCCATGTACCTCCTCTCTCGATCACAGCTTTCTGACATTTTGTTCTTGTATTTTTCTCATTCTCCCCCTGTTTTCTTTCCTTCCTACCTCTAGAATGATCTCACCTGTCAGGCACAATTTGACCCTTGTTGTTGTGGTGCCGTTAAGCCTTTATAAAGCAAAATTCCTAATACAACCATGCATATATTCTGGAGAGATCTAGAAAGTTATGAAAACTAAGAATTTCTATTGGATTACTTCGCGCAAACGTATATACAACTTAAACACTTTTGATAAGTCTGAGGTAGGGAGAGTTTGGGTAAACAGGATGTGAAATGTTTCACCGACTACTGATTTTTTGCCTCAGATTTAAAACTTACATATTTCCATCACCTGATTTATTTTCCTCTTTTGCTTTGCAGTCGTCAATTCTTACAAAATTCACAGGCATCAAAGAATCTGTTAAGGTGAGTCTGCCATTTGCATAAATGGTGTAGGAATTGCAACCAAGTCTTGGACAAAATCTTTGACAAAACTCGTTGCAACACTACAATTTTGTATAGTGAGTAACCCACCTCCAAATTTCATCCACTATGTCATTCATGCCATTTTACCCACCTTAGCAAAGTTTGACAAAATAGTTACTATTAGATGCTTCATACCGATTATTTCTTGAAATTTATTTCAAGCAGTATTGGCGATCGCACATTGTATGTTTTGCTGATACATTGGCTGGGTAACTAGGAATATATTTCTTGATTTGAACACTTCAGAATAAAGCAGTCGATTGTTATGTTAGTATTTTAGTGGGGCACGGATGTGAAATGTCAGATGTACTATGCAAATAAGAGATTTATCATAATTATGCTTAATCCTGGTTAGATATCAGAATCATCATGTCCACCCTACTCAACATGATACTGTGCATACGCTAATCTATAGGATTTCCGATTGGACAAAAGTTTCCCTGAGTAAGATAGACCTGTATGGCCTCCCTTCCATGCTCCACA
The DNA here is from genome assembly GCA_020152595.1 of Chiridota heheva. NCBI lineage: Eukaryota > Metazoa > Echinodermata > Holothuroidea > Apodida > Chiridotidae > Chiridota > Chiridota heheva. The sequence continues at coordinate 1,330,550 of JAIGNY010002638.1, forward strand.
AATGTATTGTACCTTGGTCTCCCTTCCATGCTCCACTAATGTATTGTACCTTGGTCTCATATAGCTGCACATTTTGTCCTTTCCTTACAGCAAGATGACTGCGATGTGGATTTCTTGGTTGATTGCTTTTACCACACTTCCCTCAAGTCTCTCATAATTGTTGCTGGTTCCCGAAGGTACGTTTGTGCAAAGAGTGGTTATTGTCATCCATTAGAATGGTGACTGAAATATTGTCTTGGCAACAGTTATTTATTACCTTTAAAGAAATATTCCCATGGTTTTTTTAATATGATTTTATTTGAAAGAGCTTACTTTTAGAGCCAATTTGGTACAGAAATCAGGTTGATATCATATTTCGTTCAAGAAATATGGATTTTTAAAGATTTTCTTCAGGAAATATGGATTTTTAAAGATTTCCCTATTGCATTTTAAAGTTTTTGTACAGTATGATGAATTCATTTATGATGTTGTAGAGGCAATTCCTTTGCAAATGTTTATGTATCTCTTTGAACGTTAATTTGTTGTTTCTGTATTATTAGAAACAATTTTCCAAAACTTATTGAAGTGGGGTATATTTGGCAATGTATATAAATACCTAACTTTCATCATTTATTTTTCTAGCAGCTTTTACTAATATAAAAAGATGATAGATTTGAATAAAATACATAAACTTTGTGGGAGAATGTGTTGCTGTGATGTCATACTAAGCCTTTTTCCTGTTCGTTTTAGTGGCATTTGTTGTGAACCTTAAAATTGAATATCTTCTGGTAGGAATAACATATCAACATGATTTTTGTACTAAATTGTTTCTAAAATTGTTCTCTTTCTTATGGAAGGTTATGAAAAAACATGCGAATATTCCTTTAAAATATGAAAATATTCCTTTAAAAACAGGAATATTTTTTTTTTTAAACATGGGAATATTTCTTTAAAACATGGTAATATTCCTTTAAAAAACATGGGAATATTCCTTTAAAAATATGGGAATATTCCTTTAAAATATGGGAATATTCCTTTAAAAACATGGAAATATTCTTTTAAAAACAGGAATATTCCTCCAAAAACATGGGAATATTCCTTCAAAAACATGGGAATATTCCTTTGAAACGTGGGAATATTCCTTTAAAACATGGGAATATTCCTTTGAAATATGGGAATACTCCTTTAAAATTAAAGGAATATTCCTTTAAAATAATGGGAACATTTCTTTAAACATGGGAATATTCCTTTAAAACATGGGAATATTCCTTTAGATTATGGGAATATTCCTCTTAAAATATGTGAATATTCCTTTAATACATGGGAATATACCTTTGAAAACATCATGAGTATTCCTTTAAAACAGGAATATTTCTTTAAAACATGGGAATATTCCTTTCAAAAAAACATGGGAATATTCCTTTAAAACACAGGAATATTCCTTTAAAACATGGAATATTCCTTTAAAACATGGAAATATTCCTTTAAAACATGGGAATATTCCTTTAAAACATGGGAATATTCCTTTAAAACATGGGAATATTCCTTTAAAATCAAAGAAATATTCCTTTAAAATGATGGGAATATTCCTTTAAACATGGAATATTCCTTTAAAACATGGGAATATTCCTTTAAAACATGGGAATATTCCTTTAAAAACATGCAAATATTCCTTTAATACATGGGAATATACCTTTGAAAACATGGAAATATTCCTTTAAAACAGGATTATACCTTTAAATTATGGGAATATTCCTTTGAAAACATGGAAATATTCCTTTAAAACACAGGAATATTCTTTTAAAACATTGGAATATTCCTTTAAAACATGGGAATATTCCTTTAAAACATGGGAATATTCCTTTAAAAAATGGGAATATTTGTTTAAAAACATGAGAATACTTGTTTAAATATCTATGGACAGGCAGAAGTAAGTAGAGCTGAAAGGACCGGTAACATGTAGAAGCAAGTTTGCTTTAAACTGATGTTTGACACGCACTGAATACTTAGTAACCACTATTTCTCCAAAATAATGATTGGAAAAGTGTAAAAATTATGTTATTTTGAAGCTCACAATAACCACTTTCTGTGGCATCTGCAAATTATTAAATTATGTGACGTTGCAAGCTGTAGACCACCCGCAGAACTTCCTGTTTAACGCTTACAAAGTAATTACAGAACTAAAATGTCGTCAGCATTTGGTTCCGAAATGTTATCCTCTGATACCGCGGATACAGAAGATTCCTTTTGAGAACTTGACGGAGACATTATAAGCCTCCATAGTACACCTGAAGATGCAATCATTATAGACCCCCATAGTACACCTGAAGATGCAATCATTATAGACCCCATAGTATACCTGAAGATGCAATCATTATAGACCCCCATAGTATACCTGAAGATGCAATCATTATAGACTCCCATAGTATACCTGAAGATGCAATCATTATAGACTCCCCATAGTATACCTGAAGATGCAATCATTATAGACCCCCATAGTATACCTAAAGATGCAATCATTACAGACCCCCATAGTATACCTAAAGATGCAATCATTATAGACCCCCATAGTATACCTGAAGATGCAATCATTATAGACCCCCATAGTATACCTGAAGATGCAATCATTATAGACCCCCATAGTATACCTGAAGATGCAATCATTATAGACCCCATATTGTACCTGAAGATGCAATCATTATAGACCCCCATAGTATACCTGAAGATGCAATCATTATAGACTCCCATAGTATACCTGAAGATGCAATCATTATAGACCCCCATATTGTACCTGAAGATGCAATCATTATAGACCCCCATAGTATACCTGAAGATGCAATCATTATAGACCCCCATATTGTACCTGAAGATGCAATCATTATAGACCCCCATAGTATACCTGAAGATGCAATCATTATAGACCCCATAGTATACCTGAAGATGCAATCAATATAGACCCCCATAGTATACCTGAAGATGTAATCATTATAGACCCCCATAGTATACCTGAAAATGCAATCATTATAGACCCCCATAGTATACCTGAAGATGCAATCATTATAGACTCCCATAGTATACCTGAAGATGCAATCATTATAGACCCCCATAGTATACCTGAAGATGCAATCATTATAGACCCCATAGTATACCTGAAGATGCAATCATTATAGACCCCATAGTATACCTGAAGATGCAATCATTATAGACTCCCATAGTATACCTGAAGATGCAATCATTATAGACTCCCCATAGTATACCTGAAGATGCAATCATTATAGACCCCCATAGTATACCTGAAGATGCAATCATTATAGACCCCCATAGTATACCTGAAGATGCAATCATTATAGACTCCCATAGTATACCTGAAGATGCAATCATTATAGACTCCCCATAGTATACCTGAAGATGCAATCATTATAGACCCCCATAGTATACCTAAAGATGCAATCATTACAGACCCCCATAGTATACCTGAAGATGCAATCATTATAGACCCCCATAGTATACCTGAAGATGCAATCATTATAGACCCCCATAGTATACCTGAAGATGCAATCATTATAGACTCCCATAGTATACCTGAAGATGCAATCATTATAGACCCCCATAGTATACCTGAAGATGCAATTATTATAGACTCCCATAGTATACCTGAAGATGCAATCATTATAGACCCCCATAGTATACCTGAAGATGCAATCATTATAGACTCCCATAGTATACCTGAAGATGCAATCCAACCATAAATGTTCAAGATATTACCAGGGAGGTTAGCCACTTTGAGCCAGCTGAACGCTAAGTTCCAGACCTATAGGCCTACGTACATGTCTCACAACAAAACCTTCACAAGCTCCCTTAAAACATCACAGATTTAAGGTAACTTACGAATACAATTTGGAAATGTCTCATCCGGTACATGCACTGATTCATACAATTGTCTCATTTTCATCTGAGCTAGACCATCGTGCGATCTATTTCCTAGAATCACGAAAAGAAAGCTAAATGTTTAGGCCTACAACTGGTCTCGAGCTAGTACTATAGTAGCCGATAAATACACGCATTGTATGTGTAGGCCTACATATGTTTAGTCGGAGATCAGTGATATCATTGTCCAACGTGATACGTCACAAAAGTTTGATAATAGAATTTAGAATAGGAAGCTCAGTCGTTTATATGAGCGGTAAAAAAGGGTTTTTCTAAGATTGTAAAAGACAGACATTTTTCGAAATACATATGTATGTATTAGAAAGTTGTTCCAAATCAAAAATACATCAGTTGATACCAAAATTGCTACATGTCACCAGTCCTTTAAATGTTTGAATGTCTGTGAGAAAAAAGTGAAAACAGTACAACATTTTGTTAAAATCAGTTGAAAATTAATCATTTTTCAGCTTTTCAAATCTTTGTATACAAATGTGTATGCAAATATGTGATGGAAGAATAGATACGAAAAAATAGACATTTTTCTTTGAATAAATACGATTTTAATCCTTTCCTAAAATTCTGTTAAAGGTGTATTGACGTGCAAATACAACATCTGCTAATTTGCTTTAATATAACGGTCATTACAGTTACTGTCTTATTAGCATCAACTCTGTACGTCATACGACAGCAGACAAACTCATAAATGTTTCATTGGGGCTCACTTGTTTTGATTTTTTCATTGGTACCTTAGTGAAATATGAAATAATAACTTTTGTTACATGACAACATAGAATTAAAAATGGCCTCCATGCACTTCTAAGATAAGGTAATGAGTTACTGTAGTTGTATTTTAGCAATCTAATTTAATTGTCAAAATTCCACAATTTTTGCTGTGTTTTGTACATCATACCTTATTCATGTAATTCTGTGCCAGTTGCATAGTTAGGCAAATATATATTTGAACTTTGACCTCTTTTTTTCATCCAGTGGTGACCTGAACTTGTTATCGGTTGGTAGGGACAGGTTGCACGCAATACACCCTCTGCACGGCGCTCATTCAGCACCTGTTAGATGTATACATTGGGATTCACAGGTACTTTATTTCTGACAGTTTTGCCTTTGTTTTCTGGAGAAAAAAGTTATTTTCTTTATATTTATATCTTCATCATTTTCATCTAAATTTATTGGGAAGTTCAGGTTTGTAAGACCTTAGCTATAAGCTGATTTCAGCTATTTTCAAGCTAGTTTCACCTATTTTCTGCATAATTGACAATACTTAGTTATTTTAATAGGAAAATTGATCAATTTCAGCATGTGAGACTTCAGCTATTTAGCTGATTGGAGCTACTGTATTTTCCAAACTAATTTCACCTATTTTCTGTATAATTGACAATACTTAGCTATTTTGATGGGAAAATTGATCAATTACAGCTATTTTCCAAGCTGGAAAAAAAATATACAAAATCAAGTGATTTAAATTAACAGTTGCTTAGAGACTGACGGTATGACGCTACTCCTCAATTGTAGTTTCACATACTTGTGACAACTAATTGGTACCCCCTTAGTAAAAAAAGGCTACTTTTATAAATCATCACTCACATTTCTGGAAGTTGGTCTGAAATTGTTGAAAGTCATTCCAAGTTAATGGAGGAAAAGTCTCTCCAAGGTTAGTGAAAAATCAAATTTCCAAAGTTCTTTGTTAAGTGAAATAAAAAAGAAATAGTTAAACATGTATTTGGGAGTAAAAAGACTTTTCACCTCCTCATAATATTGAAAGATTTGCAGCTCAGATTTGATATTGAAGTCTTTAATTTCCATACCTTAGCAGTCTAATGATACATTTCCAAAATACATTGTTGTTTTGTAAAAGACCTGGACAAGACAGTTCTTTTAATGACAATAGTCTATATCCAGTTAGAGACATGGTCATGCAGTTGTAGTTGTGACGAAGCAATATCCACTTTGTGTGATTGATAGGGAACAAAACAGCCAACAGTCCTGCAAAGAAATGACTTTGATATCCTTTTTTACTAAGGGGTACCAATTAGTTGTAACAAGTATGTGAAACTACAGTTGAGGAGTAGCGTCATACAGCCAGTCTCTTAGCAACTGTTAATTTTAATCACTTGATTTTGTATTTTGTATTTTTTCCAAAATTTCTTTAGGAGATAAATCACAGTTTCTTTGTAAGGCTTAGGTTTAGAACTTTCCTGACTTATCCAATGGTTGTAAGTCACAAAATGTCGCAAAATGAACCACAAAGAGGTATATGAGGCTCATAGGTGTAGGGAGGGGGACATGTCCCCCACCCTCACCCACTTTTCCAAAAAATGGCAAAAGTGCCCCTCAATTACCGTAACTGGCAAAAACTGGCGAAACTGGCAACCTTTGTCAGTCCCATGTACAGGAGGAATGTGTCCCCATTGGAAAAGGCCCCTTTCTAAAAATGAAGTGCTCTTTATACTTTACTTTGTTGGTTTGGGCTCATTTACTCTATTTACAGATTGGGATGACATATGACTTGGGAAATGCCCCCTAATATGTCCACTTTTTGTAAGCTTCCGACACCCCTGACGAGGCGAGGATGTCATTATTTGTCTGATTTCAGTCCATTCTTTACAGATCTGGATTAAACTGGATTTGTTTAGTATTCAAACAAGTCCATCTTTAAAAGATCAGAAGAAGCAAATCATGAAGAAAAAATTATCTTATTCAGTTGAAGAGATATTCAAGTTTTGTTCTCATTTTTGTAGAAATGACTGAAACCAGACTGGTTGTGACATCATACATACCTTCAGCATACTCAAAATCTTAATACTTTTTCCTAAGATTTTGTGGCTTAAAAACCTTTGGATATGTCAGGAAAATAGTAAAATGATTATCTAGTAAAGTGATCATAATTTACCCCATAAAGAAAGTTGGATGCACCAGATAGCCGGTCTGGCCAGATATTGAAAACAAATTGGATTCCAGTTCTGACCAGATCTGAAAAAAAAAAAATGAAGAAAAAAACCTACCAGATTAAAAATTTTTTTTAAATGTGGCTTTCAGTTTTAACACAAACTTCAAATGAAGTGTACACTATTTTTCCAAGAAAAATATTTACATATCAAAAAAATCTTTCAAAACATTTATACTGCAGTTATTTTTATTAGATAACATTAAACGAGATTATTCTTCTAACAAATTGTATGCTTCACCTGAGATATTTTCTCTTTTCATCATTCATTTTTAATTTTTTTTTTGTAATGGGAAAAATTGGTCAGGCCGGATTTTATATGGCCAGATTTCATCTAAGATCCAGCCAAATCCGGTTCTGGTTGGATCCACAAATTTGGATCTGGTGCATTTCAATAAGTGAAAAAGGTAACTTAATTTTTTTTAAAATACAATAACGTTGATAAAAAGAAAAGTGAGAATAAGGGCACCAATCTGCTACAGTGGGCTTTTAACACCAGTCATTCCTCCACAAATGCAACCTTAAAAGAATAAGATAATGAAGTAGTTGCTGCATATATTTTTTTTCTCTTAAAGAAGTTTTCTTTCCATTAAGATGCTTGACTTTAAACAATTCTGTAATCCATTGACTTCGCCTCTTTTAGAATGAAGTGTTGGTGACAGCGGGAGAAGACTCCATCATCTCGTCATGGAGGAAGTCGTCTTCGGATAACCCCATTCTCCTGAGTGAAGAAGGAGATTGCAATCCTCCAGAAAGACAAGGCCAATGATAACGATTCACCCAATGAAAACATGTCAGACAACACAACGCTACAAGCTCCCCCTGAAATAGTTGTTGAGGTATGATGCACTGCATTTAAAGTGACTTGAGCAGTGGCATGTCTATCAAGGGGGCTGAGTCCCCCTATAAAAGGCTGTCTATTAAGGGGGCTAAGTCCCCCTATAAAAGGCTGTCTATTAAGGGGGCTTTGTTCCCCTATAAAAGGCTGTCTATTAAGGGGGCTTAGTCCCCCTATAAAAGGCTGTCTATTAAGGGGGCTTAGTCCCCCTATAAAAGGCTGTCTATTAAGGGGGCTTTGTTCCCCTATAAAAGGCTGTCTATTAAGGGGGCTTAGTCCCCTATAAAAGGCTGTCTATTAAGGGGCTTAGTCCCCTATAAAAGGCTGTCTATTAAGGGGGCTTAGTTCCCCTATAAAAGGCTGTCTATTAAGGGGGCTTTGTTCCCCTATAAAAGGCTGTCTATTAAGGGGGCTTAGTCCCCCTATAAAAGGCTGTCTATTAAGGGGGCTGAGTCCCCCTATAAAAGGCTGTCTATTAAGGGGGCTTAAGGGGACTTCCAGCATTTATTCCGACAATAAAATCAATACTTTTCCTATACCACTTGTGACTTTTGATGTATTGTAACATTGCTCAGATCTAATGACTCAATCAAGAATGAAAACTCAAGACACAGCTGATTACAGGTACTGTACATACGTATTGATGCTGCAAAAATTTTGGCCGGTCAAGGAGTTGTGGGCGAATACACAATTTCTCACAACGACCACGAGTGAACACACAATTACAATGACGGGTTCGTCGCCTGCGTATTCTGTTATGATAGTAACAATGCTATCACGAAACGCTTAATACGACCCGGAGGAGAACTCAGGTACGACGTACGGACAGACATAACATAGACAACCAAGTCAATGTCCACGGCCTTTGGTAACCATTAGTTGTGGTGCATAGCGTTTTTTATGCCTTGAAGGCATCATAACCTACAACCATGTCAATCAGGGACATAAATACTAAGGACTTAGAACCCACTTCCTAAGAAATATATAATCTAACATTAAAACAGGAAATACCAATTCAAGAATGATTGACACCAGCTGGTGTGCTTGACCGCCCCAGTATCCCAGACATTCAAAACAACTTTGAGGCAACACATGAAAAACTCAAGGACATTCCCATCACAGATACCCATATCAATTGAATGGCTGCAGGAGACTTAAACTTTCCCTGGGATTTGTTTACAGTTAGAATTTATAAATATAACCAATTCAACAGAATATATGAAATAACGTCTTATGTAACCTAATTAAGAGGTGACTTCCCCACAGTATTTTGGTTTATGTGGGTTTTCAGTTTTATCCTTTACAATTTCACCATTTTTTTCTTCATCTCCTTCTTACATGTAGGATACAAGTTTTTATGGCAGCTGATAGATTTCAGAACAACGTATCTCTAGGCATTTAATATTTGCGTAGTCGTTTTACCAAACCCTTTCTACACCAACATGCTTTTAACAGCAGATTAACCTGTTGTCAAAGAGATACCTGTTGTCGAAGAGGTGTATGTTGTCAAAGTAGATTTTCCTGTTGTCAAGGAGATTTAGCTGGTGTCAAATAGTTTTACATGTTGTCAAGGAAATTTACCCATTGTCAAAGTGATTTACCTGTTGTCAAAGAGATACAGTACACGTCAAAGTAGATTTACCTGTTGTCAAGGAGATTTAGCTGTTGTCAAAGATTTTACATGTTGTCAAGGAGATTTACCCATTGTCAAAGTAGATTTACCTGTTGTCAATGAGACTTACCTGTTGTAAAAGAGATATACCTGTTGTCAAAGAGATTTATTTGTTATGAAAGAGTTTAAACTGTTGTCAAAATGATTTACCTTTTTGTCAAAGATTTTTACATGTTGTTTATCTATTGTCAAAAAGATAAACCCTGTTGTTTACCTGTTGTAATCATTTTTACATATTTCATCCACAGTCATCCCCCAAAATGAAGCCAAGAGTAGGAAGACACGGAAAATTCCAGAGAGGAAAGAAACCGTATGGCAGAGGAGGAGGCAGGCAGCCAATGAGAAGATGATAAATCAAGAAAACATTCCTCTTATAATTAAAAAAATGAAAAAAAAGAAGCTTTTTAACATAATCTTTCAAGTGTTGTACAGTTGTAGTTGGGAAGTGTAAAAATATAAGCATGATTAACCAACTTCACAAGTTTAATTTTTATACATAATCAACTTTCATTTATATTCTAGTCGTTTTACAGTCTAGGAGATTCTATGCATGTTATTGGATCAAAAATTGCATACTTTGAAAGGAGATAAACACTATGAGAGTTGCAAATACTCATACTTACCCATGATGCAACATGTATGTATAGTGTGAGAAGCAATCTGTTCATGCTTTTCATTCAATTTATGAACCTTGGAAACAAATGTTGATATGAAAAGGCTTTGAGTATTAATTAGCCTAACAAAAAAAAAAAAAATATTTTGTGACCTTAAAAGGGTTTTAATATAGATTTTGACATATTTTCCTGTAAATTTCATGACCCTCAACTTGAAAATACACTCTAATTTAACAAGAAACTCATTTCATTCCTGTTATTGTGAGGATGCTGTATAAGTGTACGCCATCTTGGTAACAATGGTTTTGCATCATACAAGAATGATCCTTTACAGTATGGGTTTCTTTCGTGATTCTTTAAAGTGTGGAATCTCCTGGACTTTTCATAGATAAAGGTGAGCAGAGGATTTTGGCACAAACTGTTTTTTTTGTCATTTGAGTTTTCTTTGCACAGGAGCTATAAAGTTACTAGGTTGACCTTTTACCAGCAGTAATAATATAAGTTCTTATACAGCATTATATCTACCAATTGCATGCTCATTGCTCATACAATAGAAGATTGGCAGCAGCCAACATGGCTCTCTTATGTTGACCACCAAGCAAGAGAAGCAGGTCCTCTGGGTTTGGTCTGAATTGATGTGGGATCGAATCAACGATCTTCTAGCTGAAAAGCGAGTGCTCTACCAATTGCTAATCAGACAGTCAGTAGGTTTATAGCAAAGAATTATATGGGCTAGTGTTGTGGGTTTATTGTTAATTGTTATCATCACAAAACTAAGCCCCTAGAGAAACTGGTCCCTGACTTCCTATAAAATAGCCATTTACAGGGAAACTAGAACATCGTACTTGATTTCTGATTCTAATTGTATATCCCTATACATGACATTCTTGTCGTTTTACGTTATGCAGAGCAGTTTATATGCTGGGATTAAGTTACAAGTATGGTAGGATGGAGGTCAGTCAGCACTGACCAAGAGAATAGTGTGTAATGAGGGGGATGGTAGGGGTGTGTGAGTGGGTGTGTGTACGTGGATGGATGGATGGAACCTAGTTAGTCAAAGACAGTCTAAAAAGGTGCATGAATTACTTGAGTTGGTGAACGTGATGCTTTGGCCAGACATAAATTGATTCTGTTCCAGGGTAGATTTTTTTCAGTAGCACATGACAAATGTATGTGCCATCTTCAGATTCTGAAAGTAAAGTCTTTAAATGTAGTTTTTTTTTGTAATGATCCTCCAGCGATCAGGAACTATGCAACAACCATGTATTAGGTCAACAACACCAACTGGCAATTTCAAACGTTTCTGAAAGTGATTAGAGAACCAGGTAGGGGATAAGGGACTCTACCATCGGGAATGCTATTTAGCATACTCATCCAATGGGCAGTGAGCGGCACCCTGCCATTGGCCACTTTTCCCAAAGGCTGGGTAGGAAGAAGGTGGGATGCAGATGATCAACCTCTGTGCTTTATTTCAGCATATAGCTCTGCATATCTCTGGAAAAATCACAGATTAAATCTTTAAATCTAACCTGTTAAGAATTTTTCAAAAACTCTTAAGAAGGAAATAATTCTCTGCGAGAATAACCTTAGTTTAAGTATTTTTTACCATGTAGTTAAAGTTTAATCAAGATCGTGTTGCTGGAAGACATTTCAAATGTCACTGTGTGTCAGCGACACAATTCATGTAGGTTGTTGGAAATCATAGTCTGATAGATAACCTATTTTCCTACCCAAAGATCATTTTCAGACATTGCATTTAAATAAAATTGTTCACTTGAAGATATCTCAAATGTCAGTGACACAGGTTTAAAAAATGATTTGCTGAAAGAAATAATTCCTGTTACACTTTTGAACAATGTGTTCGTTCTTAGCCTTTAACTCGTTATTAGTTGACTCAGATCTTGTCATTTTCATGTTTTTATTTTTTTAATTTGAGAAGTTGATTTGACAGTACTGACTGAACATAGTATCGGGTTGTAATATGTAATAAGAAAACAATATGCACATTAATATGAGATATGAATGGAATCATTCTTGTTACATAATTATTTTGTTGTATAATGTTTTACATGTTGCTTTTGATATCTAGTTTTGAATTCTATTTCTGGTTAATAGAACTTTGATTTCTTATAAGAAATTATGGTCTGGGAGTTTATTTAGTGTGGACATGGAGCTTTCTCCATAGTGTTGAGAAGATGCACACAACCCTGTTAACCTGCTGGCACCAAAGAAACCTGCTGGCATCCTAAAAGCTAGGGCTTTTTTTGTTGAGTTTACAAATATTTAAATACACTTTTTATGCAAGTAATCTTACTGAAAACATTTGATGCGAATTTTCAAATTAATCATGATTATTTCTAATGAATACTTTACAGGGGACATAAAGTCTGATACAAATCATTTTTCGTCTGATACAAATCTAGACCAAAGAGGATACAAATCTACACCAAAATCAGCAAGTCAAAATCTTATTTCTGTTTTTAGTTACTCATGTTTGAAGTCGACACATGGAGGCTGCCATTTTGTTCAATTCTGTATCAAAATCTTGTGCATGATGACATAATTTCCTCAACAAGGACATAAGGATTATAATTTATTTCTTTTATAAATTTGATTAAAGTTTTTGTTGCAAAATGTTTTACATCATTTTTGGTAAGTTCATGTATACAAAAAATGTCTTTGGCCATTACAAAAGGAAAACAATTTCTGAAAAGCTTGAAAGTTTAAAATATCCTGTTGGGCTGATGACATCATTTTCTGCATGTTTTAAAATCAAAATGGCTGCTTCCATAGTAGTAGCATTAAAGTTATTAATAATTACAAAAAAATCTATTAGGCTGCTTTGGAAGGTATGAGACTTAAAAAATTTGCTATTTTCATTTCTATCATATGAACTAAGGAATATGTCAGACTTTTTGTCTCCTTTAAGTAATTTTTCAATGACACGTGTATTACAAATTTGACCTGTGTTATATCAAAATTCTCTTGACTTCCCAAAAATGGCGCTCTGACTTTTCGACCTAGAGCTCCTGTAATTTTCAGTGTCATGATTCCCACACATCCAACTCTGCAATTATTTGAAAATGTAAAGCTAAATTTCAGTCGAACACCAATGTTTATGAGGTTTATTTTGTGCTTATTAGATGATGGTACATATCATTCAGTATTGCGAACATGATCCCGCAGTTCTTAAAATTTCTGAACAGGCAGCAAGAATTTGAGTTTAATTAGCACAAAATCCATAAAAATAACAAAAAGTTTTTAAATTATTTCAATTCTTAAGGCCTAATATGATCAATTATGACATCACAAAGAGAAAATAAATGAATATCCTTATCTTAACAATGATTCATCACCAAAATATTTGAATGGGAGCAGGTGAATATAACCAAGTGGTTTTGAATCTCCATCATGCCCTCAATCAAAACTTAACCGGTGAAAAGCAGCCGGTTGATTTTGAGTGACCAATAATTAATATTTTGAGATGTTTTCTCTTCCATACATCAGAAGTTATCAATATTAAAAATTCTTCAAACCTTGATTAACTATTAGGCTCAGAATTAGAAAGTGATGTGGCATCATTTCCTGTTTGTAGTAAATGTCTGATACCAATCATACCATTCATTTCTATATAATTCACATTCAGTATATATAATGATTTTAGTACCTTCGTAGCATTAAATGAAAATTGTTTCTCCTTAGAAAAGTGCTGAAAGAGATACCATGTGCAGAGCTGGCCTCAGATGAGACTGTGGATGCTATACATGAAGCCAACTTGTATTTTTTTTTTTATCCTTCACCATGGTTAGTTGAGAGTGTGGTTTAGAATCTTCGTCATGCCATCAATCAAAATTTAGCAGAAAACAATCTGATGATTTTCAGTGACTGAACTTTAGGACAAATATTATAAGAATTACACTAATGATTTCAAGCTGTCTTCACTTTCATACATCACAACATTTGTATACATTCAATATTCTTCAAGCATTGGGTAGCGATAATCGCAGGTGCTTTTGATGTTATTTAAAGACTTCTGCTCTAAATTTATTTTAATGCAGATAAGATCTCTGCTTTTCCATATATGATTAAGAAGTGTCAATAATTTTGCAGTACCTGGATATTACTGTGTCAATTATTACTCAGTTGTAGTCAGTCTTAGAAGACTGCATTATCCTGTTAAACTGAAGTGACCTAATCTGCATTTTAAAGATTAATCTGGACCCATCTAGGAACTTGGGGAGGGGGTTATTGGGGAGAGTGTGGGTGGACAAAAACATAAGCCCCAAAGTTACAGATTGAACAAAACAAGCATAAGGTCATATCCAGTGGCGGTGTTAGGGGAAGTTGTTGCCCCCAGAAAATTTTGTACAGGCCACATATTTTGTCTGATCTTTAGACATTTTCTCCTCCCCCATGAGACAAAGCTTCCCCCAGCATCAAAATCCTGGTGTCCCCCCTGGTGATAGCTGCATCATTTGGAACATGCACTATGACAAAAGGTTTCTGAAAATATTTCTTGATATTAGAATTGAATGCTATATAGTTGTAGAATATCAGTTCATTAATATCAACGTGTAAGCAGTGCAGCTGAAGAAGGGTGATGAGGGGGAGGTAAAAATGCCAAAATCCCTCCCCCTCCCCCAACACCCACCCACAAAGAGTCATCTATGATATGATTGTAGGTAAATATAGCCAAACTTTTAACACAAAGGTACAGTTATTTTATTCAGCCCTTCAGAAGGCCCCCTTCAATTCTATGTTTACCCTGGGGTACTGCAATTATCTTGTTGGCTCTGTGCGTAAGAATAAGTCAATGCTATGTATCCTCCATACATCATGGAAAGAAATGCAATCAAACATTTGAAGTTAGATTCACATTTTTGTTTTAGTTTTTCTCTTGAATGTCTTATAGTCTTGCTTTTAACATGAAAGTATCTTCTACATCCATGCTTGTAATCAACAGCACAGGAACGTTTTTTTTCTTGGTGAGGAAGTGGGGGTGGGGGGGGGGGGAATAGCTGATAGTTTATTTACCATGAACCTCAACACCATATTTCAAAAGTCCCATCTCATTTTTGTCGCATTTATTTTCACGATTGTGGGATTAAAAAAAAAAAATTAACAAAGAAGAATAGACAATTAAGTTAGTATAAGGCACGATGTACGTGGCAGTACATACACGCTCGCAGTGCAGTGACCTGTCACCTGCATATACACGTACTAACTGCATGCTGTATGCTACACATATGCAGGCGCTACGTCTGTGTATACGATTTAATGCTACATTTTACGGCCAAGTGTGGTCAATTCAAATGATTATAATTGAGGAAACTAAAATTGGACCTGGGATCGGACCGAGGTATTATAAATTATTATCAAATAAATCAGAAGAAGAAGTGTTGAAAAGGTTTATATATTTCACAGAGGGTACAAATAAACCTAATAAGGGGTTTTCTTCCCCGAAAATTGGGGAAGGGGGCAGAAGCATACTTCTGCCCCCTCACATTTTTGACTGGGGCTAAAGCCCCCCCCCCTGGCCCCCACTTCCTACGCCCTTGCTTTTAATAGTATCAAGTTTCTCTTATATAAAAGAGGACATCAAAAGACACAACATGGTGAAGGTAGCATTCAAAAGACTTATTCCGTTAAGGAGATATTTAAGTTGAATTATTTTAAGTATTAAAGTGTGGTATCATTTTTGGTTTGATGCTATGAGCATCAGGGACCTATCGGTCCGCTTGTCTTGGTGTGTGTTTGTATGTATGTGTGTGTTGTGCTGTGCGTAGATTATCAACATGATAGCTCAAGAACGGTACATTGGATTTGTTCAAATTTGGTACACAGATAGTTCATGGTGTAAAGATGCCCTATTGCTTTTAGTGATGATGATATGCATATTAATGAGTGGCCATGTAAAAATCTTAAAATGCTCATATTTCAACAACGGCTTGTTCTTTTTGTTTCATATTTGGTATAATATTGTTGTTACCTAGTGTACGTGTGCTCATGGTGTAAACAAAGGTTGAATCTCATTGACATGCATAGTGGGCGAGGCTGAATGTGATTTTGCTAAATATAGCTGGTAAACATGAAATCTCCAGGACAACACTGTGTTTGTCATATATGGTACATAGGTAGACCATAGTCCACAGATGTGCCTTATTGTTTTTGGTGATGATGTCATGCATATTTATGAATGGGCAGAGCTTAATGTAAAAATCTTGAAATGCTCATTTTTTAACAATTGGTCTGTTTTGTTTCCTATTTGATTTAATTATGCGTTAGCTGATGTGTACATGTTCGTGGTTCAGAAATGTTGAATTTCATTAATATACGTAGTGGGCGGGGCCTAATATGATTTTGCTAAAAAAAGTTGTAAACACAGTATCTCATAAATGACAAGCTGTATTCATGTCCTATGTGGTACACAGTCCATGGTCTGCAGATGTGCCCTATTGTTTTTGGTGGTGATGTCATGCATATTAATGAGTAGGCAGGGCATAATGTAAAAATCTTGAAATGCATGGTCATATTTTCACAACTACATATCTGTTTTGTTTCATATTTGGTCTTGAATTAGTTATGATGTTAGCTGGTGTGTACATGATATAAAAAGGTTGAATTTCATTACTATGCATAGTGGGTGGGGCTTAATATGATTTAGCTTAAAAGAGCTAGTAAACATGATATTTAAGAACGATAAACTGGATTTATGTCTTATGTGGTACACAGGTAGCACATGGTCTGTATATGTGTCCTATTGGTTTTGATGGTGATGTCATGCATATCAATGAGTAGGCGGGGCTTTTTCTAAAATATTGATATACATAATGGGCGGGGATACATATATGGTTTTGCTAAAAAAAGCTTGTAAATACAGTAACCGCAGGACAGTACATTGGATACAGGTCATATGTGGTACACATAACCTGTTGTCCATTTGTGTGCCCTATTGTATTTGTTGGTGATGTCATGCATATTACTAAGTGTCAACCCCCTCAATTTTTTTGTTTTTGTTGAATTTGAGATAAGTATGTTAATCTGGTATCAGGTAAGTAAAATACCGATTTTGTTAATTACCCCCTTCCCCCTCCCCCTCCCCACCACAGACTTGTAGTGTGAGTACATTTGCCCGAGTACGAGAACATGGCCATGAGTAGGAGTCCACCAATTTTCATTTTGCCAAGTACGAGTACATGGCCACAAGTACCAGGAGCACAATTACAGATCATGAGTTCAAGCAATTATGTTTGATCATTAATGGTGGTGGTAATGGTGATGATGATGAGGAAGGCAAGTTCCCTATTTCAGTGTCACAATGATGATAGAAACAGGTAAGCATTTCCTGAATAACTTTTACTGTTCCTAGTGTAAAGGCAAAGGTTACCTACGTATGTTAAAAGCAGTTGTAGAATTATTTAAAATCATAATTTACCAATGAAAAATAACATGTACTCGTACTCATAGAACTAAAAGACCATGGGTACGAGTCCAAAGGCTAAGTATGAGTAAGAGTCCAACAGTCATTTGTACGAGTACCGGCATGAGTACTCGAGTACAAGTATGGACTTGAGTCCTCGCCCCAGTATTTACGCTCCTGCTCATGATCCAGAAAAAGTTGAGTGTAGTAGGATCTTGAGTGAAATTGGGAAATCTTAATTTCTTTGTCCCACCTTGAAAAGGTTGTTCTAGCTATGACACACTAATCATTTCTACACAACCTACCACAGCGTTCAAATTGACTATCTCGAATCGGACTGAGTAGTTTCTTCACATAATAACATTCCTGTTTTGACATAGTGGCGAATGTGCAGAAGTAGTTTTTTTTTCGTTTTGACATAGTGACGAATGTGCAATTAACAAAGTTTATTAGCAAATCAATGATTTACAAGTATCTGCTTTTGTGTTTGTGTCATTTATTATTATTTACAGTTGAAATAAAGTATTGATTATAGAAAACGAGAAAAATGATCATATAAATCGCCACTCTGTCCCAACGTCAAAACGAAAAAAAGACTTTTCCAGTCGACTCTACTACATTCGTCACTATGTCAAACAGGGACGATAAGATGCGCACATCTGAATTACTTAAATGACCAAGCGACCAATTTAGAGCTTCAAACAGTCAAAAGAAACGATATGGTGAAGCAACTACCAGTATTTCAGTCTTGTTATTCCTCTATGGAGATATAATTCGGATTATTAAGAATCCTCAGTCTTTATATATTTCTTTTTTTTTCTGAGATTTTGTGCCCTGAAAACCATTGGATAAAGTTAGTAAAACAGTTTCTGATAATTATAATCTACCACCAGACCACCTAAAGAGGCAACTTGAATATGAAGATATTTTATTAAGTAGTTCATCACAATTGTGATTCTTTCACATTGTCATACAAGATAAAGTGAACTAATCCTTTACAGCACTTGAAATGTCTGGTTCCATCTGAGGTGCAATGGCACCGTTTTCTTCTGTGCCCCTGCATGCCTCTGCCAGCCCCGATTTTTTTATATAATGATAATGCTCCTAATAATAACAATAATAATATATAAAAAAATAGGCATAAGAAATGTGACGTATGACTTTAGATTTCAAACATCCACCAAAATTGAAAATTCTCGCTTTTGTGACCCAATTTTACTACTGTTTGGCGTACAGAAAGACAGGCTGATTTTGACACCTCTTTCCTCTACTGTTTGGCGTACATAAATCCAGGCTGATTTTGACACCTCTTTCCTGACTGTTTGGCCTACATAAATCCAGGCTGATTTTGACACCTCTTTCCACTACTGTTTGGCCTACATAAATCCAGGCTGACGGGCTGATTTTGACACCTCTTTCCACTACTGTTTGGCCTACATAAATCTAGGCTGACGGGCTGATTTTGACACCTCTTTCCACTACTGTTTGGCCTACCTAAATACGGGCTGATTTTGACACCTATTTCCACTACTGTTTGGCTTACATAAATCCAGGTTGACGGGCTGATTTTGACACCTCTTTCCACTACTGTTTGGCCTACATAAATCCAGGCTGACTGGCTGATTTTGACACCTCTTTCCACTACTGTTTGGCTTACATAAATCCAAGCTGACAGGCTGATTTTGACACCTCTTTCCACTACTGTTTGGCGTACATAAATCCAGGCTGACGGGCTGATTTTGGCACCTCTTTTCACTACTTTTTGGCCTACATAAATCCAGGCTGACGGGCTGAATTTTACACATCTCTCCACTACTGTTTGGCCTACATAAATCCAGGCTGACAGGCTGATTTTGACACCTCTTTCTACTACTGTTTGGCGTACATAAATATTGGCTGATTTTGACACCTCTTTCCACTACTGTTTGGCCTACATAAATCTAGGCTGACAAGCTGATTTTGACACCTCTTTCCGATAATTTTCCTCATTTTTTTGGCGTTGGGTAGAGATTTTTAGTTGTCACTGGGTTGAGACAACTACCAGTCCATGGCTTCATCCCTTTGCCTCCTGAGCGGACATTTTTGTGTCCCCTATGAGTTTCCGTCTCAAATGCTGCCCCCCCCTTCCCCCCTCTCATCCCCCCCCCCCCACACACACACACACACGCACGCAACCAAATCTCTGAGATGTTAAGATCTTCCTTTGGTGTATATAGTTCCTCCTGAGATGTCATGTCTAATTTGTCCTGATATGTTAAGAAAATATTGTTTAAAATTCAACAATCGTTGTGATTTTTATGTGGGCCATCACAAGAGGCTCACATTCTGAGTTTGACCGGTCCATGTCCAATATATCATGCGCATTATTTCATTGATGCAAATGGGTGACACCATTCCCCCTTCCCCTCTCTCCTTCCACACACTCACACACACACATATATAAATACAAGAAATAGGCGGTTACAAATGATAGCTCGTGCACAATGTGCATGTGTATAGAAAAAATAATTATGCGACGATCTTGTTTTACCCAACGGGTTTGAGGCAATAGATCTCATGTCGGACATCCGTTAGCCCACTGTTGACCAGATCAGTCAGCTCGGGTCATAGGTGTAGGAACTGGGGGCCAGCCACGGCACGTGCCCCCACCCCTACTTTTCCGAAAAATGACCCCTTTTGAAAATGAAAAGTAGGCCTACTCCTCAATTGCTGGAAAGTGTATCATTCATTTGAAGCTATACATGCTGAATTAACAGTGAATTCTCGGACTGAATGATTTAGTTACCGTCCTCCAGAATCTTGTTTTGGATCTGATTGGCTGTTTGGGGACCTCATTGTCGATATCTTCTTAATCAATCAGATGTCATGTTTTGCAGGGATTTCAATGTTTATGGGGATGATCCCAAGGCTCATCGTTTTAGAAACCTGCTGCCATCCTTTGAATTAACTCCACATATATTACTTATCCCAAGCACAAATATGGCATAGTCAGGTAGTACAACCTTACTATCTGATATTTCTGTATTGCCAGGCTTATCTGGTCATTGTACTCTTTCATGCAACTTGAATCTCCAAAAGCCTCCTTCATCCTCACTTATATCAGTATATCCTAGGGCTGGATTAAGGTTTTTAGGGCCCATAACCTATCCACTTTGGGGGCCCTTTTGAACAGCTCATGATATTACAATGTCATACTTTGACGTAGGCCGTATTAACTAATTTATTCATCTATTTCTTTATCTATTTTCATTAATTTCAATTTTTCGTCGGGGGCTCTAACCTATAGGTTACCTAGGTTATTGGTTAATCCTCCCCTGGTCAGTATAACTTTATATCCCATCACATATACTGATTAAAACTCGGAATCTATAAAGGCCATAGTTCTTAGCAAATTTTTTACTGATATTTGCTTGACTTTCGCTGAATCTCACTTTGAAGATCAAAATACCTGTATACATTTTTATGAATCGTTTTTACGAGACGCCTTGGATCGGCAAGCACCTGTAAAGATGAAAACTTTTTGAGTTAGACCATCCAGTCCTTGCATGGTTCTCTGATGAAATCCGCTTTGCCCGAAAAATTCGTCGCTAGCAAGAAAGAAAATGGATTAATTCACGGCTTGAATTTGACCCCCAAGAATATTGCAAGCAACGGAATATTGTTAATGACTTGATCCGACATGCTAAGATAGATTATTACTCTGCTCGGGTAGATTCTTGCACCGGTGATCAAAGAAACTATTTAAAAAAGCAAATAGTCTTCTACACAGATCAAAAACCACTGCAGTTTCCAACATCTGTCTCAAATGATGTTCTTCAGTTCTTGCAAATAACGTTTCTGACTATTTTCTCCAGAAAATTGAAAATATTCGTAAATCATTTAAAACTGACTCTGAAAAATTCTTTTGAATTACAGAATGAATGATTTCAACACTATCTTTATTTAGGTTTACAAACAATAAAGAAGTTGGTGAGATAAGTGACGTAGCCAGAGGGGGCGATGCCCCCTCCTCTGCCCTCCCATTATTTTAATCCGTCGCTTCAGATTTCAATCCGTCGGTTCAGATTGGTGTCATCAGTTCAACAAGCTTTGACATCCCAGGTGCTTATTATGTTTTTAGATTTTAAAAAGGCACTTTCTCAGAAAAGGTTCTTCAGTAAAAATATTTGTGCGATTTTGTATTTATTTATTTATTTAATTGTTTATTTGTTTATTTGTTTGATTATTTGTTTGTTTGTTTATTTATTTATTTATTTATCAAATTATTTATTTATTTATCTAATTATTTATCTATTTTTATTTATTTATTTATAGAGAGAGAGGAGAAAGAGAGAGCTTCCGGGGGCTTCATCCCATGGAGCCCTACCGGGACTGGACCCCACCAGGGGCCCTTAAGTGGGCCTCTGGACCCCACGCCGACAGTTCAGCGCTTTGAATTTGTGTTTTGTATATGGTGTATTATAGCTCTCTTTGACATGAATTTTGACTTGTAAAATACACCTTAATATGCGTTGTGACATACTTTTTTCCCTTAAAATGTCAATTTTGCCAAAGTTTCCGGGGTTTCGCCCCTGGACTCCACCAGAGGCCCTCAAGCGTGCCCCTGGATTCCACGCCAACAAATCCAGCGCTTTGCGTTCGAAGTGACACCTTCGGTGTCATCTCAACTACACCACTAAATATCGTGTTGGTTCAATTTAATTTCCTACTCCCCCCTCCCCCTCATATGAAAATCATAGCTACGCCACTGAGTGAGATTATTATGAATTCACCTTTAAAGTCGTGTGAACTTGACCCATTATCTAGGCACTTGCTTAACCATAACTCTACTACGCGGCGATATTATCGCCATTTTGAGTTCCCATCTTTGACCCTGCCTCCCGAGCGCGTTTGCAAAAAAGTGCTGGTAGAGTAAAGGTTAATCGGCTCGCGAAATGTGTGCCAACCCGAAAATATTTGCAGCATCGTTTCGGTTGGCGGCCCACTGGGTCACTGAAGAGAAACGGTTCCGACTCTGCTGCTCGAAAGACAGAGGACCCTTCAATAATCAGCCTGTGCTTAACCTTTACTCTACCACGCGGCGATATTATCGCCGTTTCGGGTGCCCCAAGTTCAGATCTTTGACAACGCCTCCAAAGCGCGTTTTCTAAAAAGTGTTGGTAGAGTAAGTGTTAAGAAATGTATTAATATGATTGTGCCATATATATCTATTATCATTAACAAATCCATTCAACACGGTGTTTTCCTGCTGCCCTGGTAGCCCGTAAGGCTGCACATATTCGGCAACTACTAAAGATGGCTTAGATAAAGAAAGTTTCAAGAATTACAGACCAGTGGCGAACCTAAGATTCTTGAGGAAAACTTTTGAACGCGTTATTTTTAGTCGCATAAGGCCCACTGAACATGTGGCTGCCAATAATATCTTTATGATCTGTTTCAATCTGCTTATAGGGCTATTCACGGTATTGAGACTGCTTTACTTCGTGTATAAAGCAGACTATTTCGGCAATGACACAATGGTAGATTTGTGGCTATGGTCTTTTAAGGTTTGAGTGCCGCATTCGAGACTGTGCACCATGAAAATTAAATTCTGCTTTTGAATAGTTTTGTAGGTATGTATGCTGCCTGGTGTGCTGACTGTTGCTTTAAAGTTGTGCAACTCATACTTAATAGACGACCTCAATGTGTTTTGTTTTGGTGATGAATTATTCAATCCTGTATACATCGAATATTCTATTCCACATCAGGGTTCTGTTCTTAGACCACAGTGGTTCTCTATTTATTTATACCCGTCCAATTCGTAGTATTTTGACCAAACACAATATTTCACATCACGTTTATGCAGACGATACCCAGATTTACATTGACTTCAGGCCTTCTCAAGATAAGAGTGTTAAAGCCATCAAATGCCTTGAAAATTGTATCAATGACATCCGTCTGTAGATGAGATTTTTTTTTTTTAAAGCTAAATGATGAGAAAACTTAGTTTTTGGTTCTTGTCATCAGCTTGCTAAAGTTGATATTCCATGCATATTGATTGGTAATGTACAGGTTCGCCCTTCCACTCATGCACATAACCTTGGCAGCTTGGTGTAATTTTCGATTCCAAAACGTCCATGAAACACAACATTTCTAAAATAACGAGTTCTGCTGCATTCAATAGTTATCTACAAATTACGTAAATATCTAAATAACATCATCATCATCATCATCACCATCATCACCATCATCATCATCATCATCATCATCATCATCATCATCATCATCATCATCATCATCATCATCATCATCATCATCATCATCATCATCACCACCATCATCATCATCATCATCATCATCATCATCACCACCATCATCATCATCATCATCATCACCATCATCATCATCATCATCATCATCATCATCATCATCATCATCACCATCATCATCATCATCATCACCATCATCATCATCATCATCATCATCATCACCATCATCATCATCACCAGCATCATCATCATCATCATCATCATCATCATCATCATCATCATCATCATCATCATCATCATCATCACCATCATCATCATCATCATCATCATCATCATCATCATCATCATCACCACCATTACCATCTTCATCACCATCATCACCGTCATCATCGTCATCATCATCAAAGATACAAGGACTGATGGAATGTGAGCACACATTTAAAACAAATATTACAAAATGAAGTGCCTCTTATTTTGTTGTCTTGTGCTCTCTAATTCTATCCACAGACTGGGGGACATATGTATATGATTTGAAAAGTGCCCCCAACAGGTCGTGCCCCTTCCCCTATTCGAAAGATTCTTACACCCCTGGCTCGTGTGAATATTGCGATGGCCATTAAGATATGTTTTCTTTTCTTCTTTCCCCAGACACAGAGAACGGCATTTTACCTTCTTCTGTGATCCAAGGAGTCAAATATATTATTAGGGTGGAAATTATTGGAGATAAGATTATTCTTGACCCAACATTATTTACTTGTGGAGTGTCTTGGGATCGACATGTGTGTCAATCTCCCCCCGAGGACTGGACACACTCTGAGTTGTGTTCGCCCACTGGTCAGAAGGGCCATTAGTTTGAACGTTCAATAGTCTGAAATAAAGGCCCACCAGTGTCAAGGTTCCAAGGTTCAAGGCCCAATAGTCAGACGGTTTGGGTTATGGTATACCTTCGGACTAAAAACCTTCAGACTATTGGGCCTTCGCACTATCGGGCCTTCGCACTATTGGACCTTCGAACTAGTGAACCTGCGGACTAGTGAACCTTCAGACTATTGGACCTTCGGACTACTGGGCCTTTTCTTTCGGACTATTGAACCTTCAGACTATTAGACCCCCAGACCAGTGGG
>JAIGNY010002635.1:0-2500 GCA_020152595.1 Chiridota heheva
CAATTTTAAGTCCTTTTTCATCATGAAAATGGACTGAGAAGCAGGATTTTTTGATGGATTATTGAATTTAGGGGTATGAAAAATCTATATCAGGTTAAATCTCAATTTTGTTAGAAGGCATGACAGGACCACTTTAAAATTGTATGACATTATATTAAGGTACGCGGGGGCTCCGTTATATCAAGCGGCAAGTCCCCCCCCCCCCTTCCTTTATTCCCAGGCATGTCCAAATGACTCAACTCTCATGAGGGAAGAACGACCGAATATTTCCCAGTTACACGTCGGGCAGTAACATTAATGTTTTTGCCTTACCAAATATTTTAACACTCTCTTCGCATCCAGAATCTTAAGTGTTGTGTCGTTTCTAATTTGTGTGTGATCCTCCACCCTTCTCCCAAAAATGTGGCCCGACAGCCTTTCGGTGATGACGATTTCATGCATGGTTCGATTTTTCGATTGCACTGAGGGCAAGGTGGGGAAAGGAAATATCACAGTCAACGCTTCCTTTTGCTGGCGATGGTCCTCTCATCATTTCTTTTCATCGGGGGTTCCCGGGCCCTTTCCCACTGCGATGCGTACTTTTCCTATTGATAATACCGGAAGAAAAGAGATGAAAATTTGACAGAAATGATAACAGCAATTAGTAATTTCTCTTATCTAGTAAAGAAAGACAGCTGAATAAAATAACATTCCTGGAAATAATCTAAAATATTATTTCAAACATGACTCGTCGGTCATTGAAGAGTCAGTGAGAAACCTTAATTTGAAGGTTCACTGTCATATCCAAACTAGTTTTCATTTTTCATGTAGTTATGGATTCGGTAATTCGAAAGATTAACTAATCATATTTGAGAAGGTGAAGTCTCATCCATTTATCGCCAGAATTTCTGTTACAGTCGGTAATTTGTATAATGCAATTCTTTTTCCGTTGTACTTATTAGAGGGAGGGGGTATAGTTCCATACCTCTTTGAAAATCGAGAGGCGTTGTCTCCATAATTGTCTCCATGTTCGACGTTCATGGTTTAGAATACTGATGATGAGACTGTTTCATGTATGCCAAACGCTCTCGCTGAGCAGCCGATAGATCAGTAGATATGGGGGAAAGGTCAACAATCGCACTTGGCTCATTGTCATAGATCCAAAGCCAAACATACATTAAGCCATATCTTATCCAGAGTTTACTCCTTTTTTTAGTTCTTAAATTTTTGTCATTTTCTTAGTATCCCAGTCAGAGACAGCGGCTTGTTCGATGCTTCCGCGTCTGGAATGTCATTGACACTTACGATTAAGATAGGTAAGACGCTCAAATTCTTATTTATTTTCACTTCTGCACTTAAATCATTTGAATTCGGTTGCCAATCTCTCCAGTTGGAGGAGGGTCAGCGAGAAACTTGTCGCTTACCAAATCTAGGCATGCGCTTTAGCCTGTTAAGTTTAAATATCTTTCACGGTCTTTTGAAAGTTACAAAATAGGCATCACCACAACTTCAAGTCAAGAGGGCATATATAATCACATCTCCACATTTCACTATGTTCCTTTTCTTTTACAAGTGTATGTTACCTTCAATTTGAATATATTTTCGAATGTCGAAGCATACCGCTATAGCAGTCTGCAACCAGGGACAAACGTTTTGGCATTTCTTTACCTTAAATCCTATTCCATGTTGGTATGCGATTTGCAAGAAAGGGTTTTTTGTAATATATTTGCAATATTGAAGAGGGATAAGGGGAAGAAAAAAGTGACAACTACTTTGTCCGGAATTGTAGGCTATTATTTTTCATGGAAAATAACCCTGCTCTCTTCTTGTATACAGATTTCTGGATCGACCACTTATGAAACTTGCCCACCGATGACACAACTAGAGAGTCGTTGAGGTCGTGGATAATTTGGCGTTTGGGGGTCCGATGGATAGTCCATAGGCAAATCCAGGGGTGGAAAGAGGGATCCAGCCCACTTATCCCCACCCCTACTCCAACTCTGACATCCTTATTATGTGGAATTGTTCAATCTTTCAGCTCATTATAATGCGACAAATTAGTGATAGGATGCTAGCCCCTATTTGTGAGGAAAAATCTTATTTGCCCCTCCCCCTTTCTTTGCAAGTGTAGATTGGTTACGTTATAAGACATCAATTTTACTCGGGGTCCGCGGGGTTTACCCATCCCCTTCCCACGCTCTTGTTGAACCCCTATTGCTAACCAATTTGATTCACTATTTTCTCTACAGGTGTAGATTCTTCAAAACGTCCGACCGTCTCGTCCTACTGTAGCGTATACCTAAGTAATATGCACTTAACGCTGCATGCAGGCGTACGGTATGTGCCTCTAATACCTTTTTTTCTTTCTTGACCAAGTAATTATTTCTGTGTGTTTTGAAATTAGAGAGGACGGGGTGTGCGGGAAGATGGGGTGTGCGGGGGAAGGGTGTGCGCGTGGACAGGTGTGCAGGTGAACGGGTGTGCGGGCGGACGAGCTGTGCGGATGGACGGGCTGTGCGGA
>JAIGNY010002635.1:7500-12500 GCA_020152595.1 Chiridota heheva
ATCAATGTAACTAGTCAATTTTTAGCGGATTTGTTTTGGAGAGCAATAGAACATTGTGCTTTCATAGTTCCTAAAATCTCTACCAACCGAATTATTTTATTATGGATTGGCATATTGATTATTAATCTATAGGTGTATTGATTATTAATCTATAGGTGTGTGGCATTGTCGAAAAAGAGGTGAACACTAATCTTAAGCAACAGCTTCAAATACTGAACAGTAAGTAACTGTGAAAATTGATATTTATAAAAGGACATTCTTTTCCGAAAACGACCTACACCTATTCGATGGAGATTATACTAGTATCATGGGGAGGCGTGATCTGCCCTTCCACATTTTTTTTATATAATTATACATCTTTTATGTAGTAATTTTTTGTACCATAGCGTAATTTTTATGACATCTTTTTGGCATAGGCAAGTTTGATTTTGTGACTTTGCCTCACCGCCAACGCTCCCCACTCAGCCCTTCCACCCCCCCCCCTCCTCAATTTTTTTTTTTTAAATTAAAAAATTTCGGTTGGCAAATACCGCCCGTGGTGGGCATTTATCGTTTCATATGAATCTTCCTTTTTCGCATCTCACCTGATCACGGTGCTTTAATATGTCTAAACACTATATATTTCAGAAGTTATCAGTCAGTGGAAAGCAAACATTAAAGCTAGGCTTTCGAAATTTGCGACAAATAAAAGGCACATACTGCTCTAAATCTTGACATTGTGAATCATGGCCTCAAATTTGTTTTGCTATTTTACTGAAGCATGATGTCAAATTTCCTAAGTTCGTGGCCAACAGTTTCAACAAAGCAAAATAAAAGTCATTGACAAGTTTGAACTTTTCGTCCCGTGGGTTGAGGGAAGGGGGAGAATTGACCTCCGTTTATCTACGTTTTTAAATGATAGAGATATACCACGGGTTGCCACTTTAAATATTTCGAGTAATATTCTTGCCAATTTTATGTATATGTTAGAGGACTATTAAAGACACAAATTGGTGTAAAAACCAAGTTGATATCTTTTTACGTTTAGGAGTTATTACAGTCTGACAGTTAAAAGATTTCACCAGTGTGGTCAAAAGTGACCTCGCTGTGTAAAGTGTGATGTCATAATTAGAAAACTGCAGATCCAACTTAAGGTGGTCCTGCCATGTCTTTTAAAATAAATGAGATTTAACCTGTTATAGGTTTTTCATATCCCTAAAATCAATAATCCGTCAAGAAATCCTGAAAATAAGCCCATTTTCATTATGAAAAAGGACATAGAAATTGATCATTCATTGCTTGCACCGAAAAAAGTTAAAAGGGATTTGTGACGTCATAAGAGTTTGCTGCGTCATTTCAGGGACTGCTCGTCGTAAACAATGCATCACACACATACTAACCACATACAAATAGCGTCTGATTGTAAAAGTTGTTCGGGCTTTTCAGATCTTAAATTGTTATCTTTAAATTCAAGCTATGATAAAAATGATTTGGAAATAAATGAAGAACATTCTCATAATGAAGGGGTGTTGTTTCTTTTGAATTTGAACCGCTTGCAGACAAGAAAGAAGGATCAGGCTTACAACTCTTACACGGGCCCTTACACAGTCCTACAGTACAAAGCTTGCGTAGTCGGCATGAAATTATTACTGTTTCGCAATTAATATTTTGTTAAATATAATCAAATTGAAGTGTTTGCAACAACATCTACTTTTTTTTTTTTACGTCTAATGGCAATATAAAGTTTTATTTATCAATGTTCAAGTCTCTGTCGCTTGACGTTTATTCAACAGGCCTACGTGAACTTAATAATTCATTCACGCAATCCTTTTGCAATTTTGCACTTGAATTTAAAGTTTTTGAAGAAATTGTGAACATTTCGTTAGTTAACTTTTTAACGGATTGGCATGTGGACACAATATTTACTATTCAGCTCTATCTTATCGATTTTTCTTCCTTTGATCATATTCCACACAAGATATAAAATAAATTATACAAATTTTCAACTGATTAAGTAGCCTAATCGGTTACGGTGTCATCCTTTAAGCAAAAGGTTATGAGTTCGAATCCCACTGGGTCTTATTTTTTTTTTTCCTCTGTTTCTCTCATTTGAATTTGTATTACTCGCGAAACAGTAAAAATTTAATGTCAGAGACGATGCGATCAAACTACTGTTTAAATCGAACGAAACAGGGGCAACAATCTGGCGTGAGCTGATTATGACACTACCTAGTAAGCCCCGAAAATTCGGTTCATGTCAAGTGCACAAAATACGTCCATAATCATATCGTTTTGTTGCCTTTTGCCTGTTTGCCATTGATAAACGACTTTTAGTTTGAGAATTTGTAATACTGCATTCTCCAACTACACAACGCTGCGGCATTTTGTTTAATATTTGTGTGAAAAATGTAATATTTTAGAATAACAAACAGAGATGCTATCGATACTAGTTGTGAAATTTCAATGGCGTACACACGTTATATTAGTGGCATCGATGCATTCTTTGGCGTTCCCAAAATGACGTCATTGCGTAATGAGCCTTATTCTGGGGTTTTTTTGTCAAGGTGACGGAAAATGAATTTTTCTTTTGCAATTTTCTCGCAATCGATTAGGTTTTGTGCAGAAAAAGTTATATTTTTGCAAATCAATATTTAACATATTTTGTATTTAACATATTTAACGTACGTTCCGACCCTCATGGCAGGACCACTTTAAAATAATTGTTTATATATTTCTTTGAAAATTAATTGCCTATTTCTAAATCATTGGAACCCATGTTTGATTATTATCTGCTCATGAACCTTAAACTCTAAATAAAGGAAGAATAATATATATATATATATATATATATATATATATATATATATATATATATATATATATATATATATATATATATATATATATATATATATATATATATATATATATATATATATATATATATATATATATATATATATATATATATATATATATATATATATATATATATATATATATATATATATATATATATATATATATATATATATATATATATATATACATATTTATCAACAAGCATGATCTGAGCTGCAACCAGTGGTTTCACCTTAGCGGATCGTCAGGCAACTGAAGCTAGGTAATTATTCAGAACAGGTCAGCGCTTCTTCTTAGTACGGTTGGGTGGTCTCATTTTACAATGGCGGCAAGAGGATACTATTTCTGATCTTTTGTTGAGGAGGTTTTCTTTGGTTGCATTGACGATGGCTAGATTTTCCTCGGTGCATAGATTGCATTGTCCAGATGAATTAATTAAGGTGTTTGATTGTTTGACGATCGACCAGGAGATCTTGAAGTTTTCGTTCTTTTCTTTTAAAGCCCAGATGAATTTAGAAAGCTCTGTTTCGCTGGAATGCTTTCTGTGTTTGAAAGACTTGTTGTGATTGTAAAACCGCTGTTTGAAGTCCCCACCTGTCATGCCAATGTATGTAAAGACAGCATCGTTTTTGTGTACTTGAGCTTTGTACACAATGGCCCAGTAAGCAATCTCCGTTCAGGGGCAGTCACTTTTTATGCGGCAGTTGCATTGTTTTTGGGGTGGTTGAGCTTGTTTGTGATAGGATTTTCGAGTTGTAGCT
Organism: Chiridota heheva; assembly: GCA_020152595.1. Taxonomy (NCBI): domain Eukaryota; kingdom Metazoa; phylum Echinodermata; class Holothuroidea; order Apodida; family Chiridotidae; genus Chiridota; species Chiridota heheva. Next base: position 11,103 of record JAIGNY010002635.1, read on the forward strand.
CTGGATGATTGATTTGATGTTTTCATGCAGCTGTAGCTCACTTTGATAGTATTCTTGTTGAAGATTTGGTGGAATTTGTGGCTGTGAGGAAATTTTTGGTGATTAATTTCAAAAGATTTGTCCTACATTAGTTTTTACTGTTCTGCTAAAAGGTGGGTTAAACCAAATGATTTTTCTGCTCGGTTTTGCGATTTTTGCATTCGGCGTCTGGTGGCAGGGTGTATTCAAATTTGGGTTGATAGCCGCTTGCTATTAAGGCATTTTGTAGTCTGTGGTGGCATTGTTGAAAACGGTTGCATCGTGTGAGAGTTCTGAAAGGCGTTTATTGGCGGCTGCTGGGATGTTGCGGATTATAGGGCAGGGTGGTCTGACTGGGTGTTTATGAAAACCGGTTGGTCGTTGGGTTTCCTGTACGGATGGAAAGTGCTGGATGTGAGGTTTAGCGTGACATCTAGGTAGTTGACGATCTTTAGGTTAGTTTGAATTGTAATTTTGAGGCCGAGGCTGTCAAAAACTTTGATGAAATCCTTTCTAATGCAGTCTGCCTGTGGCCCTGATGTTGATTTTAAGATAGCCAGTCCGTCGTCTCTGTACAGGCCGAGGTCATTAATGGGAACTTCCTGCTGATGATGTGAAGGGTGTATAGGCCTACCAATTCACAAATCTCGGCTCCGTCTGAGCTTCCCATAGTCACATCAAATGCCTTGGGGCCCCCAGCATTCTCAGATTTCACCCAAGGTGTACCATTGTTGAATAATAGTGAGCTTCTTGCGTGCATAATGGTTTCTATAATCTAGGTCGGAAACTGTGGTGTGGTTGCGTGCCCAATTTAGAAACTGGTGATGTGTTCTGATATTGAGGATAAAATCACGATGTCGAAAATCATAAAAGTGTGTTTGGTTATGTTATGAAAACTTTGAACCAGTTGATTACAGAATTTGTATTCCTCCACTGATTTGACTGGTATGACGCTTCGTAGGTTTTGGTTGATTCTGTCCAAATGACTTTGCTGACTTTTCCCATAGCGCTTTGGCTGGGTTTAAGAGTCTGCATGGGGTGTTTTGTGAAATTGTCCTTATGGTCCTTAAAGAAACGAATGCTTGTCTTTCATCCATAGGCGATATTCTATCGTCATGTTAAGCTCTGAAGCGATTTCATTAATTCCCTGTTTATATTTGTCTACGGCTGATGGGTCTGCCGCCTTGTACTCTGTGATATTGTCTCTTAGTATTTTTTGTAAGTGTCTGGCTCTACTGCGTATATGTTCCTTGTTTTATCTGCGAAGACCATTACTTTGTTGGAGGAATTGATGTTTTGTATGTCTTTCTTCAGTGTTGACTGGAAAAGGCTATTGGTGCGTCTGAACTGAATATTTCCCACCATTTCTGTAAGGTCCGG
>JAIGNY010002636.1:0-17002 GCA_020152595.1 Chiridota heheva
GATTTGAAATAAAACACGTTACTTGCGATCGCCGCAAGCATCTGGGCCATCTCGTGTGATGACCTTGAAGGCGTTTAAAATAACTATACACCTTGCAATACAAGACAACGAATCGCGCAGCAAAATTTCAACCAATCAAAAAATTTGAAAGGAATTCTAAATATTGTGCACATATGACGATATCGCCTCTTTAATATTAAAGCACTCAGTATTATGAGGGCTGGAGCAACCTATCGCAAACAATCATGGGAAACGCCTGAAGAGTAAAATAATAGGAAATTAATTACTATAGTAATGCTGTGCTGCGTGTCCTTGTCACTACCTGTAAGTCTGTCAATGTTGTGATACTGTTTTCATCTGGATGTGCTTGAAGATAATCTGAATGATCCAAGGTGCTTCCAAGTTTTAAACAGAAATTGAGTTATTTTAAGTCACTGCAAATTTTCCATTCACCGAATTCCATCCCCTCTTCTGTGTAAATGAACTGTTTTTAGGAAAGGCTGAATGTTTAATACAGGGTCTTATCTCAGGCTTCACATGAGTGGTATAACCCAATAAATGACCAAATGTGGCACCACCACAGTACTAGAGAGTCCCAAACCCAATGAGCATATCTAAACTAAGATCATGATAACATTTTTTCATTTTAAGGGAAGGTGTACCTTTGTAACAGACATACATCAATATTTGAATGAAAGGCAGCTTTTAACACACTGGTTTTCCTTCCCCTGGACAATCTGTCACACTTTTCAATAAAATCATTGTAGCACTTTTTGTTTGTTCAAATCCAATTAATTTTTACAACTGATGGTGCATTAATCTTTTCCCATTATCTATTAAATCATTTCCAGAATAAACATTTCAAAAATTGGGCATAGCTTTCTCAGGGCTGTCAGATTGCATAGAAAGTCTTTTCAATATTACTTTTATACTTTCCATCCAATTTTCTGACAAAAATAAATGAATAAATTATTGGCTTGGTTTAGTGTCACACAACACATTACTTTGCGAATGCAGACATTCATGTGTACCTTGCAGGTCTGTTACAATAAGCCTGTTTGCTATTTTAGTTAAAAAGTGGATCCATCAGATCTACAGTAACCTAAAACAAAATACATACAAAACTAGTATGTATATCCTGTTTGAGGCAGATGAGTTTATAGATAAATAATTAGGGGATCAATGGTACACAAATACAAACATTCACATAACACTTAAGAAAAGTCAAAGAAAATACTTTACTATGAAATGATAATTTATTTATCTCTTTTGGTTCAAATGTAAGTCTTGTTTCAACTTCATCACAAATAAGCAATGCATTAAACCCTTCATATGTATAAGTGCTTTCTTAAAGTTATATGGAGGTGTATCCATGATGGAAAATAGCAAAAAAACAAATCATCCAAATCGGTTAAAAATTAACCATTTTAGAGCATTTTAAAGTTTCAGGCCAAAATATGCAAATTTGTGTTCTTCTTTATGTTCCTCTTCTGATGTATGAGTTGGCGGAAGTTCCAATTTCCTTATGTAACCCTTTTTTTTTTTAATTCATTGCCACGGATTTGTGAGAAGAAAAAGGAATTCTAACAAAACGTTTTTAAGTGTTGACCATAACCCCTTAACCATAATCTAGCAGGAATAATCTTTGTCCTCATTTTCAAGAACTGAAATTTAGGAAGAAAATATAAAGAAATACATAAAGCTTTTAACCTACTCATTCGTAGACTTTAGGCTTTGATTTGGACTACAGGTATATTTCACTTTACATCTGAGCAAGCTTTATATGTTTTCTTTAAAGACCAGACATCAGGTTATGATATAAATTAAATTTAGTTTTATATTCGAGTATTTTAAAGCTTTGTGAAGAAAAAAATAATAATAATTGTTCACACAAATACAAAGTGTGTGTTGTCTCGTGAGTGGAGCTGCCTTTCATTTTTTCTTCGAAATTGTAATTTACAATAGTTTCAAAGAGAGCAACTAGCTTTGTTTTTTCTTTGCCATATCCCACAGGGAAAAATAAATTATCTAGGTCAATAGAGGAAAATGGCAATATATTACACTAGAAATATTTCATATCATACTGCAGTACATCACACATTATACGTACCCTAATAAAGCTCAAATTTTGATTTGCTACTGTTTGTCTGAAACTTAATATGCTTTTTTAACTAGACTTCCTTGTCAATATTTTCTTGCACCAAAATGTAAGGTAAATGTTCTAGATGTCACTAGTTTTTTATGACAGCCTTTCGAAGTATGTGTCTATGAAGTGCTACAAATAAAAGACTATTCGATATCAACAAATCAATCAATGCCTCACCCTGGTGTCAGAAAATGGAAAAAAATGATTATCAATATATTCTAAAAGAGTCCTTAAATAGTTCACTTATTTTCTTGCTCCTCCCCATCGTTTTCTCTTTGTACAGTGCATAGAAATACTCAAAATGATTTTGCACTATACAAATTAATTATTGTTTTATAATAATAACATTATTGTTTTATAATAATAACATTATTGTTAAAGATGGTAATTATTGACCATTAACCAGTTACATGGCACTTTACTTTTTCTAAGTTGAGTATTCTAAAGCACCGATAATGATAGTTTGCATAAGACATGTTGATGGAAAGATATTGTGTTACCAATAGTCATGTCTTATACTGCTCCAATATAAAAATGTATTGATCGAATTCATTACTGCAGGTAAAACAAAGAAAGATATAATATTAAAGAATCATCTCATGAAACAATATTTCACATATAGTAACAAATGTTTCATTTTATCATGTATGAAGTGTGCTGTAAAAACAGGATGGATGGAGACATTCGATGCAGTATCACTGTCAGTCACAGCATTCTTCTTCAGTTGGTGTTGCTATAGCTTCCATGCAACCTAAATGACTGATGGGTAAATACGGATCTAGTCCTGATACTGCACTTATTCGAGCACATTTTTTCTTTTAGAATATAGTACTTATTTGATTTCTCTGTTGCTCTGCCACAATCTTTGGAGGAAAGTAAAAGGTAGTGATAAGATAATATCAAGACAATGTGATGCTGCAGTACTTTCCTCCCCAAAATTTGAGGGATACTTAAGAGAAAAAAAATAACATCAAATGATACTGTAGGTTATGAAAAAAAACATGACATGTGAGGTGAAAAAAAAAAAATTGTGATGGTTTTGCTATAACAAATCATTTAGGTTTTGCTATTCAAATTGTTTTGATCAAATGTGTTTTAATTGAAGTTTTGAGCTCTTTCAGTGTTTGAGCAGAAGCAGAATTCAAATATTTTGCAAGTAGCACAAAGTAATTTCAAGTAGACAAGACAGAATTTTAACAATGTAAACATTGACCCTTCCTACATTCTGGGCTGCAAAAATCAGTGATTTATTTTCAAAATCTTAAATCTTTTCCTCCTAATATACACTGTTTTGAAATGAATACGATTTGTTATTTCTAGAAATACATTATAGGGGCCTTGAAGCAACATGAATGAGGGCAATTTGTATAAATCAATTGTTTGCTTTCTTAAGAATGAGGATGAGAAAAATGGCTGCAATATAATAGCAACACTATGAAAGAGAGTAACACTCCATATGGAACCGAACTACACCCAATTTATACCCTTTTTCAATCTACAAAAACAAATATGAAGCAATAAATGAACTGAAATGACAAGATTTTTGAAGACTGTACATAACGTTACTGTAAAGTCCTGTCAACAGTACACTGCTTTATAAGTGGTCAAACTGAGAATCGACAGAGTTAACAAAATTTGTTGTCTATCTCAGTATTGCTGAGAGAAAAAAAAATCAGATCTACATGTACCATAAGAATGGGTGTATGGGCCTGTGAAAGCATGAAATAATCACAAATCTGCAATGTAGAACAAAAAACGTAATATGTTTCAAATGATATCAGTTCTGAAGTGAGTACAAGACTGAGAACAAGAACAGCAAAATAGTGTATAGTACTGTAGCTTGTTCCTCACTAGAAACAAAATTAAACAAAAAATAGTTATTTCTGCATTAATGCTCTATACTGGTCTAGTCAGATAATGATTAGGAGTATGCTTCAAACCAACTCAGCAAACCAACTCTACCTACAGACCTATGTGCTTAACTTTCCAACATGCCAGAATTGTGATAGAATTGTTTTTGGAACAAACAAAAAACATTTTGTTGTAATTTAAACTAGTTGACATTTTATAAACTTTCTATATCAAGGCGTTGTGTATTAGAGGTACATATGCAATGCATGATCAGACACTGCAAACTTATGTTCAAAACCAATATCAATTTTATGTTATGTTTTTTATGTTATTTCTGTTATCCAAAAGTAAATTGGCACATTTTAAACAAAAACATAAGTTGCAAAAAATGACAAATAATCAACATTCATTAATTGTACCACGATGCAATGTTAAGGGTCATACTATTTTGGACACAGAAGGTTTGTTTTTGATGTCAAAGATGACATATTAATTTTCAAATATTTCATAGTAGTCTGGAATTACATGAGTATAACCATGACTACTCCAACAAACTTAACAGGACTACAGTATATTAAACTGTTACTTTAGTTAGGACATACCAGAGAAGACGGTAAATTTTAAGAAATTTTCAACACTTCGGGAAACGCAAACTAAAACTAAAGGGGGATACGTCTTAAATTGTGTTAGAATCTGCAGTTGCTCTTAAGAATGTTGCTCAAAAAGAATGAGTAATATTAGAACTTAGCAAATTATTATCAATGTTGTACAGTATGCTTACATTAAAAAACTAAGAATACCAATCATAAGAAAAGATTTTAGTAAGAATATCAATACTAAGGGAAATCTAACACGGGAATGACACGGGCTGTGAATGTATGATTTATGTATTGTATTTATGGAACTGCCATTTCCAGCATTCACTTGGATCAATTTTTGTCTGCTGAAGTTCTGTAGTGTTATGTAATAATTGATGTGTTCAACTGCTGGTAGGCCCTATGTCGCAAATTATTTTTGTGGGGTGACTCATGATAGTACTGGTCTAGTCTTAACTTATAAGCAGGGACTATTTATTTATTGGTCTGACTAAGGCAATCAATGGATAGGCTTCTAGGCCTACATGGTATTTGAAGCATGGCCATCATATAGCATAGCCCTTGTCTCTCTCATGCAGCTTCATATGCCTACTCTGTACCAATTATGAAAATGGACTTTTTTACATAACAATTTTGTCCGACTTTGCTAAGGTGGGTTACAAATTCGGGTCATACTACAGTAATAGGCCCTAGGCTAGTGTTAGGCCTTAGTATTATACCCAACGTTAGTATGCCTACTGCCAGTGCCACTGGCTAGGGATAAGACTTAAATATTTGATGCATAAACAGATCGTTCTTTGGTAGGCCTAAACCTATTACCAGCAAATCCAAAATTGTGGATAAGGGTAACAAGAATATCGTTTGTTCATATCCGTAAGCTCTGTCAATAATCGTACAACCAAATTAATTTTATTTTGCATAATTCCGTCCTATGTCTCAATGCATTGCCATAATAACAACCTAGTGTTACAGAAAAGCCATACCTTATAACGTTAGGAAGAAAATTAGGTCCAAGAAGTGAGAATTTGGGCTGGCATATTTCCTGAGGATTTGTATCCACTAAAAGTACTTAAAAGTGGCTTAAATTTGACGACACTAGTAGTTCACTTTGTAAGAGCATATTGAACCTAATAAAAAGTTGTCTGCTATGAGGAAAAGTGACTTACAGAGATAAAAAAAACGAGTGACGAACCTTACCTTTTCAAAGATCACCATAAAATGGGCTACGAAAAATCTTTATTTTGGGAACTTCACCGAGACTGAAAATGCTCGGATCTTGATTTAACCCGAAATATAATGTCTTGTACGTCATTCGATCTTTTGCTTTGGTGACAAACATTGAAACTGCATAAGTGAGAGCAATTTGAATTTTCCGGATTCATTCGGGAGTGATCGTTTTACAAACCACAAAATGCTCAATTCGAGCTTCCAGGTCAAGTCCTCAGAAATTAATAATATCGCAGTAACGGTCATATAGCAAGATTATATTCCCAACTGTATTGTTTTGGTGGTGATGTAATGCATATTAATATGTAGGCGGGGCTAAATTTTGAAATCTTCAAATGCTCGTATTTTAACAATTACCTCCGCTTTAAAATGTGGTATAAATTGGTTGTTAACTGGTTTTTATTTACATGCATAGTTAGCAGGGCTTAATATGATTTTGCTGAAAAGAGCTTGTAGACACTGTAACTCAAGGACAATCCATTCGATACAGGTCATATGTGGTACACACTACCCAAGGTCCATTTGTGTGCTCTGTTGGTGGTGATATCATGGGGGTGAAGGGTGTGTGGGGGTAACATGAAAGACAATCTTGAAAAAGTGATAAATTTATTGCAACCGTATGTCTCTTCGCATCACCCTTGCATGTTAAAATTGTCAGCTATTGTGCATGTACAGTATGAGCCTCCCTTTACTCTAAAATAGTTTCTATAATATAATTATAATGTCAAAATTGGTTGTACAATTTATCGATTAGTAATAAGCATGAAAATAGATCATAATGAGATGAGTGACATTCCATAGCCATTCAGAAAGGCCAAATAATAATAACTCATATATACATCTTATTAAAAATGGAGCTATGGTGAAGGTTGCTGACGAACTGTGACATAGCACTAAGCTGATCTAAGTGCATTCATTTTAATTTAAAAAAATCAGGACAGATGAAAGTGGGTGTTTTATGCCATAAAGCCCTGGGAATATCCTTTGGTGGAAATGGCTTCACATTGACTGTCTGTCTGTGGGTGAGTTATTCAGGAAGGTCACATGATTCTGTAATTAAAGGAATATTCTTATAGTTTTTCATGTAATGCATGAAAATGACAATTCAAACAAACTTTTCTTTTGTAGCTTTGATGTTCCCTTTATATTCATTTCATATATTAACCAGAACCAAATGGTTTTGTGGTTCCGATGCTTTTTTTCACAAGCTGATTGATTGGAAAAAAATTGTATAACAGTAACTCACGTTATTGCATCAAGAAATATTTGTTCCATGATATTTATTCATAAGCCACACCCACCACGCAGATCAATAAAAATGTTGACAACATTAGTATTTGCACAATAATTAACAACATTGCCATAGCACGTATGATGCCAAAAAGGTTGCTCATTCATTCTATATCAAGAATTTTTCAGTAAGCCCCACCTTAGCCACCTACTCATTAATATTCATGACACCACTACCACAACATTGAAACATACTGTATGTACAGACCATGACCCACTGTGTACCTGATATAGAATAAATCTGGTATATCGTTCATCGTATGGTGTTTACATCATTTAGCACTTTCACATTAAGCCACGCCCACCATGCATATTAATGACATCTGCTGATAACATAAACATGTACACAATAACCAACAAATTTATCATGCCCAATATGATGCAAAACGGATATACAGTTGCTCATTTATCACTTTTTCAATATTTTCACTAAAGCCCCACCCACTTATTAATACGCATGATATCACCACAAAAAATTGGGCACATCTACAGTCCATGGGCTACATGCATGTATCTGTGTACCAAATATGAGTTTACCATTCTTGAGATACTGTGTTTACAAGCTCTTTTCAACAAAACCATGTTAAGCCCCACCCACTACGCAAATTAATGAAATTCAACGTTTTTACATCATGAACATGTACTGTACATATAACTAAAACACTTATTATTAACCAATGAATATCATCTAACAGAGAGTAACTGAAGTGAAGGTGATTGATATAATGAAGTTATCAGGCACTAACAAACAAAACCATTATCTTAACCAAGAAATGGCCGCTTGACCCATATAGAAACCACAGTTCCATGAAGGATCAGAAATGATTATTTATAGAAAATTGTAAAGATGATAAATGGGTTCTCAGATAATGTGGGGATGCAAACTGACAAGGAATTGCAGGATGTTTATAACAGAAACTTCAAAATTAAATAATTTGTAGTATGTTTGCCCAGGAGGGGTAATTTTGAAGTTCAAGAGGACAGAGTTCAGAGCTCTCAAATGTCTAAGTTTATCAGTAAAGCCAATGACCATATCCATTAGTATGTATAGTGAATGGGGCTTATTATTTGTTAAAAGAGCTTGTAAACACGAATAATATTTCATGAAATGCAATGACATAGCACTTAATACAAAATCAAACAGCATGAAAAAAAGCATAGGAACCACAAAACCTTTAGTTCTGGTTTAATTTATTGAAAAAATTTGATGTATGAACAGGAAAATGCTTTTGTTTTTCTTCATATTTCTTCCCATAATTTCAGATTTTCAAATGCCTTCTCCAGCTTGAAATTGGTAGGGGGTGTAAAAAGATTAAATCCTCTTCATTAGAATTATCTTCGCTTTTTCCAAGAGAAATGGCAAATGGTTAAAAAACAATGGATTTACATAAGAAAATGGAGACTGTATGTCCCATTGCTACATCACAAGAGTAACACAAAAATTTACATATTTGCGTAAAAAGCTGTAAAATGCGCAATTTTAACTAATTTTCATGAAATATTTTGCTTTCTTCAGGTTTTTTAGTGGATTTCAAATCAATTTAAGTATATTGCCTGGACCTGTCCATATACCTTTAATCGTGTATAGTAACTGATTGAAGGACATTATGTACTTCTGAAGAAAAAATATATATTTTGGGTTGTTAGCCATACCCCAATAAATCTTTAGAAGAAGAAAATCTCATCTTTTCTAATGAAATTAAGGAAAGCAATATAAAGAATTACAGACTTCGTTTTGTTTTATACGTTACAAATTTTGCATATATGTTATAAAGACCTCAAAATTTTATGTGCCATTGTTAAAATAAACTCAAACTAAATTTTCTAAAATTAAATACTGCTTTTAACAGATTCCGTGTACTTTTGGTTCTGAGGCGACAGCGTAATTAACCCCCATTCATGACATGCGGTGGTATGCAGATATTCCCAAGCTTAAAGAACTATGGTCAGCTAGAGACAACATGGGTTTAAGTGGCTTAAAATAGATTAAACTATTAATTACAGCAAAAAATGACATCAAAATTGGTTAAAGATTGGCCAATTTTCTGATTTTTTTTAAATTTTATAGCTGTTATTGTGCAATAATGTGTGACAGCAATGGGGGAAGGATCCTTCATCACCTTTTGTAAAACCTTAAAGTTTGTTTTTAATTGTCTATCAATGTTGTTTAAAATATAACACTGGACTTGGGCAAATGTTTTCAGAACTTGATCATACCTGGAATCATATGTTTCTAGAGTAGATTCTAAAATTCACAAATAGCTGAATTTGAAGAACAGAATTTAAAGAATTATATGAAGATTTTGATGTGTGTTCCTCTTACCATATCACAAATTTTGCACAAATTAACAAATCTGAATAAACTTTTTTTTAGTCATAACTTGAAAATTAAATAAGCTTTATATAAATTGTAAAGATTGTTGTACTCAGAATTCCACACTCTTTCACATGCTTGTAAATCTGCTAGATGTCCATAGTCCTTTAAGGTCTATCGATGTGCCTGATTGTTTTTGGTAGTTATGTTGTTCATATTAATACGTGGAGGTGTGGCTTAATGTACATTTTTTGAAATGGTCATATTTTTACAACCATATGATGGTACAAGTGTTGTTTATTTTTAAGTTCACTCTGTAATAAGATTTATGATACATTTGGAACTGAAGCCATACTGTACATTGAAACTTGAGTCCTTTTTGATTTTCAGTTTAATAGGAAGAGAAAATTCCCGTAGCTGTCCAAGATGGTACTTCTCGATCTCTTTCTTCTCCATGTTCTTGTTACAGTAGCTCTTATTTTACTCTTTCATATAAGGCTCTGTAAAAAGTATCATTTTGGCGATTTGCAGTGTTCTCAATCGGGTCAACCACATCAGGCGTGATCTATATTAGAAAAAAATCGTTTGTATTTTGGTACAGATGTACGGACCCTAAGGACAGATCCGCAAGAAAAATATGGTACATTTTCAACAACAACAAAATCTGGGATTCTCTCAAAACTGATGCGTGCAAGGGTGATAAGCTAATATTTTTTTTCATTGGTTCTAAGATTAATATTATTTTGTGATCACTAAAACATATTTGAAATTTTAAGCACTCCTATGTGGCTTAAAACAAGTGTCTTTTAAAGATTATATTTGTATGTAATTCTGTTTTGAATTCTCAGAAAATGTAATATTTCAAGTTTTGTGGATTATAAGTTTTAAGATTTTTTTTTTACATAGATTATTTGATGTGAGGAACACTGTAAATGTTGCATCAGCATTTATGCAAATTATTTTATACACAGTAATGTTGATAGGTTTTTATTTGAGCCTGGAGTTGATCTGAAATCTGAATGATAATCAGAGGCAGTGACTAAAATTGTTGTGTGGTAGGGAATAAGAGGAGAAGTTGTGTTAAAGGGGACAAATCTTATATTTCAGTTACAAAAATTAGACGGATTTCACCCATGAACAATTTCTTGTTGTGGGGAGGGGGGGGGGTTCCTTAGGTGTGCTTCCTGTTATTGTTATACCAGCAGTATAATGAAACCATCATGAACAATTATTTTTTTATTTGGCCGGGGGGTGGTGAGGGGTGGGGGTGTGGAGGAAAATAATTATTGTGAAGGAAAACACCCCTTGCAGTGTAAGCATTGCTATTGCTGATGAAAGTAGTAATACTGAACTTTGTTCAATTTCTGGAGGTGTGCTCCCTGTTGTTGTTATTCCAACAGTATCAGGCAGTATATTATGTACCACTTTGTAAAGAGTTGTTATATTTTATGTTGATTTTGGTATTTTAAGGTGCAGTTATTTGATCTGATGGTAACTTTTGGGACTTATGAATATTTTACCTGTGCGGAACATTGCAAATTGTGCATCAGCATTTATGCAAATTATGTTATAAGTAAACACACTAATGTTGATAGGAGGTTTGTATCTTTAGTTGATCTGAAATCGTGTGTGATGATAATGAGAGGCAGTGTCAAAAACATTGATGTAAGGAATAAGAGGGGCAATTGTGTTACATACTGTAGAGGGGCAATTGTGTTACATACTGTAGAGGGACAATTGTCAATAACAATACACAAACTAATTTCACCCATGAACAAACTCATTCTTTTCTTGGAAGGGGGAGTGGGGGAATTCATTCATTTGGTGGAAATAAAGCGTGGAATTAGCCAATTGCCATTGTTGACGATTGTTAGAGAGTATCTACTGAATATTTGTTCAATATCAGGAGGCGTGCTTCCATTGTTGTTATGCCAACAATATAAGAAAGTATTATGCATTATTTTGCAAAGTTATCAATTTAATATTGGTTTTGATAATGCTGTATTTTAATCATTTGAATTGATTTTTTTCTCCATTTTCAAATTTTCAATTGAAATTGTTCAGTCGTAGTTATTTGGTCTAGTGGTATATTTTTGGAGTTATGAATTTGCATAAAGAATGCATCAGAGTAGTGAGCACTGTTGGTTGTTTTTCTTGTAGATAAATGATATCTTTTATTAAAGGAGAACGAAACCCAGTCAGGGCATTTGTTGGATGAATTTTGAAGATATTTGTTGACCTTTTTTGCCTTCTAAAGTAAATTTGTTTATGGATCTTAGATAACTACTTGGTATAAATAATGGTGTAAAAGGTTTGTAGGTCTTTGCATGGGTCAATAGCTGTGCTGAATATTTTACCATCTCTAGAAAATTGCAACTAGGTGGTTTTTTGGTCTAGTACTCTTTTAAGGTGGTTGTAAATATTATAAATAGAATTGTAATTATTTAAAGGAGCTGGCAGTCGAAAACTGAATGCGTTATATTGTTTCTAATTGATGGAGATTTTAACTAATAGAAGTTGCATCACACGGTCTGTGTTTACTGTTGTTGGATAAATGTCTACCCATCATGCACATGCGAACAATTTCAAAAAGGCATGGGAAAAAGACGTGCAAATTTTGAGTCGGGATTTTGTCGCATTTATAATATTCTTGTACCTCTGGGTACATTAAAGGGTATCCAATTGATTATGAGACTCAAGAAAACTATGCCCTGACTTTTTGGTCGGAAGCTTCTTTAAATCAAAGTCACACATCTCCAAAATGTGATTAAGATTTCCAGTACTTTTGGTTCCTGAAGTACTGATGAAACGGGGATGTGGTACATGAGGGGTGGGGTGGGGGGAACATTACCCTACCATCGAACAGGTGCACAGTTCCCACTTTTCATCGTATCATGATAACCCATAGACAATCATTCGTTATGGTAACCCCATAAACAATCATCAAAGTATTGTATATAAGTGCAAAAAGTCACATATTTTTGCATGGTGCCTCCCTCTTTCTGTGCCTCCTGAACTTTTGCATCATATTCCCCTTCTTTGAAATAACAGCCCCGGACCACTCATCCAAGTCAATTGAAGGAATTTCTCTATTTAATCATGTTTCAAGATGACTGAATTATATATGATAACTTATCATGTATAGCAGAGGCGTTGGAAGTGTGGAGGGGGACTGACTCTGAGGAAATTTCACCTTTCCAGCTGCATACTCACTTCTTAAAATTGAAAAATTATTCACGTTAGATTTAAATTGTGCAATTAAATTATGCATTTTTATGAACGTAATCGGATTTTGCTTTCTTTCTTCCTGAGAGGTAACCTTTCCTAGTCACCCCGCTGTGTATTTGAGAAATTTGCGTGACAGAAATTGTAGAGGGAGTAAAGTCATTCACGCCAATTTTTCCTAAATAACATTTTGAAGCTACCTTGGACCCCGACCGTTTCAGAAATAAAGTTATGAAGGTGTCTTGGATCTATAGCGGGGAGAAGGGGGAAGGGAGAGGGGGGGGCCAAGTCCCCCAATAATATTACTGCGGGAAAGTACTATTTTGGCCACCTAATAACAAGAGTCTGATAAATTGATTAGAAAGAATAAGATTTCGGAAAGTTTTCTTAAATATTTGGAAAAAGGTTTGTCAATTTTGTTCAATTATTTTCTTTCTATCCCCCTTCCCCCTCCCCCACCTCTTATATTACAAGTAGTTTTTGGATATAAGAGGCTCGTATATATTTTGATAGATTTGTTGGAACAATTTAAATCTGCCCTCCTCCCTCCCAATGTAAAATTTCTTCCTACACCGCTGATCCAAAGTGTTGCATAATAGAAACGGTGGAGGGGTAAGGTCATTCACACCAATTTTTCATCAATACCATTTTAAAGCTACCTTGAACCCCGACTGTATTAAAGATATGCACGTGCCCCTCACTTTCTTAAAAAACGTGCCCGTTTTGACAATGAAGTGCCCCTCAATTACTTTCAAAGATGTAACAATTGATAGAATGTGCGCACTTTTCTTTTTATATCATCACCCGTATACAGTATACATATATGTGGGGATGATATATTGTAGTCACTTTGATGTATAGGCAAATAACTGCCTGTAGCCCCTGCACTACATGGCCACCCCTTGATATTATGGAGGGGGGGGAGGGGGCTAATGGGTCATAGGCTTATGGAACGGGACCAAATTTGGTGATTTTTGCATCTGTCCGTGTGTTTGTGGGTGGGTGGGTGTGTATATGTGTGTATGCAACAATTAATTTTGTGTCGCTTATAATAAAAAAAATGTAATACACACATGAAGCAAATTTGGTGGACTGGAACTTTTGTCTCCAAGGTTTTGAGATACAAAGGTCACAGGTCAAATTTTTGGTGAAGGAATTACTTGGTATCTTTACAAATTGCATAGGTGGGTAGGATTTAATATTCTAACAAAACTTTGAAATAATTGGAGGTCAAAATGTCATGGGTCAAAGGTCAAATAAGTGCTTTTTATGCAAAAGTTTGCGAATTCTTAAACATAAAAAGTACAAGACCTATACCAACCGTATATTGTACCATGACACCTTGGTACATGAATTTGTGTCCCGTATAGACTCTGGGGTCAAAGGTCACAGAGCTATTCACCTTTTTACCATTTTACCCAGTAGTTATGGAATGGTACGTGTGACGTTAGCATGAATGGTGTCATACAGTAGGGTACGGCAAATGTGAAACATTTGAGAAGTTATTTCAGGTGATTAGGGTCAGAAATAGAGGTCAAATATGTGATTTTAGGGGTAATTATGTACTATGTACACTTGCATCCTTTTGAGCTTAAAAAGTACAAGACCTATACCAACCCTATGTTGTACCATGATACTTTGGAACACGAACTTGTGTCCTGTAGATTCTGAGGTCAAAGGTCACGAAGCTATTGACCTTTTTCACCATTTCTCACTATAGTTATGGAATGGTAAGGGTGACGTGAGCTTGAATGGTGTCATACAGTAGGGTACGATGAATGTGAAAATTATCAGAAGTTATTTCAATGATTAAGGTCAAGGGTCAGAGGTCAATATATGTGATTTCAGGGGGAATTAGGTACTAAATTGTACATTTTTGCAGCATCTTAAACTCAAAAAGTACAAGACCTATACCAACCCTATACCTTGGTTCATGAATTTGTGTCCGTAGACGGGTCAAAGGGTCAAAGATCTGTTTGTACTCCCATGGGCAGTACAATCCATCAAGATGCCTATAGAAAGATAGCCAAGCTTGTTTCAACATCTGCTTCTACTGAGCTCGCATGGGCAGTACAATCCATCAAAAGTCACAGAGCTGATCCTGTTAGCTATTTCCAACACTATGCTGTACGTGTAAGGTGATGAGATCAGTAACTCCGTGGATTAATTTCTAGTTTACAAAGTGCCACTTTCGAAATGAAATTCCCATTTTATTTTGTTGTTTTGGGCTCACTAATTATATCTACATACTGGCTGACTTGGGATCACACGTATATGACTTAGGGAGTGCCCCCTAAGAGTATGCTTCACCACTTTTTCTTACAATCTTCCTACACCCGTGTTTGGATCCCCTACTTTGTGGATGCTGGTCACGCTTCTGATGAGTAGCTGGACTCCCAACAAGATGCCCCTCAAGACAGTGGCGAATCCAATGGATTGCAAGGGGGAATCCCCCCCTCCCTTTCCCCACCAAAATTTGGTACAGTTATTTAAAAATTGTGTCAAATTACTCAACAAATTTTTGTGGATCAAACCCCCTCCGAAAATGATGAAATTTCTATAAAATTAATTGACTGATAAAGTTGAAGAAAATTGCCTGGAAATTAATGAAAGTTTCAAAATTAAAGAATATTGGCCAAAAATACGCATTTTTTCCCCAAAAAACCTGCCTGAAAAAGAAAGGAAATATCCCGAAAATTAGCACCCTCTTTGTAAGCTCCCCACCCCCTGTTAATATTTTGACAAATCAGCCCTGCAGGTCAGTGAGAGAAGATCCCGGATGACTTGCGTTTCTATAGGCGTTATTTTAGTATAGCGGACATTGCTCATATTCGTATCAAATCTGGCACGAATCACATAAGAAAATGAGAGACATACCAGATCTTAATATAAAAATAGCATAATGAGCACACAAAGAACTGTACAACGGCGTACTCAATTCTGACGTTTTTTATTATTATTTTTTATTATTCGAATGAAATTTGGTGCATATTTTTAAAACAATTAAGCATGTCAGACATACAGTCTGACACAAACCATCATGATAGAAATAAAAATAAATTCAGACTAACAAGTCAGATAACAATCTAACATACATAACTACGCTGAGACTGTGGGCCAGCCTCTACGAGAGGTGCTTCTGTAACATCCAGCTTGATTTCCCGTTCTAGGAAGTCCATAAACTGGGCAACACGCTCCACTGTAAAAGGGGGTCCACTGGGGGAGGTGGCGGAAGAGGACCTCGTCCGGTATCCGGTAGGATACGGGGGTCTTATCCAGTGCAATTTGCATCTTTGATGCGGCATTGGGGACGGCTTGAACGCGGGCGGCGGGAGGAATCCCCGTTCTGGATAGGAGGGGGTGGTCCCATGCCGTATCCAGATCCAAACGTCCAGCAAATCGACTTCTTCGGCCGAGGGATAAAGTCGAGGGTATATCCTCCTACAAGACCCTAGGGTTAGGGGATGCCAAGCTCAGGCTGTTGCCGGAGGACGAGGAGCAGGAGGCGGTAGCTTCCGCTCCAGCGCCTGGGACACCAAAGTCTCAAGTGTTTTTTTGAGTGTGTCCTGAAAGGTGGGATCCTCGAAGGGGTTTCCCCTGCGTCGCTTCCTACGGAGGAAGAGGACTGGTGGTGCGACTCTGTCTTTCCTTGTATGCACTGTCCCGATCCCTGTTTCTCCTCCGGGGTCTGCCTCGTTCAGGAGACCTCACCGGGGGGACAGGAGGGTAGGGCTCCGCCACAGCGTTAGGCACCATCACTGGGGTACGTTTAAGTTAATGAAAGAAAACTGACCAGTTTCAGCGATGTTGTTGCAAACAATGCGCTGAAAACAGTGAGGGTTAGTAGAGGTAATATGGAGGTCAGGGCCTGGCTGGTTACTACGTTTTTAAGGTCGGTTAGAAGTGTGCTAGAATCAGGTCATGTGACCAAATTACATATTAATAGCATGGAAGGTAAGGTATAACTAGAAGTAAATAGATTACCGGGGAAAGAAATAAGCTGGGAAAGAAATAAGATGGGGGGGGGGAATAAGAAGGAGGAAATGGAATAAAATGGGAGAAAGAAATAAGATGGGGGGGGAAATGAGATGGGGGGGAAGATGGAGGAAAAGGAATAAGATGGGGGAAAGAAATAAGATGGGGGAAGATATAAGATGGGGGAAAGAAATAAGATGAGGGGAAAGAAATACAATGGGGAAAAGAAATAAGATGCAGGAATAGAAATAAGATGGGGAAAGAAATAAGATGGGGAAAGAAATAAGATGAGGGAAAGAAATACAATGGGGTACAAGAAATAAGATGGGGAATAGAAATCAGATGGAGGGAAAGAAATAAGATGGGGAAAAGAAATAA
>JAIGNY010002637.1:0-40000 GCA_020152595.1 Chiridota heheva
ATTGACGAGCTCGTGGCGAGCTCGTCTATCTTTTGACGGGCTCGTCGCGAGGTCGTCAACAATCTGACGAGCTCGCGACGATCTCGTTTTTTGTTGACGAGCTCGCGACGAGCTCGTCGCGATCTCATTTTTCTGTAAGGGTATATAGAACACAGGTTGAAGTGTACATGTGGTCCTTTTAGAGAATACCATTATATGCCATACAACTAGGCAAAAGTATTCTACATATTCATACAACGGGTACATGATTATTAACCGCTGTTTTGCGAATTACGTGATTTTCCAGGGCAATTTTTATTTTCAGTGTTTGGGTTTGGAGGTCATTCTCACACAATGAGTCAGTGTTTTTCCGACCATCTGAATGTAATTTCCTGCCAGATTCATCCCCGGGTCCATAAAAAACAAATTGAATAATGTGTTTACAGGACGTACATGGAATCAGGGATTTGTTATTTGGAATCAGAAATCTCTGGTGAAATGGTATGTTATCAGTAGAAGCAAATATACATTTATTTAACCTATGAAATATAGCAAAAGAATAGTGAAAATACTACTGCACAGGCTGAATTTGAGAAAATCAGTATTGACACCACATTATGCATACACCAAGGTTCTAATTATCAAAACCCTACATACACTGAGTGTATTCAGTTGGCTCAAGAGGCTCTGTCGTCACTAAAATATCATTCATTTTATTCTGATATTAAACATTTAAGATTCCCATGTAATCTTAAGTATGTACTATTTGTTATTTCAAAGAAACACGTTATCAGGGAATTACGAAGGGTTTGTGGCTATTTCGTGCGAACGCCATTTTATAATGTGTGTATATATACAGCATGCACATGCTGACGGGCGAGATTACGATACAGATGTAAACAACACCACGTGACTGCACATTGTCTAATCATGATATGGATCGTACGATATTAGCGAAATCAACATGATTCCTCTGGAAATAGGTGCAAAACTTGCGAACCCCTGACCGGATTCCTCTGATTTTCATGCTCATTTTAATAGATTTAGACACTTAGAATTTTTTTTTTTTTTTTATCACATACAAGACTGGAAATGTGGTTTGTGACCACGCTTTTTAGAACCCATTTTTTTTTCAAATATGAAATCGTTTAAAAATCCCTCCGATTTTCATCATTTTTTGTTGAATTATTTCTTCAAATGTTATTAAATAGTATATTCAACCCTTTATCTGCCTGAATTTCATGTACTGATACCGTTTTCTACCGTAACAAAGTTGTAATCACCTTCGAAAAACAGCATGTTTCAGCTCATTATAAATTCATAAATCCGAGTGGGCGGAATACCTACAGAAGAGAATAAGCGACTTCTCGCGAGGCTGGGAACTATCTAAACAGTCACAGTTTCTGAAGTAAAACAGGTATATTCTATACAGCTATTGCAGAGTAAATATTCCATGCGTTATTACAATACTCAACATTGGATATCTTTACCTCTTAAAATAAAAATGGAATTCTTTACCTCTTAAAATAAAATCCTTAAATACAGTCAGTCAATTTAGAAAACATCTTAAAGCATTCTTTATCCTAGCCTATTGATTTATTTGCATTGTTATATTTTGATTAAGTGTCTTTCTTGCTACAGGGGTGGGGTGGTGGTACGGGGGGAGCGCGTCTTTTTTTGTTTTGCTTTTGGGGTGAGAGGGGTGGTAGAGGGCATGTTTATCCAACGTTTCTAGGGTTAACTATTTCTTGTTCATTTAATTTATACTTAGAGTAATTACAGGGAGTGTTTTACTAGTTAAGCTCACAAGAGTTTTTTAAAGCACTTCCT
Organism: Chiridota heheva; assembly: GCA_020152595.1. Taxonomy (NCBI): domain Eukaryota; kingdom Metazoa; phylum Echinodermata; class Holothuroidea; order Apodida; family Chiridotidae; genus Chiridota; species Chiridota heheva. The sequence continues at coordinate 1,810 of JAIGNY010002637.1, forward strand.
TTCACATCATTTGTATTGTACTATATTGTATATATCATATTATGTTACTTCTTTTTTGCTTCAAACTTCTACCAACGCTTGTTATCTGTCATTCTGTTGTACATATGTTAATGTTGTGAAGAAACAAAATAAATGAAATGAAATGAAATGAAATATCTAAGCGATGAAATCGCACATAATAAAGGTCGCAAACATACCATGATAACGGTTTTATACAAGGACAGATCAACGCACAGGGGCGACAGTGGGAGGTTAGGGGACCCCCCATCCCCCCCACATATAAGTAGCGGTATATACTAGTATGCAATATGTTATGCATATTAGGGAAATAAGCTGTGAAAATGAATATATTACGGCTTTTTCTGGCAATTTTCTTCGATTTTAAAGCATTTTTTTTTTCTTTGGGCACTTTATTTCTATCGCAATAAAATCTTAAATTTTCGGAAAATTTCTATGATTTTTTGGCAATTTTCTTTGATTTTCGGGCAATTTTCTTGAATTTTCGTTCAGTTTTCTTTGGTTTTCGGGTAATTTTCTTCAATTTTCGGGCAATTTTCTTCAGTTTTCGGGTACATTTTTTGAATTTAAGAGAATTTTCTTCAATTCAAAATATTGGGGGCTGAAACCATCAAGCGACAGCTCCACCGCCCGTGACAGGGGCGGCGGAGCGTTCACAATATTGGGTGGCTAATAAGATAGGGAAAAGTGATAACACATGTTCAACAAAATTATCGGGAGGGGGGCAGAATTCCCAAGCCCCGCCCCTTGGGGTAACGTAGATTGCGGTATAGGGGGAAATGATAACACGTGTTGAAGTAAAATATTGGAGGCTGAAACCTCCAAGCCACAGCTCCGCCACCCGTGACAGGGGCGGGTATAGTTTGAAATATTGGGTGGCAGTGAGTATGGCAAAGTTATATGTGGTCAACTAAATTATTTGGTTGCTGAAGCGCCTCAATCACCGGCTCGGCTGCCCATGACAGGGGTGGCGGTGCGTTGAAAAAGAGGTAGGGCAAAGTGATAACATATGTTCAACTAAATTATTGGGGGAGGGGGGACTGGAAACGTTGACGTTGGGATATGAAATGGAAGCAATTGAATATGAAGAAGTTTTTAACTTGATCTACACGATATAAAGAGCTTCTATTTTCAAAATGGATTTCTATTTTCGAAATGGATTTCTATTGTCAAAATGGACTGGAATAAAGCCTTCACAGTACCATTGCACTCTGGTTTTGGTACTCAATAAACCCTGTACCAGAATAGCTAACATAATTTTGCTTGCGATGTGAAGGCTTTATTCCAGTCCATTTTGAAAATAGAAATCCAGTTTAAAAATAGAAGCTGTTTATAAAAACTCAATCAAAGTATAGCCAGAGAAACTGTAGTCAGTTTCAGTGACTACAATTTTGGACAGAAATTTAAAAGGACTGCATTTAAGATTTTGATAAGAGCTCTCTTTCATATTTTGCGGTTCAATAGTCTGAATGTTCAATAGTCCGAAGGTCCAATAGTCCGAAGGCCCACTAGTCCGAATGTCCGATAGTCTGAAGGTCCAATAGTCCGAAGGCCCAATAGTCCGAATGTTCGATAGTCCGAAGGCCCGATAGTCCGAAGGATCAATTATCGGACCTTCGGACTATTGGACCTTTTCTTTCAGATTACTGAACCTTCGTACTATTGGGCCTATATTTCTGACTATTAAACCTTCGTATTATTGGGCCTATATTTCTGACTATTGATCCTTCGAACTATTGGGCCTTTTCTTTTAGATTACTGAACCTTCGTGCTAATGGGTCTATATTTCTGACTATTGAACCTTCGGACTATTGTGCCTTCAGATCAGTGGGCGAACACTCTTATATGTAGGCCTAAGTCCTTGTTTATTTTTAATTCTCTATCATAATCGAAAGTTCATGGAACAGCAAATTCTGATCTGTGTTTGAAAGGATTAGTTCAGTGGTCAAGCAAGTTTATTTTCTGTGGAGGAGGGCATTAAAGAAACAATGGTGAAGAAAGCCTTCAAAAATCTTATTCCGTTAAGGAGATATTTAAATTTAAAGCTCTCAGCCTTATCTGTGTATGACTGGTGTAGTCAGTTGTAAAGTGCATTTAAAAAAAAATTCATTCAACTTTTTACTATTAGTATTATTTTTCCTCTTTTCTGGTGGTAAATTATAATTACCATTACTTGATTCTGTTTACTACTTTCCTGAAATATCCAATGGTTTGTAAGCCATAAAACCGCAGGACAAAATACGATAGAATACATAAAAACTTTGAGGAATCTAAAATATGACGTCACTAGTCTGCTTTCAGTCGTTTCTACACATAAGATACCAACATTGAAACTTAAATGTCTCGTTTCTGCCTTAACATGTTAACGGAGTAAGATTTTAAATACTTTCTTCACCATTTTTTTTTGAAGCCCTCTTTCATAGATGGACTAGTCTGACGGTGACCACTGAACAAATCCGGTAACCTTTACCACACACCTGCACACTGAATAGCTGAAATAGGCCTATTCAATTCTAGCAGGGACAGAAGGGACAGGGGAGGGGGTGATAAGTGCTAAAATAACAGAAAATGCGAAGCAACATTGCTGATGTAGGTAAGAAGTTCATTCACCAGGACGTAGCCAGGTCTATGGTTGGCCATCATGCGGGTCATAACCTCTCCTCATGTTACGCCGAAGAAAAATTAATTATTACGTCGTAACAATCATTTCTTACGTAGTATCAATCATTTCTTACGTAGTATCAATCATTCCTTTCGTCGTAACAATCATTTCTTACGTAGTATCAATCATTTCTTACGTAGTATCAATCATTTCTTACGTAGTAACAATCATTTCTTACGTAGTATCAATCATTTCTTTCGTCGTAACAATTATTTCTTACGTCGTAACGATTCCATTTCGTACGTCTAAACTGCTAAAACGGGTTGCTAATTGCGTGTTTCCTTCAGACGTAAAAATAGACATAATTTTACGCGTCAAAACTAAATTTTAGACGTATTTCACGTAATACGACGACTACTACTACTACTACTACTACTACAGCTACTACTACTACTCACTACTACCACCACAGCCACCAGCTACTACCACTACCACTACCACTGCCACTACCACCACCACCACCACCACCACTACTACTACCACTACCACTACTACACCACCACCACCACCAGCCACCACCACCACAGCCACCACCACAGCCACCACCACCACCACCACCACCACCACCACCGCCACTGCCACTGCCACAGCCACCACCACCACCACCACCACCACCACCACCACCACCACCACCACCACCACCGCCAGCCACCACCACCACCACCACCACCAGCCACCACCACCACCACCACCACCACCACCACCGCCACCACCACCACAGCCACCACCACCACCACCACCACCACCGCCAGCCACTGCCCACCACCACCACCACCACCACCACCACCGCCAGCCACAGCCACCACCACCACCCACACCAGCCACCACCACCACCACCACCCACCACCACCACAGCCACCACCACAGCCACCACCACCACCACCACCACCACCACCACCACCACCGCCACCACAGCCACCACCACCACCACCACCACCACCACCACCACCACCACCACCACCACCACCACCACCACCACGCCACAGCCACCACCACCAGCCACCACCACCACCACCACCACCACCACCACCACCGCCACCACCACCACCACCACCGCCACAGCCACCACCACCACCACCACCACCACCACCACCACCACCACCACCACCACCACCAGCCACCACCACCACCACCACCACCACCACCACCACCACCACCACCACCACCACCACCACCACCACCACCACCACCACCACCACCACCACCACCACCACCACCGCCACAGCCACCACCACCACCACCACCACCACCACCACCACACCACCACCACAGCCACCACCACCACCACCACCACCACCACACCACTACCACCACCACTACCACTACTACTACTACTAAAAATGATTATAATAATAATAATAATAATGATAATAATAATAACAATAATAATAATAATACTAATACTACTAATAGTAATAGAATCATTAATAACAAAAGTGCAAGTGCTTTGTTATGCACTTTGGGCTATTGCAGCTGCCTTTATATAGATTTTCGATCCATTACTTTTTAATTTTGAACACAGACATGGGCAGATCATGGAATTACAATTCCCTGGGCAGATCACCAGTAACAACCCTGGACTTCGGATATATCGGATATATCCTTATCTGCTTTTGCACTTTCGAGCGTATGGCAAGCCGTTTTACTTTTTATTCCGGAATTAATGATATCTCCAAACAATCAAAGATATCTCTAAATCATTTAGAGATGTCTCTAATTAATTTAAAGATATATCTAAATAATTTTCAGATAGCTCCAATTCACTTAAAGATATCTTTAAAGCATAAAAATTCTCAAGATATCTCTAAATAATTCAATATATCTCTAAATAATTCAAGGTATCTGTAAAAGAATTCAAGGTATCTCTAAATAATTCAAGATATCTCTAAATAATCATTCAAGTTATCTGTAAAAGAATTCAAGATATCTCTAAATAATTCAAGATATCTTAAGAAATTCAAGATATCTCTAAACAATTCAAGATATCTCGAAATAACTCAAGTTATCTTTAAAGAATTTAAGATATCTCTAATAAATCAAGGTTTTTTTTAAATTCAAGATATCTCTAAATAATTCAAGATATCTCGAAATAATTCAAGTTATCTCGAAATAATTCAAAATATCTTTAGAAATTTGAAATATCTTTAAAAAATTCAAGACATCTCAAAATAATTCTAGTTGTCTATAAATAATTTAAGATATATTTGAAAGAAATCAAGATATCTCTATATAATTCAAAATATCCCTAAATATTTCAGATATCTTCATAAAATTCAAGATATCTCTAAATAATTTAAGATATCTCTATATAATTCAAGATATCTCTAAATAATTCAAGGTTTATTTTAAAAATAATTCAAAATACCTCTAAATAATTCAAGATATCTCTAAATAATTCAAAGTATCTTTAAAAGAATTCAAGATATCTTTAAATAATTCAAGAAATCTTTAGAAATATAATATATCTCTTCATAATTCAAGATATCTCTAAATAATTCAAGATATCAAGATATAATTTCAAATATCAAGATATTAATTTGAGCTACCTCTAAATATCTTTATTACAGATATGTTTATATATGGCGTCTCGGCACCAGACGCTACCCCCGGCGCCGGACGCTACCCCCGGCGCCGGACGCGTCCCCGGCGCCGGACGCCCCCGGCGCCGGACGCGTCCCCCGGCGCCGGACGCGTCCCCGGCGCCGGACGCGTCCCCCCGGCGCCGGACGCGTCCCCGGCGCCGGACGCGTCCCCGGCGCCGGACGCGTCCCCGGCGCCGGACGCGTCCCCGGCGACGGACGCTACCCCCCGGCGCCGGACGCGTCCCCGGCGCCGGACGCGTCCCCGGCGCCGGACGCGTCCCCGGCGCCGGACGCGTCCCCGGCGCCGGACGCGTCCCCCGGCGCCGGACGCGTCCCCGGCGCCGGACGCGTCCCCCCGGCGCCGGACGCGTCCCCGGCGCCGGACGCGTCCCCGGCCGGACGCGTCCCCCGGCGACGGACGCGTCCCCCCGGCGACGGACGCGTCCCCGGCGACGGACGCGTCCCCCCGGCGACGGACGCGTCCCCCCGGCGACGGACGCGTCCCCCCGGCGACGGACGCGTCCCCCGGCGACGGACGCGTCCCCCGGCGACGGACGCGTCCCCGGCGACGGACGCGTCCCCCGGCGACGGACGCGTCCCCCGGCGACGGACGCGTCCCCGGCGACGGACGCGTCCCCCCGGCGACGGACGCGTCCCCGGCGACGGACGCGTCCCCGGCGACGGACGCGTCCCCGGCGACGGACGTCCCCGGCGACGGACGCGTCCCCCCGGCGACGGACGCGTCCCCCCGGCGACGGACGCGTCCCCCCGGCGACGGACGCGTCCCCCGGCGACGGACGCGTCCCCGGCGACGGACGCGTCCCCCGGCGACGGACGCGTCCCCCCCGGCGACGGACGCGTCCCCCCCGGCGACGGACGCGTCCCCCAGCCGGACCACCGGTTAGCTACGCCACATGTCTTGCACAAGTAATACTCAAGGTGTTATTTTGAATTTAATAGAATAATATAGGGAAACTGCCAGACTCCATATTTATTTAAGGCGATTGAAGCAGTTTAAGAGAAAAGCTCATTTTCCATAACACAAAATGCGGTCTGCACGTAGCACAAAGTATCGCAACCACATTCATTTCACGCTTTCGCTTCTACTGCAAATAACGTGTATGCATATCCATGCACAAGGCTATATAGTACACTATCGAGCAACAAGATGAAATCACTTTCCTACTTACTGAACCAACAAATTATTTTCATTATTCCAGTCGTAAAATACATTGCACATTTACATCAATGATAAAAAGGAAGGCGAATATCAAATCAAAATCAATCAAAGAATAAACTATACCTGATATTCCGGGTAGCAATGCAGTTCCAATTTGAAATCAAATCAATACACTAATATTTTTCCGATTATTGTCCGATCAAATCATGTATTATCAAACTTGTCTACAATAACACTGCACGCAGACCAACCGAGACTACGGTAGCCTTTTAAGGACTTTCCAACGTGAGTGGAGAATGTTTGCAATTTTCAACGTTGGATTTACTCAATTTCGAGTTTCCATAGGTGGAGAGGGGACTGACCCATAGGGTAGAAAGGAACTTTTTTTTCTTGGAGGGGGTAGGAGGTGGAGACACTGCACCCAACCGTTTCCTACGCATTTGAAATTTTACATTTTAGGTGTCGTACGACCATTTTGGCCTCCTTAGCTATATTCATATGTGATGGAAATGTATGTCTTGATTTACACATCACTATGTGGCAAAAGCGTGTATCTCTTAGCCCTTTATCTAAATTGATCATTTTCTACACCGCGTTGCAGGGGTATTTTGCAGGAGAGGCTCGTACGGGTACAGCACCTTTGAAGCTCGTACGGGTACAGCACCTTTGAGGCTCGTACGGGTACAGCACCTTCGAGGCTCGTACGGGTACAGCACCTTTGAGGCTCGCACGGGTACAGCACCTTTGAGGCTCGCACGGGTACAGCACTTTTAAGGCTCGTACGGGTACAGCACCTTTGAGGCTCGTACGGGTACAGCACCTTTGAGGCTCGCACGGGTACAGCACCTTTGAGGCTCGTACAGGTACAGCACTTTTGAGGCTCGTAAGGGTACAGCACCTTTGACGCTCCTACGGGTACAGCACTTTTGAGGCTCGTACGGGCACAGCACCTTTGAGGCTCGCACGGGTACAGCATCTTTAAGGTTCGTACGGGTACAGCACTTTTGAGGCTCGTAAGGGTACAGCACATTTGAGGCTCGTACGGGTACAGCACCTTTGAGGCTCGCACGGGTACAGCACTTTTTTTTTTTGCGTTTTCTCGTCATTTTAACCTCTTTTTATCGTCATTTTTTTTTCCTTCTCAGATTCACTGGAGGGTTCATTGCTCATGGGAGCCTAATTTCAAAGCTATTTGTTTTAATGAAGCCCATCGGCGTCGTTGAGTTGGGGCACATAGGAATGTTTTCTCTTCAATTTCGCTGTTTCGACTTGAAAAAAAATTACGGTTTCTAATATTGTGGATTATGATTTGCCATTTCGAGTATGTAATGCGAGTTTCATGTTAAAATTAAAATTCATCTTTAAAGCGAAACTAAATCTCCATTTAATTGCTGTTTGGGTTTTGTTGTTGAAAAATTAGATTTTTAAAGCCATTTAGGGGCATCAAAACAGGAAATTTTCAAAGCTTCCTCTGCAGCCCCTATAAGAAAGCATCGCCCCTGATTAGTGTGTGTATGTGTGTGTATGATGAAGAGTGCACGTAATAGGTATTAGTGGGGAGTTTTCTGAACCATGTATAGTTGCTTTTCAATCTGCCTCTACACAGTCAGTGTGCTAAAACTGTGTAGGAGCAGATTGAAGTGGGGGCAACAGGAAAGCCAGGAGAATTGTTGCGATTAGTATGCTTATGGTTATTAAATCTAAGTCTGAATTTGGTACTGGTTTCACCTATGTATGCAATAAGGGGGCTTTTTTGTTAGTACAGATAATAAATCACTTTGGAACTGTCACAATTAAACTTTCCATGTTTAAGCTGAGTATTACTGGCTATGTGTAAAATGGTGTGTGGGTGTGCATGTTTTTACAGTCTGGGCATCGGGGTTTGTTGCATTTGGTATTACCTTGGTTGGTTTGTGTGGTTTGAAGTTTAGAATGCACGAGGATGGATTTGAAGTTGCAAGGTTGTTTGCGTGTTACGACTGGGGGATTCGTGAAAAGGAGGGGCTAGCGATGGGTCTGAATAAGGATGGGCCACGATTGTTGTACATTGGATATGAATGGTTTTAGCGAGGGGAGATCATGTGTTATCACTAGGGGAATGCGAGTGGATTTGGACTTGGGTTGGTGGTTTAGCAATTTTTGACGGGGAATGGCGAGAACTTTTTCAAACTGGTCAGATAAAAGTATAAAGGAGTAGCCCCTGTTGCTAAATTGTTCAACGAGGGTAATAGAAGCATCTATGAAAATTATTGGTGGTAGAGCAAATTATGCGTATGCGTAACAGTTGACTGAAAACTAGAGATTTTTGATATGTGATTGGTTAAAGCTTTTGAAGTGTAAGTATGTTTGTCTGTCTGTCGGCTTTCAGAATACTTTGGTTTGCAGTTTGTTGTCTTTAATTAATACTGTGGTATCAAGAAAAAAGATTTCACGGATTGCTCTGTAGTGAATTTGATCCGCCGGTGTTGACTGTTGGCCTAAATGAAAAATTGTGCGAATGCTTGTGCCAGGCCCATGTTCCCAAATAAGGAAAATGTCATCGATGTATCGAAACGTAAAATGTGGGTTTAAGGGGCAGCTTTCAAGTAATGTTTGTTCGAAGTGCATGAAGATATTGGAGTAGGCCGGGCCATACGTGTTCCCATCGCAGTGCCGTTAATGTGTAGGAAGTGGGAATCTTGGAAGGTGAAGTTATTATGATTTAAAATAAATTCAGTGGAGGCAGTTATTTTGTGTGTTACTTTGTGTGAATGAAGGTAATTTGCTTAACTGATGCAGTACCTTCTTCGTGGGGGATGTTAGTATACAAGGAGCTGACATCCATGGTGACTAAGATTGTTTTAGCCTGGATGTTATTGATGCTATCTAATTTTCTAATGAAATCTGTGTTATCTTGGCAATAACTTAATATGGAAGGGAGAATGGGCTGGAGGTTGTAGTCTACGAACGCGGAAATGAATTGTCAATGTACCTATACCGGATACAATGGGTCTTCCGAAACAAGAATTAGATTATCGCGAGCTAGAGAGCAAATATCTGGTTCTGATGTATTGGTGTTGTGAAGGTCTAATTGTGTCTCAACTAGTCCACGTAATTTGTGAACTTTGGGTTGGATGTGAAAGATGCCAGGTTTTGGATTGCGTGGGATTAAACCTCCAACCTGTTCTCTGGTCTTAGGATTAAATAGTCCACATAGTTCATGAACTTCATTGAGGTATAATGGTGTAGGATCCGTTGGTAAGATCTGGTAGGTGTTGTCATCCGAGAGTTGTCTGATCGCCTCCGCAATGTAGTCTGATTTGTTCAGGAGAACGATTGCCCCTCCTTTGTCCGCTGGTTTGATTACTATGTCTTTGTTCTTTTGTAGGTTTTCCAATGCCTCTCTGTCGTCACGAGAGATGTTGGAGTTTTCATCTGAATTATCATAATGTTGAAAGGAAGTTGTTAAGATGTGTTTTTACGGCGTTTTATCTTGGGTAGCTGAGGGTAGGGTTAGGATTCTTTTCCTGTTGCTTCAGAAGACGCCCATTCTGTAATTCGTACTCTTCGAGTTAATTTGTGGATGTCTTCGCAAAAGATAGTCCAAGTTCCAACAGTGCGCTTTCATTCTTAGTGAGTTGATGTGATGATTGGTTCATGGCATTAGAACGATGGACGTTTACTGGTACACTTAAGGTATGTTTGTGTTTTTTTCGAAGACTCAATTGGTTGAAAATCGGAGAGTATACATATTATATATATATATATATATATATATATATATATATATATATATATATATATATATATATATATATATATATATATATATATATATATATAGATATATATATATAGATATATATAGATATATATATATATATATATATATATATATATATATATATATATATATATATATATATATATATATGTATATATACTGTATATATATATATATATATATATATATATATACTGTATATATATATATATATATATATATATATATATATATATATATATATATATATATATATATATATATATATATATATATATATATATATATATGTATATATATATATGTATATATACTGTATATATATATATATATATATATATATATATATATATATATATATATATATATATATATATATATATATATATATATATTTATATATATATATATATATATATATATATATATATATATATATATATATATATTTATCCATGTACAGCGATCTTTGACAAGTGTGGCTATCTGTCTTGCTTGAATGTCTTTATCATGCACTAACACACGTTGAATGTAGTTAACATAAGAGGTGCGTGGACGTCCCGGTCTTCTTTTGAGATGAGTGGGAATGTAGAGAGCATACACACAGGCTCCTCATCTGGGAGACGAAGGATGTGTCCCAAGAATCTCAATTGGTGATTCCTTACACAGTGGATAAGAGGCTCAGTGTTGGTCATATCATATATGCTGGCATTTGAGTCACGATCTCTCCGTTTGATATTTAGCATAATCCTAAAGCAGGAGGTAGCAAAATCGTTGATTTGGTACTCCATTACCTGGGACAACACCCAGGTTTCACAGTTATAGATGGGGATAGTTATGCTGATAGTATATAATAATTTCACTTTTGCAGCGATGGATAGTTTGGGACTTCTCCACAGATGTTCCAGTTTCCAGAAAGCGCACCATGCTAATGACTTTGTTCTTTATAGGTCGCTTGCAGCAGATGCCATTTTGGAACCAAGATATTTGAAATTTGAAAAATGTTTCATGGGTTTACCGTATACTTGAAGTGTTGGATGGGGATGGCAGTTAACAGCCATATCCTCAGTCTTCGATACACTTATTATGAGGCCAAGATCATCTGCTGCGGCTGCAGTTCTTGTCAGCTGGGCCTATGCCCGGGGAAGAGTGGATTCCAACAGAGCAATGTCATAAGCAAAATCCAAGTCGTTTACCGTTTTAATTGGATAACAAGGATGTGATACAACTCCAGAATCAAGATCAGAGGTAGTCATATAAGAATTGATCCAGAATATCACCCTATAGAACTCCGGTGGAGACATCAGATATCAGATATGTTGTCATCTACCATACCCGCACTTTTTGTTTGAGTTGTTGTAGAGTGCGCTTATGGCTTTGACCACAGCTTCTGGTATTTCACAATGTCGTAGCACATGGAACATAACTTTTCTGTGTATGGAATCAAATGACCTTCTTGAAGTCTAAGGATGTGACAGTAAGAGGAAGCTGTAATCTTGAAATCCATCCATGAACCGTCTATGAATGTGGATCTGTTGGGCTTAACTTCTCCCACCTCCCTGGTTGTTCCTTAAAATTGGATCTACATGATCTCGGATTATATTAAGCAGGAGCTTGTTGTAAACTTTGACTGTAATTGACAGAATAGATGTTTCTCGGGAGTTGGTCACGAGACTAAGGTCTCCTTTCTTGGGTAAAGGTATAATAACGCTAGCGGCTCATTTGCTGGTTGGTGTTAGAGTACTATACATTTATGTGCAAAAAAACAAACATGGACTACATCCTCCATTGCATACCCCACATTATGGAGTGCTTCAAGTGTGATTGCGCAGTCTTTTTGTACTTCATTTCGTGAATAGCTTTCAGTGAATCCTTCCGTATTGGGGATTGACCTCGATTGGCAAGTCATGGGAATCAGGTGGAGGCAGTTCAGAAGGTGGATGTCCCATGTTGTTGATAAGCAGAGAACTAAGGATTTCCATCCATTCTGCAACGAGTTCTTTGTCACTTGTGGCGCCATTCATTGTCATCTCAGAAAGTTCGCGTTAATTAATAGTAAATAGTAGAGGATCAACTGATGGTTATGAACAATTATACCACGATGTGGAAAAATCTGCTGACGTTCAACAAAAACCTTTCCCTCGTAGAAACCTACAGACTCTCCACAATGTGTATTGTTTTATTATATAAATAATAGAAACAGCAAACTCGTTGAAAAATAATAATACATAGAGGGAACATTTCACAAATATGTATAATCATAGTATTATAATAATAATAATAATAATACTTGATTCTCTTTTTGTTACACACCTCTCCATTTTGTATCGTAAAAAAAAACCAATGCTTCATTATGTTTTGTTGAATTTCAAGTTGTATAACTTTATCGGTTGAAATGTTTCTCAGCTTGATCATAACCCAGTCACATTATATATAAAGTATCATGCACAATGTATAAGCTACTGGATTTGAATTACACAACTCAAAGAATTACATATATATGCATTTATGCAACCAATGGATTTCTTCCAATCTGAATAAAACTGAAACGCCGATTATCCATCACTTAAAAATATATTACATGCAACAATATGTAAACCCTGAATTGCAAACTTGTACTTGGTTAACCGGAAGGACGTCTTACCTCCATGGCGATGACATTTCAAAAGGTCAAACTATCCATGGACAATTTTAAGGTCAAGAAATAGTTACTCGAAATTTGTTGAGAAATCGTACCCACTCTCGGTCAGTCATGGAGAATCCTGAACTTTTGGTGTAATAAGAAATACACCAAAACTTGGAGCGTCGTCTTCATTACGATCCATGGAGGCCGCCATTTTAACTTGTGCTAACGTTATATCAATGAGATTTTTACTAAAAGAATGGTAGTATTTGTGTAATGTAACGTATGATGCATGTACACGGTAACAGCGATTATTAAGCCAACACAGACGCATGTGTCGAGAGGGCTGTTTAAAAGGTCAACGACCTTTCAACGGAAGTCTTTTGTTATTTTATCGCGAAGTCCACGATGAAATTAAAAAATCCACGGTCAAATCTAATAAATATTTATTTGATATCGGTTTTTCCTTTCAAAAATACCCACGCGTTCTCATTAAAAATCCCCATTGACTTAACGTTATCACTATAGTTAAAATGGCTCTTAATGAATACGAAGCTTCGAATTTTGGTGTATTGATTGTTACACCTAAAGTTCAAAAATCTCTCCTACTGTCTGTACGAAGAAACATTAATTCGCTACATAATTTGAACCCTCGAACGGGAGTTTAATCAACCCATATAAAGGCAGGCATTACTCATGAAAGTTCATATGTTCAGATACACACTATGCACAGTGTACAGACTGACAGAATACAGATCCACCACAAATCATTACGTTTGTGAAATTAAAGGAAATACAGGAAGCGTTGGCATGTGAGTCTTTGCAGGCAGCTTTGTTCCCAAAACATTTTGCAAATGTCATTTACATATCAGCTAAAGAAAGCGCCGTGGTTTCATTATCACAATTATCTTTTTCCTTTATTTCGTTCTTTTCACTTGATGGGTTGCTAATACTTTTCTCTGTCTTGCAAGCGAGACCCACGCACGAAGACATGATACAAAGCGTGCCGATGATTGAAATCCAGTCCGGTGCAGCACCATAAAAAGCAAACTGCAGGATGAACGTAAACACAACCTCTGTGGTCTGTGCAATTGTCACATACACGGCAACTTCTACTTTAAGTGCATATAATATACAAGTACGAGCAATGAACACCGCCATTCCCCCTCCAATAGCAACAATCCACTCATTTGATTCAGGCATTGACCAACCGTTTGTAGCAGTACAACAGAGGGATGTAAGGACAATTACACAGACAGCGAGACAGTATAGAATAATCATGGGATGGACTCCGAGAAGAGTAGCTTTTCTACCAAAAACATAAGATGCTGCCCCAATTATTGCGCATGCTAAGGAAAACAGAACACCCAAGAGCAGCTGATCATATTTGACGTCTTCTAACTCACCAAATAAAAATGGCGGACGCGCTATAAGAACTACGCCAGCAAAGGAAACCAGGATCAATATTACGTCTATTATCCTCAGAGCTTCTTTGAGGAAAATCCACCCTAATATTCCAGCAAATATCGGCATTGTAAAAGCTATCGCCACAGCGTCCCCGACTGCCATGTACTGAAAAGCCAAAACAATAAGCAGCATCACAGGAGCACCGACAATGGAACTAAGGAAAACATAAGCATACGCTCGAAGAGAACGGGGTAGAGATATTTTCAGGAAAATGAGAGCAACCCAACTTGCCACAAAGGGAACCAAAATTGTCATAACCGAGGCCTGGAATGACGTCATGGAACGACTGAGCACGTCTAAACATATGTTCGCAATGGCGTAGAAAAGCGCAGCACAGATTGCAAAGAGAACACCTTTGCGCTGGATTAAATAATTTCGAGCAACTACAAATATACTATCTGTGGTGCCGATGACGTCAATACCGGCCTTTCCGTGTATTTTGTGATTAATGTTGGTCGCTTTGTCTCCCATTTTCAAGTCACTAGCCGTTTCTTAAAATTTGTAAGCATTTCTACTTTCATCTAAGGACAGCTCATTTGTCGATCCGGAATGGTACAGTTGTGACATATTTGCCTGTAATACAAATAGAAGACAACAAAAAATTATCATAAAGGATGAAGAAAAGCTGGAACAATAGGCAGAACAAGAAACATACTGTGTTCATGTAATATAGAGTAAACTTGCTATATACAGTCCGGGAGTAATCCAAAAAAGTGGGTACTTTTAAATTTTACATCATCGCATGAGCCTACACATTTGACTAAACGTATGGGGAGTTTTTATTTTCCGCTCTGGATTGTCCAAATCTTCACAAGATATCCTGACATTTTGGAGACGGATAGTAAATAGATATTCAAAACTTTTTCGTCGCTGCCTTTCCAACTTCATTGTCGCCTTTTTGAGAAAAACAGATTATGAGCATAAATTTTCAAGATTTGCCAATTCTTGCACCCCTTAATCTGCGCCCCTGAGTTTATTTACATTTCTAGACCAAAATACGGTGTAAATAAACTTTTGAAATTGTGTTTTTCTTCTAATGTGATTGTTAGAAAATATACACGTTCTTGTAGCATGCAGGATACGATTTTTACCTTTCCATCAAAAAACAAAACTGATAGATCCCGTGAAGGATACTTTATTTTTCTTTTGGTCATAGCTTATGTGCGATTCTCCAGCCGGCTCATATCATGTTTCTTAAATAAAAACGTTTAGTATTTCTAACCAAACGTTCCAAATTTTCATGGAAGTTTTTTTCGAATTTCAAATTCCCCAAATCCAGGAGCTTTCGGGGCTTCAAACCCTGGACCCTATCGAAGCTTCGCCCGGGACCCCACCAGAGCCATAGGTGGGTCCCTGGATCCCACGCTTATTTGGCGCATGTTATGCGTGCACAGTGCCGCCAAAGCTGCACATCAATTATCTATATGTAATGATAACCATGAACAATTTAACGCCCCAATCAAAAATATGTCGCGCCGCCCCTGTCGTCCACCTTACGCATGCGCTCGCTCACCGAAAATAAGTTCCAATTTCCTGAAAATCGCCCCCCCCTCACCTCCAGGGCTTAGACCAGCCTACGCCCCTGTTTGATTTAGGGTTTAGTCAGAAAGAAATCATGTATTAATTGGCTGCAAAACATCAGAAAATTGTAAGCCATAGGCATTTGAAACGAATTATAAAGAAACTTTTTTTGGTATCGACGGAAACATTCAAACATTCAAACAAAATTACGGACATCTTCGCAGTTACATGGGTATCGTTGAATGCACTCGAAATGTGTGACTAATGAACTGAAAGTCATTGGCGTAGCCAGAGGGTAGACCAGGTACCATGCCCCCTCCCCAATCCGAAACAAAAAAAGTAAATTACACATCAAAAATATATGTTTTGCCATGCAGGTGAGCACAGGAAAGCAAGTTTTGCTGCAAAGATGATGATGATTTGAACACACAATTACAATGACGGGGTCGTCGCCTGCGTATTCGGACGCTTAATACGACCCGGACGAGAACACAGGTACGACGTACGGACAGACATAACATCGACAACCAAGTCAATGTCCACGGCCTTTGATAACCAGTTGTGGTGCACTGGCGTGTCTACCCACCCCAGGATTGAAAGTTTTAGACAGGTATAATAACCGCTACACCACAGTAGGTAGATAAGTTAATTAGTTTTTGTTTTGAGCAAAAAAAATACGAATTCAAGAATGTGTATAATGTGTAATAAAATGATTTTTAATTAGAAAGAGTGTTTTCATTCAAAACCGTTATCCTATTAAAATACGAGATCTATTACCCGTAACGTCACTACATGCATGCCTGGTGGTTGTTGACAAACTTCAATGAGCAATTCAGCATATAAAACCCAAGAGCTTTTACAAACTCTATAAATAATGCACTCTTTCATACATGTGTGTGACATTACCTTCGTGTCCATATCACACCACGCGACACATTCCATATATCTAAAATGCGTATTTTCTCTGAGCTTCCGAGGATTTCGCCCCTCGATCCCCACCAGGGCTTTGCTGCTGGACTCTACAGGGGGCCTTTAAGCGGGTTTCTGGACCACAAGCTGTGGGGCTTTGCGGTACGCGCAAAGCAATGTATCCTTATGGCGACATACTTCCGGCTACCCCCATCAAAAATACCTCTCGCCGCTCGTGGTCCCCCCCCCTCTTCCCCCACCTTCTAAAAAACAGAAAACCTGGATACGCCAGTGCTGAGAGTAAACATAAAATGGTATACGCCCTCAAGAGATATACACACAGACAAAGAACTGAAGAAAGTTTCTAAATAATTCGTTTCAGGTGTCTATGGTTATCATCCGATGTTTTGCAGCCAAACAGAGGTGGCGGAAAATATTTGAATCTAAGGGGTGAGGGGGCACAGTATCTGGAGGCACTTTCCAACTGTCGTATTATCAAAGCATGTAGCACATCAGTATAGCTTTATATGGTTACACTTTTTTATCACTGTAAAGGGGCGCCTATTAAACTTTGCAAAGAAGATGGAAGAAGCGACGTCAGTTTATGTTATGACAATGGCCTGGGTCCAAATAGTAAGTTTTGACACCTGCATGGGCCATTTTAAAGATGCCCCACTAAAGAAATTTGGGGTTCCTCCACTCTAGAAAGGCTCTATTTCAAAGAGTATGTACAAATTTTAGGCTGGGAAATAAAAAGTACAGTAGGCAGAAGCGAAGGTTTTTTAGCTAACATAAAAAAGTTCAATGTATAGGGCTGTTGCGCCTCAACTTTGTACTGCAGAAACTTGAGAATAGCGTATGTGCGCGAAACGCGTCAAATTTAACATTTTATTTGATTTAAGGGCGATATTTGTGTTAATTTCTTTAATGAAAGATCGGATATCATTTTGGCACTTTTTGAACTTTGAGAAAAGAGTAGGGAGGGGTTGGGGTGTCCCCTGCTTCCGCCGCCTATGCAGCCAAGTAATACAGATTTTATTTTTTACTGCATGACTAAACCCTAAATAAAAGTAGAGACGTACGAATGTATCCCTATCCATGATGGACATTATTACGTACGTACGTATTATTATCACGTAAGTACGTATTATTATCACGTACGTACGTGATATTAATACGTACGTACGTGATATTAATACGTACGTACGTGATATTAATACGTACGTACGTAATATTATTTCTACGTACGTACGTACGTGATATTAATACGTACGTACGTAATATTATTTCTACTTACAAACGTATTATTATCAATTGCGAACGTGATATTATTACGTGCTCTCTTCGAAATTAGGGTTCTTCAAAGGTTCTTCAAAAACAGCGATGGTTCTAGAAAGAACCCATTGCCTATCTGAAGCGATTGGAAGGTTCTTTTGGTTGAGTTCTAGCAGTACAAGGGTTTTTTGTGGTACAGGTTTTTTGTGGTACAGGTTTTTCATAGAACAACGTTGTCAACTTACTACATGATTTGTGCTTGGTCCACTACTGTGAAACACATCGCGTGTATTACAGAACTCGCCCCTTGAACAGAACTCCATCCTGATTTTCTGTGCCTGTGGCATTTCAGTAACCGCATGTGACGGTTTGCATTTCCAGTTTATATCCAAATAATTCCACTTCGCGTTTTAACAAAATTTGCCCTCTAAAGGTGCGAAATATGTGAAATTTGTTTTATTTGAACAAATTGTTAGAAGATTTAACCTTTGAACATCGAAATTGACGCTATATTTCGTATTTTCACGTAAATTCATTTTGAAGCTAAGAATTATCTAGAACAGCATTCCAACAATAAACTTTTTCCCCGTATAACGGCACAACGAGGGGAGTTTTTATTTGAATAACATCAATGTGTTATGTCTGTGGAGTTTTAGGCATAAAAGAACTTGTGAAGTGTATTTCTTGGATATTCATAAGTAACCAATATATAATTTCACTGAGTCATATTCAAAGAAGCATGAGTTTATGTGTATGATTATCTCGTAATTGCTATTGCCTACCATTATCTTTAGAAAATACTTTTCGCACTGCATGTGTTTGCTTTACGTAAGTATGCTCGATGGTGCATAACTCCTGACCTCTTAGAGATAAAGACTCCTTACGCGTATATTGCACTGATGAATGAAAATGGCGTTAACTGCAGGATTGTTTATCGAAAAGGTCTTAAGGGAAGGAGGTTACGCTAATGTGTCGGAAAGATTTTGAAAGTCACTCAGAATTACCCTGCTGAAAATAGTGCTATTTTTACAATTTCTGCATCAAATGAAACAATTAAACCAGTTTTCAGGGATAAATGATCCAAGTAAGAACTCATTGATGTTCAAATATTCAGTTTTGATAAAATTACAGCATTTTTTGTTGAGTTGTCTCAACTACCTGTGTGGCCGAATAATTGCGTGATAACTTTTTAACTCGTTGAAAGAGTGTCCTTCGAACGGGACGAAAATGACACTAGCAGTTTCATCCCGTCCATGTTTCAACGGGCGCTTTCTTTAAATGGCATGTATGCAACTTGAGCCAAATAGCAGCGCAGTGCATATCAATCAACCATCATTTTTACCATCATTATTATAGAGTTAAACCTAAAGTTTCAAATATCTTTTGATAAAAAAAGTTTCCTTGAATTTATTTCCTGTATTTGTAAATTGCTTGTTACGGTAAATAATAGTCAATACGTTAATCGTTAGGCCGGCCTAATGTGCATGAGTGGGCTTATGGTAACGCATTAACTTCATCAATATTAGTAGACTAGGCCGGGCGTGCAGGCACTACATGTTGAAATAAGAGGAACACCATCACTTCCCGTCACTAGCAATATCTAAATGTCTATGTGTAAAATGGTACACCAGAAAATATTTAGCAGTCTCTTGAATTTTGTGCAACTAGTTTTATTACGTTAGTAACGTTAGTAGCTTAACCTCCGGCTAGGCCTATCGTTAGCCTAATGTTAGACAAGTTCTAGCCTATAAGCTTAGCTTAGGCTAAACATAACGTATGACTTTAGTGCCAGTTGTTCGTGGTCACACTCACACATTCAACATAATGTAGGCCGAGGCCTATATTCAGTCCGGTTCGTACCCCCGATCGGGAGAACAGTTTTGTTCTCCCGATCGGGGGATCCTTTAGCGAAGTAGCCCACAATGCATCTATCCAGATTCAAAGTTTGTATAGGAATAACATAAAAATCATTTACATTTCGAGCGCGGGGAACTCAACCACTCCGAAGGATTCACATTTTTTTTCACGATTTGAAATAATGGCATATGAATCTTTTCACCGTGCGCTTTTAAAATTCACCGTGCGGTTTTCGAGAAATTTGATGAAAAGTGATTTTTTTTGTATGTGTTACTGTTAGGCAGTCGCGCTTTAACAAGGTTTTCTTAAATTATGAGAAATAACTTAGGTATTTGAAAATATTGTTAAAAGCCAGAAAGCTGGAATCGAGAGAGGAGGTGCATGGGTGTAAAAACTAAGTAGAGAGAGGGTAGGGGAGGACTAAATCTGGCTGTAGAGGGAAGCATGATGAAGGAAGGAGATAAATTTATCCGGAGAGTTTTTTTGGAAGAACTCGGCAAATGAGTTGTGAGGAGCGAGGGAAGCTCTGGGAAGGTTGTACAGGGGCAAGCAATGAGAACGTGATGGACTGTGAAATGGAAATGAGTATTGTAAATATGTCACTTTACTATCATTGAAAACCATGGTTGATCTACAACATCAGTGATGTTCTGGTTAAATTGTAGAATGGTATGATGTACATGAGATCGCGTTAACGACAAATTCGTCGTATATTACGTCATGGCTGAAATTTCTTACGACACATGTTCTACCTGCGTCATAAGATTTAGATATAGCATGTGAAATTTTACGCCAGAATTTTGTATTAACATAAATGAAAATCATGAACACCTTACCTGTCTGATGCAAATAAAAGTTTTATTTTACAAAAAATGATTTTGAATTACTCATAAATAATTACACAACAACGAGATTAACGGCCGAATGTTTCAACATACCCGTTGTACTGTACATAAAAAAAACATATTGGCTGGTACACAGGCCCTATGCATGATGTACGTAAACTGTACAGTGTATGTGAAAGTTTTGATATCTTTTTTATTGCAGGCTGTCAATTGTCAACGATATCATTAGCTAGGTTTCTACTTTCCTCCTTTTTTGTGTTGATCGTGTATCTGTGAAGTGATCACAATCTGCAAGTCAAGTTACTATACTGTAAAGTAGGCGTGTTCGAGATCTGAATAGTATATTGGATACGATAAACCAAAGTATTTTCTAGTTAATTTTGGGATTGTTAACCCAAATTTCATAATTCAAGAATCAACATTATACAAGGATTTGGTATGAACTTTCTTTCTTTATATTTTTTAAAATAATAATAGTCCAATTTTTTAATGTTTTTGGTATTCTAAGCGCAATTTTTATTCACTTTATTTAGCGAGGCAGGCCTACAAAAGTGTGTGTGTGTTAACAACTACTTGCAAGCTTTTCTAGCGCGCAGTGCCCTGTACATACGACGGCAAATTGACAAAATACGACGGCAAATTGACAAAATACGAAGGCAAATTGACAAAATACGACGGCAAAATTACAAAATACGCCAAATTTCAAGGGCTTGTCGTAACCAAATACGCCAGACAAAAAAATATAACGCAACCAAGATGTGTTTTTGTTGAGAATACGTTTTATATGATTTATACATTTTCTTTTGATGCATTGACCGCTGCCAAGATATTTTGCAAAGTGACTAATACAAAGATGAATTACTAGTATCACCATTCTCTTTGTAGTTTTTGAAAATGTAGCAGATATTGTTTGCAATGGTAATAAACCCAACAAGGTTGAATGTTTATTCCCAATAGGAGCAACCCTGCTGGTTGCAAAAAACAGGTATTTATAACCCCCCCCCTCCCCCACCCAAAAAAAGAAGAAAAAAAAAAGTTTGTTCTAAACTGCAGTGGGTTCTTTTTGGCCCATATGGGAATGTTTGGTTCATACGCTTGCGATAATCTCCTTAACGTGCAAAACACTCTGAAAAATCACACATATTCGCACTTCAAACGTTATAACTAAAGAGTCTCTGAATATTGTGTTCCATTTCAAACGGTATAAAGAACTTGAATTCTTTGTCAATCGTTTGAAACCATTTTCATTTAATTATTCCAAGCAAAAGTACCGTACTTTGTAAATTATAAAAAATGTTTTTTCTTGTTTTCCAATGAGAGCGTAGGCAAAATCACAAGGTTATTGCCGCTTTATGAATGAAAGTCTTTGGGGTGTCCATTTCACACGGCCTGACAATTAACATATATCTATTTACCATTTATATAAAATCCAACGTGATTGGTGCAAAAAAGAGTTCGTACTTTCCAACAAATAGAAATCGATGATAGAAAACATTTCGCGTCCGCTTATGTATCCCTTTGTTTTAATTCTGACGTAATCTTTGCACGCCGTAGCTGCATGGACTGTACTATTTTGTGCAGAGGGTTTCCTGTTGTTTGTGTATTGCAAACATGCTGTGAAGAGGCGATAATCGTTTTCCAATGTCAGATTTTGGCTTATTTTCTTCCATTTTTAACAGTTTTCTTGTATAGTTTATTACACTGAAATATATTTCTTATTATATGACTGTATTCATCAGAAATTTAAACATTATTTGGCTGAAATATTATCGACAACAATCATGAACGAAGAAGTGCAAGAGCGAGGTATAACGACAACGTTAGGTTGCATGATTATGATACCAAAAATTAAGAACTATGCTATTTATTAAACTTTTTTGTATGAATTAATATCTGTTTAGTGTATTCTTGAATAAACTTCTTTATATCTTTTCACATCACTGCATTCTTAAAATTGTTTTGTATTCAGCACAAGTACAGTTTGTCATACATTTGTTTAAGAAAAATGAGTTTAAAAAAGTTTCTCATCAGTAATGCCTTGTCTAACAAACTTTTGAACTGAAGTTGTGTGTGCATTAAACTTCATTTAATTTGTTTTGCTCCTTTCAAATATATTTCATTGGAACTGGCTAGTTGTTAAAATAAAATGTTGTTTAAAGTTCCATTCCACTTGTCCTACATCCCACATGCGGCATGCTATGCCGCCAAACATGGCAAGCCGTCCCACCCTTTCCTACATGCCGTCCCACCGTCTCCTACATACCGTCCCACCCTCTCCCTCATGCTGTCCCGCCCCTCTCCCATATGCCATCTCAGCCTCTGACGGTCACTGGCATTATCAAGAGTCACAATCCTGGCTATGACCACGCTACGCGTGAACACTCAAATCTGTGACACCACATAATACTTTTGTATGACAAATATACACACATGAACGGGCTTTCATGTGTGTTGATAAATCCATAAAAAAATTTCGCCCTCAAATAAAATCTTAACGAACTTTGCCTCCACTGCGTGCAAACTAAAAGTATTCAACTATTGTTCCAATGACTTCGTTCTTAAAACCAACCCGCATAATATTGGTACAATCCAAATGCAACCAAGTTTATTTATGTATTTTCCGTAACACATCACAGCTAGTTCCGCAAATTGTTTCCTTATGCGCGTTTTGAGGTAAAACATTCCCGTATGATCCTTAAGGGTTCTTCAGTTTGTCGTCCTGGGAGAACCCTTTTTGGTTCCAAGAAGAACACCTTCACCAAGGGTTCTTTTAAGAAACCTTTTTGAGTAAGTTTAAGAACCCTTCAAAAAGGGGTTTCAAAAGAACCCTTATCAAAGGGTTCTTAAAAGAACCCTTATCAAAGGGTTAATGGTGTGGTGCCTTAACAACGAAAAAGTGAAGTAATATTCTAGTTTATATTTTCTCAACTCCCTGGTAATATGAAGTCGGAAATTTACACAACAAGTGGTGCTCCCATAAAGGGTGCTCCCTGGACGACAATCTTGGAACCCTAATTTCTAAAATTGTACTTAGGTGTTATCATCACGTACGTTACGTGATATTACGTACGTAATATAATTATTTTTACCATGTCCCCTCTAAAGCTTCGTAGCCAGGAAACAAGACGTGGCCAAAAAAGTGGAACGTAAAAAAGATAATTTGCACCGTACTCAATGATATCGTATAATCATACGCTTATCAAAGGGTACGTAAAAAAGATAATTTGCACCGGACTCAATGATATCGTATATATAATCATACGCTTAACTAAGCTATTGGGAGAGTGGAGGGGCAGGTACTCTCTTTGCCCGGAAAAAAAAAAAAAAAACTTTTTACCCACATTACTTTCTTCGGAAAATTGAACGAATATTTCGAAAAATTAACCATTTTTTCAGATAGCAGGCAATAATAGGAGCTCAGAAGGCCATGCATTTCTTGTAAGGAAATTTGCCAAGATTCCGAATTTACTTAAATTTCCGGCCAATTTCTGCTTCCGTATTTCCTATGCCACTGCTCTACGGTGATCTTCGTCCTAGTAAAGAGTGACTCTACAAACTAGTGTCCTGCGTCCTGGAATCAACACTGTCGGCGAACGCAGCGGATTGTCTGTCCCAGTAGTTTGATACATTGTGATATACAAAATAGATATATTGCCAATAACTAATACTATATTTTCCTTTCTTGACAGACTGCCCCAAATACTAGGTTTAAGACTCCCGCCGTCGTTAGTAGGCTATATGGAGTTGAGAACATGTGTGGCCACTTACTATGGAAAACGGCCGGGGTAATGCACAGCTGCGTCAAATCTTTATGTTGTCAAGTAGCGAGCGCCGTACAGAACTTCCCTCCCTCTCAGTGTGTTGTTGCAAGACAGAAATTTGGAATACTGTCCGTTTGTAATCGACAGTGGTCCATTTATCAAGTTTTTCAATTTGTCTTCCCTCTTCAGAATGCGTAGTTATTAATGCAATTTCTGAACAATATAAAATTTATATCGCTATACAGTCAAAGGGCGAATGTCCATGGACATATACAATAAGACTGGTCCCTCATGCGGAAAAAATACACGATCCAAAACTCAAGTGTAAATATTTGACATTATTGATGGCAATGTCTTGACGGAATACAGTTGGAATAATTACACAATGCAGAGTGCGCACAAATTCTCTAATTAACGTGCACATCAATTCGTGGTGTAGACATTTACGATCATACAAAAAGCTGAAAAGAAACTTTTGTTCATGCAGCATACTTCACTGCATAAGTACAGTATGCAAAACCACTTGTAGAATAATACTGGCTAGCAAGAATGCGTTCACATTGCACGGAAGTACTGTATTGCTATTCGCGCTTGGATGTCGTAGTATACAAAATTCAGTGTAGGCCTACATGTAAAAATGCCCGTTGTGTTATTTCGCGATAAAAGTTTTGCTTAGAATATGATAGGAGTTCCGCAATCATGAGTTGGTTATTAACGATGCAAGTGCATTAAACACATGCACATGCCACATTAGTACAGACACTGCTTAAAAACTTGTTGTGTAAATTTAGACTTCATGTTACCAGGGAGTTGCCATTTAGACGCATCACTCCACAAGATTAACTTTGCCTCGAAGGACACTTCATACTTTTTTGAAGATGCTGCTGCCCTTAATAAAAGCTCTTTTGTGTTGGATGGAAATCCAACACATGATTCAAGGAACAGCTGGTATGGAGTTGATCATACCACAGTTAAGCAAAAACATTTCTAGTGTGTATAGTTCAGCGGTACTATTATTGCAATTGAGAGGTTTACCGCCGTGTTAAAACGTCTGGGAAAATCCATTTTTTTAGGATCAATGGAAATTTAAAAAAAAAGCTCAATATTGACTGATTGATATATCTATGGATTGTATCTCATACCTAGAAAATATAAACTAGAATATTACCCCACTTTTCCGTTGCATTAATTTGAGGCCTCTTTTAAAACGAGGTCTTAAGTGAGGTACTGTCCTCTAGATACGACACTACTTGCTTTTATCCTATTTATCTATACAAGCGAAGTGCTTCAAAATGTTTGCGGAAACAATAAGTTAACATGAACAATTTATCCAGTAGTCCCAAGCTGACGTCACAAAATATTGCCCAATATATGATGATTAGGTTTGGGAAATATTGTAAAACGGTCAATTGTTTACCGATTTGAATGGGACCGTTTGTTGTTTTTAATATATTTCAAACTGTTTTAGCTGATGTTGTTGCTACCCCCCGGGAAGGGGGGGGGGGTGCAATTCCATATAAAGTGGTACATGTAGGTATGTTGCTACCTGTATACCTTTGACCAAGCATATCCTTCCTAAATGAGTCCAAGGCACCAAACCATTAACACAGTTTTACTCATCTTTTTTGGATAGCCTGGTCTGTGGTACACTCCCTCGCGCGGACCGGCGATACGTCCCACTACAGAAATGTCACTCATTGTATGTTCAACGGTTAAGTTACATGGTCGGCGGTCTCGCGGAGGAGGGCGTACGCAGCGGATTGTTTGCCCCTTGTTTGATACATATAACATGATGTTATTCAAAATGAATCAATCATCATCAACCGGTGACGTAGCCAGGATTGCATTGTTGGGAAGGTAACAAACCTCTAGAAACTTTAAGCCGAAAGAATACTGATGTGAAATATGATAGTCTGTTATTTCAAATTGGGCTGTAACTTCATTACTTTGTTGTTATAGAATCAAATGTTTTATATGCCCTGGGTTCAGTACTTAAGCATTCCTACCTATATATGAATAATTAATTTTAAAACACCCCGTTGTGAGTTCGGGGCAAAAATAGATAAGTTGAGCTCCCCTCCCCTACCCCATCCTCCCTCATTTTTACGCCACTACCAATAGCTAACAACAATTACAGCTACAATCTCCCGACCTTATTGTAATTTCCTGTCCCGACGTCGTTGGTATTCTAAATATGAAATTTACTGTTCACAACATGCGTGTTCTACAATTTACCGTTAAAAGGCTGGAAGTATTGCCTACTATGACGTCTTATATTTGGTATCGACTAAAGTACCGAGCGCCGTACAAGAACTTTACCTGTTTTTCTTGGTGTCGTCACATTTACAAAGCAGAAAATGAATATTTTCCGTTCGTAATCGACATCAAAATTAGGTGAAAATTTGCAATTTTACAGCTTTTTGTGCAAATACGGGCAAATATGCTAATTTGTGTGTTACTCTTATAATGTATGAAGAGGGTTTAGTCCATTGTTTTTAACCCTCCGTTACTTGGAAGAGTTGATCTTTACCACCCCTAATATGTAGAAGGCATGTTGATGTTTTCAAGGTCTGAAATTAAGGGTAATATAAAGAGAAAACAAAAGCCTTTTGAGGTGTTTTCCTGATCACACATTACAATTTTTCAATATAATACATTTTCAAAACTTGATTACTCATATTCTCAAAACTGCACATGCAATGTTCAAAATTCAAAGAATAAGTTAAAGAGGCGAAATCGTTATATGGACACAATGTTTAGAATTCGATTCAAATTGTTTAATTGGCTCTTATTTCTCAGTATATCTTAAATAAAAAACCCGTTCAACACATTAGCCCAGTTGGATAGCGCGATGGATTACCGTTATTTTTTTTTAAACTAACAGTCGTAAGTTCGAGCCTCATGAGAATAATTGCTTTTCTCGCGATTTTTTCCTTCCTTGTAAATAATTGTAGCTGTAATAATATTGCTGATATTTCACTTTCAATTTTTCTTTCTGACAAACGCGTTGAAAAACAAATCTCGTAACGTTATGCACTGCGCATCAAACTTCATACGCACATGTCACTGTCGGAGTATAGAAACAGACAGGGATTTTGTGCGTACCACAACCGAAAGTGACGTCATCTCACAATTTTACTGAGACAAGCCTCCCTATTTCAGTGAATGGCCTTTTCAGGACGTGGTTTAACAGAAAACTAACGGACGTGTACAGATACCTTAAAGGATCTTTCAAAATTAAGATAATATGTAATGCAATAAAGGTCATCATCATAATACACCAAACTTTCAAATGCACCGGAAATGAAAAAAATGTAAAACAGCTCAGCCTACAATTTTAAAAATACATGCATAGTTTTATGATTTGGTAGAGAAATCTCTCTTTTCGTCTGAAGATTTAACAACTTTTATTAATCTAAATATTTTTTGTATCTCTGTAATTGCTTTTGTTTTATAATAATTACATCGTAATTTTGCAATTGAGTAGACCGTAATTTTGCAATTGAGTAGAATTATAACAATGAAAGTGCATTAAATTCTTTGTACTATATTTAAAACGGCATTGTTTAGTGGAACTATGTATTGCACTTAAGATGTTTCCCTCTGTATTTTTAAAAAGTTCCAATCTGGCAAAATTT
Source organism: Chiridota heheva (assembly GCA_020152595.1). Classification (NCBI taxonomy): domain Eukaryota; kingdom Metazoa; phylum Echinodermata; class Holothuroidea; order Apodida; family Chiridotidae; genus Chiridota; species Chiridota heheva. The sequence continues at coordinate 29,911 of JAIGNY010002637.1, forward strand.
CTCATTTGTAGAATCACTTAAACTTAAGAAATATAATGCTAAGGAAGCCATTATGTACTGATAAAACACAACTCCCACCATAAGTGCCTTGTGTAGTGCGTGTAATATATTCATACCGGTATAGTTTAGTGGTGCTATGTATTGCGTTTGAGAAGTTGCCCGCTTTGTAAAAAGTCTGGCAAAATTTCTAATTTTATGGATCTTTCAAACTTAGAAAATTTAATGCACCAGGTTCATGGAAGTTTGAAACTTAAAGAAAAAAAAAACCGTGAGGCCTAAAAGGTCAGATGCGGCAGTTCGCGAGATCTGTTGCTCAAATACAACACAATACAATATACTACAATTTATTACAGTGCTCTAGGCCATCTGGCATTTGTCACAAACATAAACGATAAATTAAATGGTACATGATTTAAGTTCTTACAACAAACAATAATCAAAGAGAAAGAAACAAACGTCTTGCTTCCATTGCGTGTAAAATAAAGTGTGATAGCTGCAAAAATAAGTATTTAGAACTAGCTGCTAATAAAGTATTACATTTTGTTCTAGTTGCAGTCTGAAAGAAATATTTTGGGATAAATTTACAGCAGATTTCAGAAAAAATGGACAAATTAGGAGAAAATGATATTCATCTTCAACTTATCTCAGTTGCAAACCTGACAGAACCTCCATTCATAGGTTATATTACAATAACGGCCTTCGTTGACTTCAATTTCAAGGCAAGCACATTTGATTTTGGAGACAAACTTTTTCAACTTAAAAACATTATTGAATAGTAGGTATGGCTCTGTATAACTTTCTGTTTTAAATTGTGCATAACAACGCAAAGAACTTCTAGATTTAATATCACTCAACCAGTTCTGTCTATCTATATCAAAAACTTGCCGCTTAAAATTTTCATAGAAATGTGTAGTAATCCCTTCTCCCTGCCCTTCCCAAACATTACCAAACCCAGTTTCATACAAAATATCTTTAAGACACAGTCCCCATGATAGCACTTCTTTGTTTTTAATATTCTTTGTTCTACATAACAATGAGTCTGATACCTGTCTTTATTAAGAATAAGAAGTCTTAACCAATATGTTATTTGCTTTAGTATTGTTTGACTTTTAAAGGAAAAGCGACCCAGCTCTCCTAGAGCTATAATATTTATGGCATTTGCTGGTAAAGCTAAAACATATTTATGAAACGAATTGTAAAGTCTTATTGTACTTTCATGGGGGGTGATACCCCATAACTCAGAACCGTATGTTAAAATAGGCATTATCTTTTGATCAAAAATTTGAAGGATATTACTTACAGGTAAATCAATAGTTCTAGACAAAAATTCTTAAAATTGAATAAAGCAACCTTAGACTTTGAAGTCTGTTGAACTAGGGATTTTGACCATACTTCTTTTGGCGTAAAATTTAATCCTAAGTAATTATAGTTATTTACAGTCTCAATAATTTTGCCTTTGAAATAAAAACGTTCACTTCTTGCAATGTGTCCACCCTTTCTAAAAACCATTACCTTCGTTTTATCTGAGTTTACAGTCAAATCATTCTCTTCACAATAATCTTGGAAAACATTCAGTAAACTTTGCAAGGAATACACATTTTATGAAAAGATAACGAGGTCATCTGCATAAAGAAGACAACATATATTATTGTTATTTATAAAAATTCCTCGGGTGTTTGTGGACTTCAATCGCTCTTCAATATCATTGATATAAAGTAAAAATAAGTACGGGGATAGATTACAACCTTGTCTCAGACCTCTCGCACAATCAAACTTGGGGGTAAGACCGTCCTTTGTCTTCACACATGACTCAATATTACTATACATTGACATAAGTATCTCATAGAATTTACCCCTCATTCCTATATTATAAAGTTTCTTGAATAAAATACTGCGATTGATGTTATCAAATGCAGCTTTAAAATCAACAAACGTGGCGTAAAGTTTTCCGCGTGGTTTACTCAATGCTTTAGAAATGACAGTATGAAGTACAAAGAAATTATCAATCGTAGAGAACCCTGCTCGAAAACCTGCCTGAGCAAGAGAAAGGATATTATGATCCGAGAGCCAATCACATAGTCTACTACATAAAACTTGTGTAAATACTTTGCCTAAAGCACACAATAATGTAGCAGGCTAATAAAACTTTATTTAACTTGTTAACAAACATTACACATAAGCTTTAAGAGAAGTTATAATATGTTAGAAATGTTACATTGTTAGACATATTTTAGAGTACCAGTTACTATTTTCCAGTTATATGAAGAAGAAAAAATATATATTTATATTTAAAGATACCCATTTGCATCAAAATCAAATTAAAAGAGCATCAGGCTCATTTATAAGAATACGACAAATTTCATGATTCACAAAATTTCATAATTTTCGCAGTTTTACGATTTAAAATCATACATCTTTAACAATCTGTTAGGCTTACATGGCATAGTGGTAAATTACCTTTAATGACGTCCTCCAGTTTTTCAATATCACCGATCGAAGATTGATACTGAACGCTCAATTGAAGGAATCTCCCGGACTATTCGGCAGTTAGGTAGAGGAAATCTTTCTTTTAATCTGGAGATTTCTACGATTTTTACAACCTAATCATTTGTTTTTCTGTGTAATTGCTTTAAAAAAAAAAATGTTGATCTGATTGACTCCCTCTTAATTCCCAATGGAATTTCATTGTAGCTCTCCTTTCCATTCGGTCAAGAGTCAGTTTTTTCGCTTCTCTCTAGCATAATTTGAACATCAATAAGTCGCATCCAGGTCATTGCTGCTCTGCCTCTTCTACGCTTGCCCCGTGGTTCCATTCAAGAGCATGCCTGACAATACTGGATAAGTCTCTACGTAAGGTGTGTCCAATCCATTTCCATGTGAACTCTTGTATAGTATGGAAGATTGGACTTTGCTTTGTAACCAATGATTTGAAATTATGTCTGTCCAACGTATTTTACGCAGACAGGTATTTATGAAGACCTGTATTCGCAAGAAATTGAAGAAGTCAGGTTAAGGTCGGGATTTCCCGAACCAAATTGATCGAAATCGAAAGGTGAAATTTCTTGAAGCAACATATTTTTTCTTTATTTACTTACTTTTAAAGTAACGTAGTACTCGTATCTCATGTGGTACCGAAGAACAAATTTCCCAACCGTTTTAAGTTTGGCCGCACACTAAGTATATGTGAGAGCATATGGTCATTGTGGGTATTATTGCGTATAATGACGGCCCCAATAGCGTTCTATCTTCTACGTCTTGAAATTGTTACATCTTCTACTTTTATGAGACCTCCCGGACTAAACAAAGACTGGTATTAGCTTAAAGATAATTCTTTGTTCTAGAATCCCGAAAATAAAAAAATAAAATATTTGATTATTCTTGAAGGTCAGCTGACATGTAGCAATAGTTTTCTTTTTTCAGTTAGGGTCAATCAAAGTTTCAAAATTTTGGAATTTACCTGAAAGTTGTGATGTCATGAGATGAGCACTGCTCAATATCCTAAAGTAATCATTTAAAATGTGCTCTTAAGGTTTAACCAGTTAATGTTTTATTTCTACTTAGCTGATTACCCGTCTCGCTAGAGGTATAATGAAGTTTATATATTTGGGAGGGAGAGATGTACATAAACAATTATAGACGTTTCCATCTGCCTATATCACAAATTATTGCGCAACAAGGATAACAACTGAAATTGCTGTAAAATGGTCTCAGTTATCAATTGATTTTTGATGGGAGTGCTTGCTGAATTCTGTGCTGTATTATATAAGCTGAAGGTGTCTCTACAGATATCATCAGACCTTTAAAGTATGTTTCTTCTGTTGAGTAAAGAAATAAGAACAGAGAGCCTGGACAGCGAGCTTAACTACTAATGGTTACTTGGTGTACTGTCAGGTATGGATTTTATAACAACTTAAAATACCGAACAGAATAATCTTACATTACGTTCTTACCTTACCTACCTCGAAAACTATGATCATAAGTCTGTATAAACCACATTATGCTGTGAAATGTCAAATATGAATTATAATAACAATTAGTTTACGTTAAAACAGTTTAGTTTATGAATATACCCAATAATATTATCATACTAATATGATAATAACAACAACAACATAAACAGCAAAACAACAATCCATTTTCAAACATCAAAGATGCAGCTTTCCATTTGAGTGGTTGCCGATTCTTGTGTATACATAAATAAACCTAGCTTAGACAATGTGTTAAATGTATTGTCATAATTTACTTTAAGGTGGTGGCGTAGATAGAAACCCCGTAGACATCCAAACATTATCAAAACATAGTTATAAACCATAATTATAAAAACATTATTAAAACATAATATATAATACATACTCAATAATGTTCTTTACGCGTCAGGTGTTGGGAGAGCTATGGCTTCATCATCGCATTTGATATCTCTTTGATTTCGTTCTGTTCGTCGCTAAAGTTTTTCATTTTCCTTTAATACTAGACCTATACATTCAGACACTATACAAAGCGCGCCAACAACAAAAATCCAGTCCGCTGCAAGACCGTAAACAACAAAGTTCAGGATGAACGTAAACATAACCTTTGTGGTCAATGCAATTAATACATACACGATAATTTATACTTTACATGTAAGTGCATATAATAACAAAACACGAGCAATATGGATTTTAAGTTGCGAGGTTGTTTGCGTGCTATGACTGGGGGATTCGTGAAAAGGGGGCTAGTGATGGGTATGAATGAAGGATAGGTCACGATTGTTGTACATTGGATATGAATGGTTTTAGCGAGGTGTTATCACTAGGGCAATGCGAGTGGATTTGGACTTGGGTTAGTAGTTTAGCAACTTTTGACAGGTAATGGCGAGATCGGTTTTAAATTTGTCAGATACAAGTCTAAAGGGGTATCCCCTGCTGCTAAATTGTTCGAGGAGGGTAATGGAAGCATCTATAAATTCATTGGTGGTGGAGCAAATTCTGCGTATGCGCAACAGTTGACTGAAAACTAGAGATTTTTTGATAAGTGATGGGTGGAAGCTTTTGAAGTGTAAATATGTTTGTCTGTCTGTCAGCTTTGTGAATATTTTGGTTTGCAGTTTGTTGTCTTTAATTAATACCGTGGTATCAAGAAAAGGGATTTCACTGGCGGATTGCTCCATAGTCAATTTGATCCGCTGGTGTTGACTGTTGGCCTTGATGGTAAAAAAATTGAGTTCTTGTGGCCCATGTTCCCAAATAAGGAAAGTGGCATTGATGTATCGTATGTAAAATGTGGGTTTAAGGGGCAGCTTTCAAGTAATGTTTGTTCAAAGTGCATGAAGATATTGGCGTAGGCCGGAAACATACGTGTTCCCATCGCAGAGCCGGTAATTTGAAGGAAGTGGGAATCTTGGAAGGTGAAGTTATTATGTTTGAAAATGAATTCAGCGAGGGCAGTAATTTCGTGTGTTGCTTTGTGTGAATGAAGGTAATTTGCTTAACTGATGCAGTGCCTTCTTCGTGGGGATCTTAGTATACAAGGAGCTGACATCCATGGTGACTAAGATTGTTTTAGTCTGGATGTTATTGATGCTATCTAATTTTCTAATGAAATCTCTGGTATCTTGGCAATAACTTTGTATGGAGGGGAGAAGGGGCTGGAGGTTATAGTCCACGAACGCGGAAATGAATTTTTAATGTACCTATACCGGATACAATGGGTCTTCCGGGAACAAGAATTAGATTATCGCGAGCTAGAGAGCAAATATCTGGTTTTTATGTATTGGTGTTGTGAAGGTCTAATTGTGTTTCAACTAGTCAACGTTAATTTGTGAGCTTTGGGTTGGGTGTGAAAGATGCCAGGTTTTGGACTGTGTCGGATCAAATCTCCAACTTCTTCTCTGGTCTTAAGATTAAATAGTCCACATAGTTCATGAAGTTCGTTAAGGTATAATGGTGTAGGATCCATTGGTAAGATCTGGTAGGTTTTGTCTTCCGAGAATTATCTGTTCGCCTCTGCAATGTAGTCTGATTTGTTCAGGAGGACGATTGCCCCTCCTTTGTCTGCTGGTTTTAATTATACTATGTCATTAATTATACTAATTATACTATTATACTATGTATATATATATATATATATATATATATATATATATATATATATATATATATATATATATATATATATATATATATATATATATATATATATATATATATATACATATATATATATTGCATAATATATTGCACAATATATTGCAATTATGCAATTATACATTTCAATATATCTAATGTATTTAAAGATCCACCAGCCTTAGATTTTCTGCGGGAAACATTACAGTTAAACATCGGTATAACCAGGGAAGCCATGGGATCGTGCGATTTCTTTCACCCCGCTCACTACCACCAAAAATTATTTTTTTATATAGAAATATTGGTAAAATATCTAGAAATTTACGTAAAGGTCCAGATTTTTGAACGACTACCTTTCTTGTTTTCAGTTAAATTAGGTCTGCGAACAGTGAAACAACAATTTTCGCAAATTGTACTACACATTTAACAGTCATGGAGAATCCTGGACTTTTGGTGTGATAAGTAAAAACACCAAAACTTAGAGCTTCGTATTCATTAAGATCCATGGAGGCCGCCATTTTAACCTGTGATAACGTTATATCAATGGGATTTTTACTAAGAGAAAGGTAGTATTTGTGTAATGTAACGTGTGATGCATGTACACGGTATCAGCGATGACACAGAATCATGTGTCGATAGGGCTGTTCAAAAGGTCAACGACCTGTCAATGCAAGTCTTTTGTTATTTTATCGCAAAGTTCACGATGAAATTGAGAAGTCCACGGTCAAATCTAATGAATATTCATTTGATATCGGTTTTTCCTTTAGAAATACCCCTCGCGTTCTCATTAAAAATTCCCATTGACTTAATATTATTACTATAGTTAAAATGGCGGCCCTCATGGATCTTAATGAATACGATGCTAAAAATTTGGTGTATTTATTATTACATGAAAAGTCCAGGATTCTCCTCTACTATTTAAGGCCATCATATTTTTTTTCTCTCTCGGCAATCCTAATTTGAAAAGATGCTTACACACCTGTCCAACAAGGTTTACTGTTTAACATATTGACATGTAATTCAGAATGAAATACTTCGGTATACGGGATGAACATTTCATTGTGAGTTTTGAAAAGCTTAGAAATTATCCATACATTTTGCAATCTACCGAAAAACCTTATGGTCGTCTGTTTCTGTTGCTTTCTGATCATTTTACAGAAGGCAAGTTTGGATGAAAACATTCATTAAGTTTCTTCGTATATTCCAGTGATGGTGGTTTTGTGCTTATTTCCTCACTAAAACTCTGCTCAACTTATTTTTTTCATAATAGAATGTTCTCATACATTATAAGATGATCTTCTTTTGTGTTATAAATAATGCCTATTCATAAAATTAACACAAGTTATCCATTCTTGTCAATCTATGTAATAAATAAAGAAACACATTTTCATCACCTACAGTTTGATTATATCAAGCGTGTCCAAGGATTATGGTTAACAACATTGATTTTGTACTGTTTGAACGAAAAACCAGCGAGGTAGTATTCTTAGTCCGGTCCACTCTCCCGAATGGGAGATATCCCGATTGGGAGATCGAGACATCCTTAGTGACCTCAACTTAAATTGTTGATCATCCGTTATTTTTTTATTATTTTTATTTTGCTTGTCAAATTGTGTAATTTTAAAGTTATAGACTTTGGAAATGATATTGGAAATAATATTTCTGCATACGTCTGTATATATGGTGATTAAAATATTAAAATCTGCTGTTCAGAAAATATTGAAATTAATTTTTAAAGATTACTTTAAAATTCCCAGGTGAAAGTCAAATTTGCGATGGTGAAAACGGAGAGAATATTTTTATAATTCTGTTACACTAATAAAATTTGAACATTGCGCATGCATTTTTCCTACCTTTGGCTTAAACCAATTAAACAAAACAAGACATTTTGTTCCGGAATTATTTTTGACTAAACTTCCCAGGAGAAAATTCCAGTTGGGATTTTTTCCAATTGGAAATTCTTTTCCAATTGGAAAAAATTTCCACATTGGAATTTCGGTCGATTTCCAACTGGTCTTGCTTATTTCCAACTGGTCTTGGCTATTTCCAACTGGTCTTCGTTATTTCCAATTGGTTTTCATTGTTTCCAATTGGTCTACGTTATTCCTAATTGGTGTTGTTTATTTCCAACTGGTCTCGGTAATTCCAACTGGTCTTTGATTCCAAACTGGTCTTGGTCATTTCCAATTGGTCTTGGCTATTTCCAGCTGGTCTTCGTTATTTCCAATTGGTCTTCATTATTTCCAATTGGTCTTCGTTATTCCCAATTGGTGTTGCTTATTTCCAACTGGTCTTGGGAATTCCAACAGATCTTTGATTCCCAATTGGTCTTGGTTACTTCCAATTGGTCTTGGTAATTCCAATTGGTCTGATTCCTAACTGCTCTTGCTTATATTCAGCTGGTCCCAACATGGTCTTAGTTATTTCCAACTGGTCTAATATTTCCAGCTAGAATATATAAACCAAATCTTCTGGAATCAAATCTTACAGTACAGTACATATCTTCAAATTCAAATGTTTATTTACAATATTGAAATTAGAATAAAAGCTAAAACAGACAATAATAGTGTTATGGAGTTGTTTCATTTATTCAGATCAAGGGATGCACTATATTTTAACAATAAACATATTTTAAGAATATAAACTATGAATAATGAATATGTTTATATACAGTACCTACAGATCCTCTTGCACAATAATTACTGGATGGAGTAAATGTAGATTGTGTAAATGTAACTATAAATATTCTGATAAATGCAGTGATTCATCTAATCCCAATCTATCCATAACACATGACTAAAACTTTCTTACTGGAAATCAAAATTCCTAACTTGCTGTCACCTCATATTGTAGGGACACGTACCAAACAACACGCTGCAGAAAAAAAGATCTGCATTAATAATGAACTGAAAGCCAAAATGTTTAAAGGAGACGCAAAGTCAGACACAACCATTACTTTATCTGAGGATAAAAATCTGAATAAATTACCCAAACCAGCAAGTTCATACGATCTCAATTATCCTCATTTTAAGTCAACACATAGAGCCTGCCATGTTAACCCTTAATCTACCACGCGGCGATATTATCACCGTTTTGGGTGCCCAATCTTGGACTCTGCCTACCGAGTGCTGGTAGAGCAAGGGTTAATCAACCCGTGGCAAGTGTGCCAACTCAAAAATATATGCATCATGATCTTGGTGGGCAGCCCAGCGGATCACTGAAGCGGAACGAGCTAGATTCTGCTGCTTGAAAGACAGAGGACCCTTCAATAATCAGCCCTTGATTAACCTTCACTCGACCACGCAGCGATAATATTATTGCCGTTTTTGGTGCCCAATCTTTGCCTCCGCCTCCCGAGCACATTTTCAGAAAATTGCTGGTAGAGTAAGGGTTAAGTGACATTTTTTACTCAATAAGCTCATAAGGAATTAATGTATTTTTTAATGATTTTACATGAAGTTTTCTTTCCAGAATCATGAACACTTAGTTTTGAAATGTTTCGGTAATAACATGTGTACACAAACATGTCCTTGACCCTCACACCATGCAAACAGTTCTCATGGAGTAAAAATTTAGATATGAATTATAATCTATAAAGAAAAACATTATCGTTGAGTTAATAGACTTTACTTCCTGCATGTTATGAAAACAAAATGGCTGCTCCGATATAATTATCCAGGGCTTTGTACATATGTTTTCCAACATGTCCAATACAGTCCAATTTCCCAACTTTTACCTAGTTCTGTAAATCTCCAAATAGATTTTTGAACATCAGTGAAAGCCTTGCTGTCCCCATCACATACCATGTAAGCATACCTCATATTATACATGGCAACTGACCTGTTGGAAACAAGATGCTAGCTGCGGCTGTTTCTACAGTATACTAGTGCTACTTCCATCATAGTTCTTTTGACAAGTTGGTTTGTGAGCAGAATACCAGGCCTTGTACTTCTCACTCTCCTTGTTCCATTTTGCGCAGGAACTACACT
>JAIGNY010002637.1:45000-61072 GCA_020152595.1 Chiridota heheva
TAGTGTTTTATCTTAAGCATTTTAAACAATCAAACAAGGAAATATTATAACAATGCTTAGTCTCTAATTGATATATACATTTTAACACGAATTTTCATTAATTTCACAGAGCTCTTGCCTAAATTAAAGTGTTTATATATTTCTTATAACTATTGTTTTTATTTGTTGGTTTATTCTTCATGACCACTGATCCTATCAATGCATAATATAACATAAAGGAGCTTAACCTAACATAAAGGAGCTTAACCTAACATAAAGGAGCTTAACCTAACATAAAGGAGCTTAACCTAACATAAAGGAGCTTAACCTAACATAAAGGAGCTTAACTTAACATAAAATAACACAATAATATAACAAGATGACGGTTTGAAAATGGTAGTGACCTCATAAGCAACCTAAACTAATACCAACACCACAAAATGAAATACAGAATAAAATGAATAGAAGCAAAGACGCGCAGAATTTATCAAGGTCGACTTTAAACTGTGAACAAAAACGGAGCTAACACCCACTCGGGAATTTTACTCAGCTTAAAAAAGAAATATATGCATGAAAACATAAAATGAAAAATAAGGGCATCTTAATCAAAAAGGTGGGTGCGATATGTTAAAAATATACCTATTACCTCACCCTAGCAATTATATCTGCTGTTACATATATACTGATAGTTTTATTTGTAAACTACACCGCATAAATTTTGCCTCCTCATGGAAAAATCCAGCATCCGTTTTTAATCTGAACAAACTTTCTGCATATACCATTTACATATCAGCTAGTGAAAGAGGCATGGCTTCTTTGTCGTTATTTGCGATCTATCTGATTTCCTTTAGGTCAGATGATTGATCAGTGAGGCTTTTATCTTTCTTCAATGCTAGACCTATACACGCAAACTTTATACAAAGCGCGCCGACCACTGAAATCCAGTCCAGTGCAAAACCGTAGGCAACAAACTGTAGGATGAACGTCAACAAAACCTCTGTGGTATGTGCGATATGTCACGTACACGGCAACTTCTACTTTAAGTGCATAGAAAATAAACGTACGAGCAATGAACGTTGTCACTCCTGCTCCCATTGCGAAACATCACCCATTTGATTCAGGCATTGTCCAATCGTTTGTAGCAGTACAACACATGGATGTAATACCACTCATTTGATTGAGGCATTGTCCAATCGTGTGTAGCAGTACAACACATGGATGTAATGACAACTGCGCAGACCGCAAGCCAATACAAAATGACAATGGGATGGACTCCCAATAGAGTAGCTTTTCAGTCAAATACAAAAGACGCTGCCAAACAGATGCGTATCCTAAGGCAAACAGAACGCCCACGATACATGAATCTGTGTTGGCTTAGTCATCGCTGATACCGTGTACATGCATCATACGTTACATTACACAAATACTACCGTACTCTTAGTAAAAATCCCATTGATATAACGTTATCACAAATTAAAATAGCGACCTACATGGATCTTAATGAATACGACGCTCCAAGTATTGTGTATTTCTGATTATACCAAAACTTCAGGATTCTCCCGGACTGTTTGGGTCAGTAACCGACAGTGGTCCTTGTATGGCCTTTGAATTCGTCGGCCTTCTTCATTATGCCATAATTATTAAAGGAGACATAAGTATGACATAATCCTTATTTCACAGGATAGAAAATAGTACTATGGGAGCCGCCATTTTGATTTCAAAACATACAGATTATGATGCCATCAGCCGAGCAGGATGTTGGAATGCCTTATATTTCTTTAATCTTTAAGTTTTCTAGCTTTTAGAAAGTTGTTTTCTCTTTGTAAGGGTGAAGGATATTTTTGTGCAAACATAGAATTATTAAATCATGCTGTTAAAACTTTCTGTCACATCATTTTGGAATAAATACGTTAATTAATTTGATGAAGAAATACATTATAATCCTTACGTCCTTGTTGGGGAAATAATGACAACATGCACAAGATTTCAATACAGAGTTGAACAAGATGACAGCTTCCATTTTTCAACTTCAAACCTAAATTACTGGAGATAGAAATACGTTTTTGACTTGCTGTTTTGGTAAGTACTTGTGCTAAGTACAGTAAGTAGGCTTACAGAGTGTACGGAGGACACCAATTCTCTGTACAGACATTTTGTTCACGAAAATGTAATATTTTCATTCCAGGAATTATGGCGGTATCTCAAGTTTCCCACTCAACTTTCCTTGATGTGTTTCTTTTGCACTCTAAGTGTTTCTCAGTTGTGTCTCTCACCCTATATGAACCATCAAACAGCCAGGAAGAATCCTTGACTTTTGGTGTAATAATAAATACACCAAAACTTGGAGCTTCGTATTCATTACACGGTCCAAGGAGGAAAGGAAAAAGCGATATCAAATGAATATTCATTAGATTTGACTACCGACTTTCCAATTTCACCGCGGACTTCGCGAAAAAATAACAAAAGACTTCCTTTGACCTTTTGAACAGCCCTCTCGGCCCATTGATATAACGTTATCACAACTTAAAACAGTGGTCTCCATGAATACAAAGCTCCAATGTCAAATCGACCAACAATACCACTCGATAAAATTTCATTAAGGGATAATATCATCCCTGTTTTGAAATAGTGGCGAAAATATCCGAGATATCATATTTTGAAAAAATTGCATTTTTTAGAAAAAGTATATTTCACTACGTACAAAATTGTTTTAAAGTTATTCGTCATTATGTGAAAACATTTAAGTTGGTTCTGTCACATTCGTAACACATTCGTCACACATTCGTCACACATTCGTCACACATTTGTCACACATTCGTCACACATTCGTCACACATTCGTCACACATTCGTCACACATTCGTCACACATTCGTCACACATTCGTCACACATTCGTCACACATTCGTCACACATTCGTCACACATTCGTCACACATTCGTCACACATTCGTCACACATTCGTCACACATTCGTCACACATTCGTCACACATTCGTCACACATTCGTCACACATTCGTCACATTCGTCACACATTCGTCACACATTCGTCACACATTCGTCACACATTCGTCACATATTCGTCACACATTCGTCACCTGCCAAAAGAGAAAAATACCGGAACTTTTCAACATCATGGCATATTCGTCATTATGTCATTTCCAGTAACGTAGTAATAGGGGAGGGACAGGAGGAAATCCCCCTCCCCTCCCCACCCTTCCCTTCACGGGCCGGAAATTCGGAAAAAGGGTTTATTTCCTTATTACATGCTTTAGCACACAGTACATGTAAATCTGAAAAATGAAGTTTAAAAAACAAATCAAAAACAAGTCTCTATTTCGCCAAATCGGAAAATCTCCAATTTTCAGGAAGTTTCCTTCACTTTTCGAAAATGTTCTTTCATTTCCGCGCATTTTTCTTAAATTTTCGATTTTATTTTCCATTTTCGCGAAATGTTCTTTCATTTTTGGGTATATATACTTATTTTCGGATTTTTTTTTTAATTATCAGGAAATTATGCTCAATTTCGTAAATTGGTTTGCCAAATTTTGGAAAATATCTTTCATTTTCTGACAATTTTATTATATTTTCGGAACATTTTCTTTCGTTGTTCTTTCGTTGTTCGTTGTTCAATTTTCAGGAAATTTCATTGAATTTGCGGAAAATTTTGTTAATTTTCGAGAATATTTTGGCCAATTTCCGGACAATTATCTTTGATTTTTCGATGCAGTTTCTTTCATTTTCAGGCGGTTTTGGGAATTTTCCCAAAATGTTTAATAATTTAATCACAGTGGGAGACATTATGATGCTTTATATTATGAAAGGTTTATGATTATATGCTTCTACAGGTTTTTCTTAAGTATAACCATGACATTAAACTCATTTATTTGATCTAAAATGGATTAGTACTTATCATATAGTTGGAATTGATCTAATTAACATAAAATAACAAGATGACGGGCTAAGAAAGGTGAGTCACTCCATTAAAAAGCCCAAACTAACAACACCACCACCACCACACAAAAAAAAGAAAAAAAAGACGCCCAGAGTTAGTAAAGAACTTATCAATGTTGACTTTGAAATGGTGAACAGAATTGGAGCTAACTACTCACTCAGGCAAACCATCCCACTCATTAAAAACTCTTTGCAAAAAGCTAAAACGCCAAATATCTATCCGTGAAAACTCTCTGGTCAACTTTAAACTGTTACCACGTATTACATGAGGATTAGCTGAAACATGCAAGAAATTACAGAAAGTCAAAGTATCATTACTTCTCAATTGAATTATCTTATGTGCTTTGATTGACAGAAAAGATATTCCCGGGAGTTGGTCATGAGACTAAGGTCCCCTCCTTGGGTAAAGAGACAATAACGCTTTAGCGGTTCATTTGCTGCTTGGTCTTAGAGTACTATACACTCCTGTGCAAAAACCATGGACTACGTCAGCCATTGCATACCTGCTATTCCGGAGTGCTTCAGATGTGATTGCCCAGTCAAGACCTGCAGCCTTGTTGTAATTTCATTTGGTAAATGTCTTTCAGTGTTTCCTCACGTGTTGGGGATTAACCTCGATTGGTACGTCTTGGACAGCAGGTGGAGACACTTCAGAAGGTGGATGTCACATGTTGTGGTTGAACAGAGAACTGAGGTATTCCATCCATGCTGCAATGAGTCTTTGTCACTTGTGGCACCATTCAGTGTCATCTCAGTAAGTTCGCGTTAATTAGTAGTAAATAGTAAAGGGATCAACTGATGGTTAGGAACAATTATACCCCTCCACAATGTGTATTGTTTTATTATATAAAGAATAAACAACAAACTCATTAGCTGAAACATGCACAAATTACAGAAAGTCAAAGTATCATTACTTCTTAATTAAGTTATCTTAGATAAATATGTGCTTTGATTGACAGAAGAGATAATCCTTGGAAGTTGGTCACGAGACTAAGATCTCCTCCTTGGGTAAAAAGACTATAACGCTAGCGGTACATTTGCTGGTTGGTGTTAGAGTACTATACACTTCTGTGCAAAAACCATGAACTACGTCCGCCATTGCATACCCGCTATTCCGGAGTGCTTCAGATGTGATCGCGCAGTCAAGACCTGCATCCTTGTTGTATTTCATTTGGTGAATATCTTTCAGTGTTTCCTTACGTGTTGGGGGACTAACCTCGATTGGTAAGTCTTGAACAGCAGGTGGAGACAGCTCAGAAGGTGGATGTCACATGTTGTTGTTGAGCAGAGAACTGAGGTATTCCATCCATGCTGTAATGAGTCTTTGTCACTTGTGGCACCATTCAGTGTCATCTCAGTAAGTTCGCGTGAATTAGTAGTAAATAGTAAAGGGATCAACTGATGGGTAGGAACAATTATACCCCTCCACAATGTGTATTGTTTTATTATATAAAAAGAATAAACAACAAACTTATTGAAAAATAACGATACATAGAGACATGATTGTTACAATCATTAGAATATAAATCAATGTTGCCAACATCAGATAAAAATCACGATACATACAGGCATGATTGTTACAATCATTAAAATATAAATCAATGTTGCCAACATCAGATAAAATTCACGATACATAGAGGCATGATTGTTACAATCATTATAATGATTAAAAAATGATTGAGGGCGTCTGATTGGTAAGATGCACGTTTAACATAGTCTCTGTTCATTCCACGTTTTTGCAGGGTAACAACTGCCCTTTTTCTTGCACAAATTGTCACTGTATTATTACATGGATATAGAGGATAGATGTTTGCAAAATGGGAATATCAACAGAGCAATGGAGACGCAAAAATTGGACAGTTTTCTTGTGGCTGGTGTGGAAAGTGTGACCTAAGCTTTCCTTCAAGCTGAGTTATTCATACAAAGCGTATTACAGGAATCGCCAGTATCTCCAATGCTTTAACTTTGAAGAATACTTTGGTATGTGTCCTTTTGTTATTACTAGCAGGAGATGTTGAACTTAACCCAGGACCCCAAAATACGAGATCTAATCAAGATGAAGGTGAAGTTGATTTGTCTGCAATATTGACAAAAATCAACAAAACTTAACTGACTTGAATACAAAAAGTCGATGGCATTTCTCGTGACTTAAGCTTATTAAAGACAAGAATGGATAACATTGAAGACGTACAAAATGACTTGAAACTGATAACACCGAAATAAAGAAGAAACTACATGTTTTGGAACTTAGAAACGATCAACTTGAAGCACATCTCCGTCGGGAAAATCTTTTATTTTTGGCATTCCAGGCACCCTAAAGAATTATGGGCCGAAACGGAAATAAAATTGAAATCGTTCATGGGAGAAAAACTTGGCCTCGATGCTGATGCAATCACCTTCAAAGATGTCACCGTCTAAAATCGAAAGGTAAACCCCAACCCATCATTGCCAAGTTTTTGAAATTCAAGGACAAGGAACTTGTGCTGAGGGAAGCGATCAAAAACTGAAAGGCACCGGAATTCAGGTAAGCGAAGACCTAACAAAGCACACTAGGTACCTGCAAAAGAAACTGCTGCCCTATATGAAGGAAGCCCGAGATGAAGACAAGAAGGCGACAATTCGCTATGATAAATTGATTATCGAGGTCAGGCATTTATCTGGGACGAAAATACCAACTCCATTAAAAAGAAAAAGATTGATGGTCAGGCCCTGGCCGTTCAAGAACTGGTACAAGCAAAGAGTTTCGTTGGACCAATTTATTTCCTGTAATCGACAGACAATCCACCGTTACCCAAGAGCATAGGACCCACATCATTAATTATGGGAGTAACATAATTAGTATTAAAATACTTTGTGTGGAATGTTGAAGGTATTCGCAAAAACTTGAAAATCCCGATTTTAAGAGGTACTGCTATTATTATTGTGTTCCTCTAATGAAAACAGTCTGGTACAAAGAAAGACAAAATGAATAATGGGGGGAATAATGATACATTGGACACAATAGAGGAAATCATGGGCTATTTGGAAAATAACAATCCTGAAGTAGCGGTGACACAAATAAATGATTTACTAAAAAGGATTTATGATGTGAGATGTATTAGGGGAAACACAAGTCTTCCAAAACCGCAAAATTGGTTTGATCAAGATTGTTTTGAATTTAAATCAAGGGTTAGAAAAGCGCTTAAAGAACATAAAATACAACGTAGCAATGAAAGTCGGGAAGGTTTTTGTGATATAAAGAAAAGTTACAATAAATTCATTACATACAAGAAAACACAATTCTTGGAAAATAAAACAAAGGAGCTTCCTACTTTAGCAAAACAAAAAGACAATAAGAAATTTTGGGCTTTCTTTAAAGCTCCCACAAAGAAGAATACAAATGATATTCCAGCTATTGAATGGTTTCAATACTTTACGTCTGTTTTTTAATTTAACGATTCTACAGTTTATTTTGATATTTCGTATTCCTCATTGGAAGTTTCTGATGATATTTTGGATGTCAACATTACAATTAATGAAGTTGAGAAAGCAATCAATTCACAAAAGCAAGGCAAAGCTTGTGGTATCAATGGTCTTCAAATTGAAATCATCAAAAATTCACCTAAGGCGCTGATGCAACACATGCATTGTTTGACAGAATTCTTTGTACTGGCAAATTTCCCAGTGCTTGGCAAGTTGGGATAATTAGAAAGAAAGGGGATAAAGACTTACCAAGTAGTTATCGGCCTATTACACTATTGTGTGCTTTAGGCAAAGTATTTACACAAGTTTTATGTAGTAGACTATGTGATTGGCTCTCGGATCATAATATCATTTCTCTTGCTCAAGCAGGTTTTCGAGCAGGGTTCTCTACGATTGATAATTCCTTTGTACTTTACACTGTCATTTCTAAAGCATTGAGTAAACCACGCGGAAAACTTTACGCCATGTTTGTTGATTTTAAAGCTGCATTTGATAACATCAATCGCAGTATTTTATTCAAGAAACTTTATAATATGGGAATGAGGGGTAAATTCTATGAGATACTTATATCAATGTATGGTAATATTGAGTCATGTGTGAAGACAAAGGACGGTCTTACCCCAAAATATGATTGTGCGAGAGGTCTGAGACAAGGTTGTAATCTATTCCCGTACTTATTTTTACTTTATATCAATAATATTGAAGAGCGATTGTAGTCCACAAACACCCGAGGAATTCTTATAAATAACAATAATATATGTTGTCTTCTTTATGCAGATGACCTCGTTATCTTTTCAGAAAATGTTTATTCCTTGCAAAGTTTACTGAATGTTTTCCAAGATTATTGTGAAGAGAATGATTTGACAGTAAACTCAGATAAAACGAAAGTAATGGTTTTTAGAAAAGGTGGACACATTGCAAGAAGTGAACGTTTTTATTTCAAATGCAAAAGTATTGAGGCTGTAAATAACTATAATTACTTAGGATTAAATTTTACGCCAAAAGGAGTATCGTCAAAATCAAAAATCAACAGAGTTTAAAGTTTAAGGTTGCTTTATTCAATTTCAAGAAAATTCTGTTTAGAACTATTCATTTACCTGTAAGTAATATCCTTCAAATTTTTATCAAAAGATAATGCCTATTCTAACATACGGTTTTGAGTTATAGGGTATCACACCCCCATTCCACCCCCATGAAAGTACAATAAGAGTTTATAATTCGTTTCATAAATATGTTTTAGGTTTACCACCAAATGCCATTAATATTATAGCTCTAAGAGAGCTGGGTCGCTTTTTCTTCAAAAGTCAAACAATAATAAAGCAAATAACATATTGGTTAAGACTTCTTATTCTTGATAAAGACAGGTATCAGACTCATTGTTATGTAGAACAAAGAATATTGGTAAACAAAGGAGTGCTATCATGGGGACTGTGTGTTAAAAATATTTTGTATGAAACTGGGTTTGGTAATGTTTGGGAAGGGCAGGGAGAAGGGATTACTACACATTTCTATGAAAATTTTAAGCAGCGAGTTTTTGATATAGATAGACAGAACTGGTTGAGTGATATTAAATCTAGAAGTTCTTTGCGTTGTTATGCACAATTTAAAACAGAAAGTTATGCAGAGCCATACCTATTATTCAATAATGTTTTTAAGTTTAAAAAGTTGGTTTCCAAAATCAGATGTGCTTGCCTTGAAATTGAAGTCAACGAAGGCCGTTATTGTAATATAAGCTATGAACAGAGGTTTTGTCAGGTTTGCAATTTGAAAGAAATTGGAGATGAATATCATTTTCTCTAAATTGTCCATCCCTTTCTGAAATCCGCTGTAAATTTAATCCCAAAATATTTCTTTCAAACTGCATCTAGAACAAAATGTAATACTTTATTAGCAGCTAATTTTAAATACTTATTTTTGCAGTTATCACACTTTATTTTACACGCAATGGAAGCAAGACGTTTGTTTCTTTCTTTCTCTTTGATTATTGTTTGTTGTAAGAACCTCAATCATGTACCATTTAATTTATCGTTTATGTTTGTGACAAAGGCCAGATGGCCTAGGGCACTGTAATAAATTGTATTGTATTGTATTGTGTATATATATATATATATATATATATAGGACCAAAATACAGTAAGTTAAAATAGTTTTAGAGTTTTTCTTCTTCTTCTGAGTTCACAAAAAACTGCGAAATTCATGCTAATTAGGTATCTTGATTGTAAATTTGCAATACAATTGAAAATTTGTGACCTATTTTGATGGTACTTTTTTTGCAGTTGTCATGGGTTAATTCATATGGAAACCATTCTGGTTTTATGCTGCTCCTATGTCCATAGAAATAAGGTGTTCTCCTTACTTAACAGCCTAATGCTGTTCATGACCAGGATTATCAATGAGATTAAATGATTTCGTTGATTAAGTTCAACTACCACAAATTCTAAAGGATCTATTTATTTCCAGTACTTTTGAAATTGCGACAGAGGATCTTTAGTAGAGTTTTGTATCAAATTAGGAAATATTCACCTGTTTGATTTCTAAATATCTAAACCTTTGGTGAAGATTTTTGATGTTCATCTAATCAATAAGCGCTTATAAAACAATAAAAACTATTGCTTTAAAATTTGGTGACCATTCAAATTAGAATTCCACCTGAGCTGTCTTGCAGGCGTTGACACCACCATATCATCCTTCGGCTGCAGAGCAGGAGACCACAAGATGTATCCATGTACAGCGATCTTTGGCAAGTGTGGCTATCTGTTTTGCTTGGATGTCTTCATCATACACTAACACACACGTTGAATGTAGTTTACATAAAGAGGTGCGTGGACGTCCAGTCTTCTTTTGAGAAAGAATGTAGGAAAACTTACATGCAGGCTCATCATCTGTGAGACGACGGATGTGTCCCAGAATCTCAGTTGGTGATTCCTTACACAGTGGATAAGAGGCTCAGTGTTGGTCATATCCATATATGCTGGCGTTTGAGACACGATCTCTCCGTTTGATGTTTAGCACAATCCTAAAGCAGGAGGTAGTAAACGTTGATTTTGTACTCCATGTCCATAGGACTTACACACATCATTCACCCAGTTATAGATGGAGATAGTCGCAGGTAGTGTATAATAATTTTACTTTTGCAAAGATGGATAGTTGGGGGCTTCTTTACAGATGTTCCAGTTTTGAAAAGAGCACCATGCTAATGCCTTCGTTATAGGTCCCTTACCTTAGATGCCATTTTGGAACCAAGATATTTGATCTGAAAAAATGCTTCATCAGGTTCACCGTATACTTGAAGTGTTGGATGGGGATGGCAGTTAACAGCCACATCCTCAGTCTTCGATACACTTATTATGAGGCCAAGATCATCTGCTGCGGCTGAAGTTCTTGTCAGCTGGGCCTGTGCCCGTGGAAAGTGGATTCCAACAGAGCAATTTCATCAGCAAAATCCAAATCGTTTAACGTTTTAATTAGATAAAAAGGATGTAATACAAATCCAGAGTCAAGATCAGAGGTGTTCTTCTTTAGCAGAGAGTCTACTAATACTATACATAGGAATGGATCCAGAACATCACCCCATAGAACTCCAGTGGAGACATCAGATATCAGATATGTTGCCATCTACCATACCTGGACTTTTTGAGTTGTTGTAGAGTGCGCTTATGGCGTTGACCACAGCTTCTGGTATTCCATAATGTCGTAGCACATGGAACGTAGCTTTTCTGTTTATGGAATCAAATGCCTTCTTGAAGTCTAACGATGTGACTGTAAGAGGAAGCTGTTAATCTTTAAATACATCCATGATCCGGCTATGAATGTGGATAAGTTGTGCTCAGCATCTCCCACCTCCCTGTTTGTTCCTTTAGATTGGATCTACATGATCTCGGATTATATTAAGTGAGGATCTTCTTGTAAACGATTAGCAATTAAAAGAAGAGATAATTCCGGGAGTTGGTCACGAGACGAAGGTCATCCTTCTTGAGTAAAGGGGCAATAACGCTAGCGGCTCATTTGCTGGTCGGTGTTAGAGTACTATACACTTCTATGCACACACAAAAAAAAAAAAAACATGGACCATTCGCCGTGCATGTCTCCATTCCGGTTTTAAATGTGATTGCGCGATCAGAATTGCAGTCTTGTTGTACTTCATTTGGTGAATGTCTTTCAGTGAATCCTCCCGTGTTGGGAGATTGACATCGATTAGTAAGTCATGGGAATAAGGTGCAGGCACTTCAGAAGGTGGATGTCTCATGTTGTTGTTGATCAGAGAACTAAGAATTCCATCCGTTCTGCAACGATTTCTTTTGTCACTTGTGGCGCCATTCCAGTGTCATCTCAGTAATTTCGCGTTAATTAATAGTAAATAGTGAAGGGATCAACTGATGGCTGTAATTATACCCCGATGTGGAAAAATCTGCTGACGTTCAACAACAAAAAAACGCTCATAATAAAACCTACAAGACTCTCACAATGTATATTGTTTTTATTATATAAGAATAGACAACAAGCTCATTAAAAATAACGATACATAGAGGCATAGTTATTTAATCCTTGAATATACATCAATGTTGCCAGCATCGGAAAAGAACATTTCACAACTATGTATAATAACAGCATTATAATAATAATAATAATGTACATGATTCTTCTTTTGTTACACACCTCTCCATTTTGTATCATGTAAAACCAATGCTTCATCATGTTTTGTTGAATTTCCAAGTTGTATAACTTTATTGGATTTGAAATGTTTCTCAGCTTGATCATAACCCAGTCACATTATATCTAAAGTATCATGCACATAATGTATAAGCTACTGAATTTGAATTACACAATTCAAAGAATTACAAGCATTCATGCAACCTGGATTTCTTCCAATCTTAATAAAATTGAAACGCCGATTAGCCTTCACTCAAAAACATATTACATGCAACAATATATAAACCCTGAATTACCAAACTTGTACTTAGTAAACCAGAGTACATCTTACCTCCATAGCGTTGACATTTCAAAGGTAAGACTATCAGACCATTTAAGGTCAGATAAAGTTACTCAAATTTCTTGAGAAAATCTTACCCACTCTTGGTCAGTCAGGGAGAATCCTGGACTTTTGTTGTAATAAGAAAAATACACCGAACCTTGGGCTTGTATTCATTAAGATCAATGGAAGCCGCCATTTTAATCTGTGACTTCGTTATACAAATGGGATTTCTTACTAAGAGAACAGTAGTATTTGTGTTATGTAACGTGTGGTGCATGTACACGGTATCAACATTGGCCAAGCCAACACAGAATCATGTCGAGAGAGCTGTTCAAAGGTCAACGACCTCTCAACGGAAGTCTTTTGTTATTTTATCCGCAAACTCCACGGTGAAATTGACAAATTCGCGGTAAAATCTAATGAATATTTATTTGATACCGGTTTTTTTTCTTTCAAAAATACCCCTCGCGTTCTCATTAAATCCCCATTGACTTAACATTAACTCACTATACTTAAAATTGCGACGCCATGGTTCTTAATGAATACAGCTCCAGCTTTGGTGTATTTACTATTACACCTGAAGTCAGGATTCTCCCCTACTGTCGGTACAGGAGAAACACCTATTCGCTACATACTTTGAATCCTCATGCGGGAGTTTAACTTAACCCATATAAAGGCAGGCATTACTCGCAGAAAGTTCATATGTTGAGATACACACTATGCAGAGTGTAAAGAATACAGATCCACAAATCGTACGTTTGTGAGATTAAAGGAAATACCGGAAGCGTTGGCGTGTGAGTGCTTTGCAGGCAGCTTTGTTCTAAAACATTTTGCAATGTCATTTTACATATCAGCTGATGAAAGCGCCGTGGTTTCGTATCACAATTATCTTTTTCGCTATTTCGTTCTTTTCACTCGATGGGTTGCTAATACTTTTCTCTGTCTTGCAAGCGGAACCCACGCAAAGACATGATACAAGCGTGCCGATGATTGAAATCGATCGATGGAGCACCATAAAAAGCAAACTGCAGGATGAACGTAAACACAACCTCTGTGGTCTGTACGGTTGTCACATACGCTTCACTTTAAGTGCACATAATATGAAAAGTACGAGCAGCGAACGTGGCCACGCCCCTCAATAGCAACCGTCCACTCATTTGATTCAGGCATTGACCAGCCGTTTGTAGCAGTACAACAGAGGATGTAAGGACTGTTACACAGACAGCGAGACAATATAGAAGAACCATGGGATGGACTCCGAGAAAGTGGCTTTTCTACCAAAACATAAGATGCTGCCCGAAATATTGCGCATGCTAAGGAAAACAGAACGCAGAGCAGCTGATCGTATTCCCGTCTTTTAACTCACCAAATAAAAATGTCGGACGCGCTATAAGAACTACGCCAGCAAAGGAAAACGACATAAAAAAACGTCTATTATCTCAGAGCTTCTTTGAGAAAACCCACCCTAATATTCCAGCAAATATCGGCATTGTAAAACTATCGCTACAGCGTCCCGACTGCCATGTACTGAAAAGCCAAAACAATAAGCAGGAAGCACAGGTGCTCCGACAAGCTGGAACTAAGGAAAACAAGCATACGCTCGAAGAGAGAGCTGGGTGGAGATATTTTCCAGGAAAATGAGGGCAACCCAACACTTACAAAGGGAACCAAAATTGTATAACCGAGGCCTGGAATGACGTCATGGAACGACTAGGCACGTCTAAACGTATGTTCGCAATGGCGTAGAAAAGCGCAGCACAGATTGCAAAAGAACACCTTTGCGCTGGATTAAATAATTTCGAGCAACTACAAAACATACTCTCTGTGGTGCCGATGACGTCAATACCGGCCTTTCCGTGTATTTTCCGTGGTTAATGTTGGTCGCTTCGTCTCCATGTTCAAGTCACGAGCCATTTCTTAAAATTTGCCAAGCATTTCTATACCAACTAACAACAGCTCATTTTGTCGATCCGGAATGGTACAGTTGTGACATATTTGCCTGTAATACAAATAGAAACAACAAAAATAATCATAAAGGATGAAGAAAAAGCTGGAACAATGGGCAGAACAAAACATCCTGTGTATGTAATCTAAATAAACATACTATATACAGTCCGAGTAGCTCAAAAGGTGGGTAGTTTTTAATTTACATCATCATAATACGCCTACATTTAACTAGACCACACTAAACGTATGAAGATCTCATTTTCCGCTCCCGATTGTCCACAACACCACAGGATATCTGACATTTTGGAGATGGATAGTGAATAGATATTCAAAACTTTTTCGCCGCTGCCTTTTTGAACTTTCATCGTCGCCTTTTTGAGAAAAACAGATTAAGAGCTTAAATTATCTAGTTTTGCCAATTCTTGCACCCCTTAATCTGCGCCCTGAGTTTATTCACATTTCTAGTCCAAAATGCGGTGTAAATAAATCTTTAAAGTTGTGTTTTTCTTTAATGTGATTGTTAGAAAAAAACACGTTCTTGTAGCATGATCATTGTATTTCCATCAAAAAGTGGATGGATCCGTGAAGGATACTTTATTTTTCTTTTGGTCATAGACTTATTGCGATTCTCCAGCCGATTCATATCATGTTTCTTAAATAAAACGTTTAGTATTTCTACCAAACGTTCCAAATTTCATGGAGTTTCTTTCGAATTTCAAAGGGCCCCCAAATCCAGGAGCTTTGGGGCTTCGTACCCTGGAACCTACGAGCTTCGACCCGGACCCCCCCAGGCCATAGGTGGGACCCGGGACCCACCCCTATTGAGCGCATGTTATGCATGAGTGCCAAAGTGGCACATCAATTATCTATATGTAATGATAACCATACAAATTTTAAAGCCCCAATCAAAATTTTGTCGCGCCGCCCCCGTCGTCCACCTTACGCATGCGCTCGCTCACCGAAAATGAATTCCACTTTCCTGAAAAAACAACCCATCCCCCCCAAGGCTTAGACCAGCCTACGCCTCTGTTTGATTTAGGTTTAGTCAGAAATAAATCATGTATTGATTGGCTGACACCCTCAGAAAATTGTAAGCCATAGACATTTCAAACGAATTATGAAACTGTCTCTGGATCGGCGGAAACATTCAGACATTGTAACTGTGGCCATTTATCTTGGACAAATTACGACATCTTCGCAGTTATGGGTATCGTTTAATGCACTCGAAATGTTGATAATGAACTGAAAGTCATTTGCTTCCAGATGGGAACAGGACCATGCCCCTTCCCAATCCGAAAACAAAAATAAATTATACATCAAAAATATGTTCGCCCTGCAGTTGGCACAGGGAGCAAGTTTTACTAAAGTTAATGCCATGTATGCTTTTTTTTAAGCAAAAAAAACGAATTCAAGATGTGTATAATGTGTAATAAATGATTTTAATTAGAAAGGTTTCATTCAAAACCGTTAACTTAATAAATCACGAGATCTATTACCCAGCCGTAACGTCACTAGCATGCCTGGTGTTGTTGACAATTCAATGAGCAATCAGCATACAAAACCAAGAGCTTTTTCAAACCTATATAATGCACACTTTCACACTGTGTGCCATATCACACAGTTACCTCCCACCCCCACCCCCACCCTCATCAAAATTACGCCAGTGCCTAATTCCCCTTTTGCCCGTGCTTTGAAATTTTTCCCAAAAACCACGATTTCTTCAATTTGAAACATTCCCTATATCTAAATCTAAATTTTTCC
>JAIGNY010002643.1:0-67500 GCA_020152595.1 Chiridota heheva
AACTCTAATGGAAAGTGTACAACATGTTCAGAAAAGTTGTCTAAATTTTTTGAAATCAGTAACACGGAACCCATTTGCTGTTGAAATCCTCTCAGGATTTCGGGGACACCTCTCTTGACATCGATTTTCCATTGTTCATTTTCGACTAAGTAGTCCACTCATGTAATTGTATTAAACGGCACCAGACTATTTGATAAGCGGAATAAGATACTTAGGATTTTTCTACAATGTCTGTATTGTTTTGACCTCTAGCTCTATTGTACAAATGCTGAACGGATTGTAAAAACATACAGAGTTAAATAAAGGAATAGGTAAAAATGTCATGAATTTTGCTGTTCTAATTTTTCTTTATGATGCTAAACAAGATACTGATGAACCATGGAGATATTTCAGTATAATCACGCAGTAAACTCACAAGGAATAATGTTCCTGAAGCGATTTTTCTTCTTAAGAGAAGGATTTTCGGCAACTGTCCACGGAGCTGTCTGCCCTCGAGGTAATTGCTAAACAAAAGATACAATGTAAACCAATGTTTAAACAATGTAAAGGATTAAAAAAGATGTTGTTTGTTTGATTTGTGGATCGAACGAAGCTATGGGTGATAAATATTTAAAACTTAAATGTGTTAGATATCTAAGAGGAATATAGCTTTTGTGTAATTTCTTTGATTTTAAAATTAAAGAAACTGCCCACAAGACCATTGTTATAGGTTACTTGGCAGGCCACTCCGTTAGGAAACTAATATTAAGTAAGAATAACAGTGACAAAAAAAAACTATTTTCAAAAATATATACAATGTGAAAATAGCCAACTAAATGCTGAATAGTATTATTTTGCTGCAATATTAAAACAGTATGCAAAGATGATAGTATATTTTTCGAAACTTACATCGAATTGGATTAGAAAATTATCCATTTCATTATTCTTTTTATCTTGAACGTACTGCAAGAATTGGGCAACTTCAATCGAATCTGGTTTAAGGCATGGATCCAAATTTCCATAAGTATGAATTAATCCGTCATTCGTATTTTCTTCAGATTCGTGTCTCTTTAAACTTGGCTTTTTAGGCGGAATGTTTGGTTTGTTGCTTAGCACCTTCGCTTTTGTTGATGTGTCTCGTGTCTCGTTTTCTGGGGCTACATGATTTAAAGTTTTTTAGTTCCATTGAAACCAATTGTTTCGGTAAGGATAATATATATTGAGTTAGCCAACTTAGCTTGTAAAACAGTTTTAGCTGTAATGCAACGAACATACCTAAAGAAGGTCTCTTTAACGTTAAGGTATGAAGAGTGTTATGTTTTACCAAAATACTAGCTTAAACTTGCACATGAAAAGGTGAAACGCGAGCTAGGTGAAATGATTATTTTGTCTAAGCTCCGGAACGGGACTCGAACTCTAGATCGACCATGATTGGAGCTTGCTAAGTAATCAATTATATAATCTCTTGTTGTCTATGACAGGGGAACGGGCAGGTTTGAATATAGAAAACAACAATGTTACGTTTGATGCCCTTTTAAAAGTTAAAGTGTTTGCCCAATTCATTGTGCATTGTTGATGAAACCTACCAAAATGTCTATGACTGAAGAAAATAATATCACGTGACCGTAAAATGAACAAACCATATTCTAAATTATTATTGTAGATTGTGCTACATAACCACTTCAGATAATTAAATTAGAAAATTTGTTTAATTTGTTTAAAAAAGGTTTGAGCATTTGATAGCCAGATTTTAGAAAATAGACACCTGTGATAATGCATGGAAAAGTGGGTCAGAATGTAAGAACACAAAGTCTCATTAAGCAATTCGAGCTATTCAAATAGGAAGTGCACTGGGTTACTTATATAATACTTTCAGTGAAATCACATTTATGAATACGAAAAAGAGATAATGAAAACACTTCAGTTTGCTCATGCCAATTACAAAGTATATGTATGCTGAAATTCATATTAGTTTAATCCAAAATGTAATACGCCATCTCACTCAGTCTTCTTTGCTTATCAAACGGTTTACCTGCTTTTGCTGTTGCTTTCTTTGAACTTTTATTTGGTTTGCTGTATAGTGATTCCTGTTCCTTTGATGTACTCGGAGTATCTATGCTGACTGATGCGTCAGCTGAAAAGACAAATACACCAATCCATGTTCTGTGCCATTAATGTTTGGCAATACGAGAAATACCATGTGTATTGTACTTGGTAAGAATAAAGTTTGTCTGAAAGACTTGAACGTCTTATATGAAATTTAGTTGGAAAGAAACAAAAACAATCATTGCGTCTGAATGTTGCCTTGCTGTACTAAATTCAATTTGTCCGTTTGTTGCCTCATTTTATCCTGGACTCTTGTCATTCCTTCTTATTGCTTAGTCCTTTCTTCGCTTGTTCAATAATTTTTGTGTGAAAATCCTATTCTACCAATCATCATTCACTCTTAAATAGTTTTGACAATTTCGTATCAGTTATTTTTCATTCATAAAAGTTCCCTTACAATCTTACTTGCAATGAGTAGAAGGCTAATAAAGCACACCTAATAATAAAACCAACCAAAAAGATATAATCTCTGTTTAGATAATAAAATCTAACGTGAAATAATTTCATGAAAAAAGTACTTTACACGATCTTCCAAATTAATGCAGCAAATGGCAACGAATTATATTTGCCTGAATATGGGCAGGTAAAATTGAAGGAAAGTGAAAACTGAAAGACAGCCTCATGAACTGTTATATGATACTCTCCCTAAAGAAAATTTATTTAACAAATAAAAGTTAATCTATTTTTTCTATTCGGGAAAGCAAAGTCCTTCTCATTCAGGGACTCCGTTATTCCTAATTCTTTTTAGACAAAAGTACCATTGAATGGTTGTCCTTTTATGGGAGACACAATTAGCTTTACTGATGTACATGCCAGGACTCACTTGCATTCACCACCATTCCTGTATCCTCCGGCGCTTGATCATCATCTTTTCTTGATTTCTTTCTGAAAATATCACGTAAGGTACATACATAAGAACTCATGATTCATTATTTTATTTGATTCTTGTTATGGAAAACCGTTATTAGCTTTTAATGCATTTCAAGCTACTCTGATTTGGTATTTAGTTTCGCTTTCAATTGATTCCTATTTTGGCTCAGTCTGAAAAATGCGGCACAATTAAAGCTTATTTTAAATCTTATTGCCACTGAGTTTTTAAGTTTGCGTTGCAATATTTAGCCGTTATTCGCGTTAGTATAAGTAACTCAACAATGTAACAAACAGTGTTATAGTTTTTTAATAATTATTTTTATTTTTACATCAGACATAAAATAAACAATACACAGCACAAATTATACACATTTCTAGAGGACATCAAAGCTGTATTTAGTCCTTAATTCTTTTATATAAATGCATTTTAAAGGAATCTTTGATTGTACTGTTTTATGCTTTATTTTGTCTTGATTTCTTATTGTTGCTTGATTTAATTTTCCATCAGATAATCCGATTGTATGTACGTGACTACAATTGACCCCAATGACAAACTAATAGTCGCACTCTTCTAGTCTGCATTTTTAATTTCATTTGAAGAAAGCGAAATCGTACAAGTTAAATGTCCAGCGTAGAAACCCCAGAATGACAAAAGTATTTTAGTAAATCAAACAAATATCTTCATTAATAAATAATAACACTGCTATATATTTTTCAAGTGATTGAAATTTTACAGCAACTTCAAGCAAATGTTAATCCCTCCTTTAACCGTTAAAATATCCCCTTCTTTCATTATTCGGTAGGTTTTAAACTACTATATATTCTTTTATAATAAACATGAATCACGCTGGGACAGCCGCGTGCCTACTGACAATCTAATAATTTCAAACCAATAGAAGCCTTTACTAAGTAAACACCTTCTATTGAATGGAAAGAAATATATTAAGATGTAAAACTTGCTTTAGAAACTTCCCGAAAATCTCTACAAAAACTTGTATTAGCAATGTATTGCTTACCTCCGCAGTACAACAATAATTACAAGAACAATGATGATAAGAATCACGGCAGCAACGGCAGCAATGCCTACTGGTATTATAAAGTCTGGAATAGATGAACCTGTAGATTGCAGATCTGAATCTGAAAATAAAAATTTGTTTTCTTCCAAAATACTGTAGAACTCATTATACCTTATTTCAGTCAAATATAAAGTAAAGAAAACATTATCCTGCTAACAAGATGGCTTATTATAGTCTAGTATTTTAGGCCATCATATTATTTAAAAAGATATACTATGGAAATCAAGACTCAAAATGTTTATATTGTATGCCATAACCGCCCAAAAGAAGAAAAAAGATCAGCATAACTATAACAAAACTACCTTGATATCTTGTTCAAAAACTATTCGTATCATAAAAATATGACAGTCCGGGAGCAAGCCGAACAACTGTGTACTTTGAAATACCCCAAAAATGGGTACTTTGACGTATTACGTAATCGCATCAGCCTACACATTTGACTATCCCACACTAAACGTATTAGGTTTCTCATTTTCCGCTCTGGATTGTCCAAAATAGGCTGATGCGATGACGTAATACATAAAAGTACCCAATTTTGGGGGTATTTCAAAATACCCAGTTTTTCGCCTTGCTCCCGGACTGTATGATACTATAACATATTGACATTATATTATCACTTTATAAACAATCTTTAATGTATTTATTGAAAATGAATTGAATTTTTTGGATGCTCATCTCCTGACATACTCGATGATTGCAATATAAAAAGTGTAATATCCAACACACTAAGGACAATGTTAAGCTGTGATGTCACTTAAAGCCTACATTTAGTCGTTTCTACATCAATTCAAAACATCTTCAAGGTCAAATCCATTGCAGAATAACCTCTTTCAGCTCGGATTTCCATTTATTGTCCTGTCTTTTAAAATTGTATATGTTATGAAGATAAGAAGTTGGAATTTGGCAAATTCATAAAATACATTCTGACGAAACCTTGCATCAAGCAAACAACGGAAAGAAACATAAAAATCATAAATGCTGTAAATTTCTTCAAAACACAAAAAGTGTTGAATAAGTATTGCATTAGGAAAACATTAGCTGTTTGCAACACCATGCTATTTAAACGAGATGTTTCAATGAGTACTAATAAAGTCCGTTAATAAATAAATGATCCAACCGAGAGAACCTCTCAAGACACCGTGAACGCATTTGATATTCCATTCGTTTTGTTCACATTTTGCGAGAAGTTGTACAAAACGACTGACCTTATTTCATATGAAATTAGAATAAAAATATCCAAAAACAAAGTTGAAAACTTAAAGCTAAAAAAAGTATAAAAAAGCATAATACATTTACCCGACTTACATCATATTTCAAACCATAAGTGAGCACACGGAAAGAAGGATGCCTGTATCCATATAGCAAACAATAGACTGGTAGAGGAATACTCATGAGCTTCTCAATGTAAAGACGTATTGCAAATAAGCACCCGTACTATTTTGTACCAAAATGCACGGCCGTGGAAATATGAACAGTTAAAATAACTTGAAAATTAAATTCCAATAAAGACAAGGACTTGATGGGTCTTTGTGACAACAAAACTAGAAGATGCAAATAATGAGGTTATCAGATATACCTGTCATTATTGTTATTCGATCAGATGCTTCTCCCACACCAGCTTCATTTGCTGTTGCAACCTTTGAGAAATAAATAAATAAGATTGATCAAAAATAATAAACTAAGTAAAGGAGGAGACTTACTCTATTTAGTAGAGTTCATAATTGCTGTTCTGATATGATTGCTTTTATTACTGAAATTAGCTTTTGCCTTTTTCCGTAACACTGCATAGTGATATCGATTAATTTCTTCACAAGGAAACACGAAGTAAGTGTTGAGATACTATCATTAAATTGATTTGGGTTTTGAGATGCAATATAATGAAAAATTCAACAAATATTGCAAAGCATGGTGGCAAGACAATACTTTCATATTACATATGTTTAACGTTAAAATATACATTGATGAATTTATTGTTTCTCTGATGAATTTGGATATAAAGACATTAACCTTTTTTAAATTTATTTCAAATTACAAGTTCATTTTCATAAAGTTAAATGTATTTGAAGTAAGAATAAGTTTTAACATAAAGCATATGTGTCATTTCGACACATATTTTAGTTGCCTAATAGTTTGATCTTGCTTCTTTTAACATGAACAATTAAACAATAAAAGTCGTATAAGTATCAGTTCAGTGTGGTTACACATGTCTACCTTGTAGGACAGATAGCAGAAGACAAACAAAACTGTAAACAAACTACTTTAATATGTTGTATTTTGTATTAACTGCAAAATGATGTCGTCACACCTCACTTCCGTTATATTATTAAACATATATGTTCAAAATTCTTTGTGGTAAAGTGGTAAATGACATCACTTTATAAGATTTTGTTCTAATACAATGCTGATATTTTCCATGGTTATAAGCATTATAATCTCAGGAAAACGCAATGACATACACAAAGCTATTTGACAAATGGAAGAATATGTCACAAAATATCGCTGTTAGTCCTTTTTACACAAATGATACAAAACATTACACTTGAATATGTCATTAAACGGCATCAGATTTTGAAGGATTCTTCAACTTATTTGTTTCTTTTAATTTCCTCTTTTGCATGAAATAGACCTTCTTGCCCACCAAGCTAATAGGGTTTGGGAAAGTACATTATTTGTGTACCAATTACGGAGATGTTGTAAACGTCAATATCTTAGCACGCTGTTTTAATGTTTAAATATAAAAAATATTAACAATGAAATAAATGTTTGAATATCTCGAAAAGCTGTTGCACTCAAATGTTAATACTTTGGACTACAGTTTATAAATGCTACGTGTTCTTGAACAATATCTCAAACTAAGGTTGTTCGGCTGTTAGCTCACTTCTTTAAAGGAAAACTCACCCAAATTTCATAATTTGTACTTTCTTTTAGATCTTGTATAGTGTAAGAACCAGTGATACCATCGTTTGTCACGTTGATAGTCAAGACTTCTCGTTTTCTTCTTGTTTCTGCTACATCAGTATAAGATAGGACAAAGTAAGTGATAATCCCATTCACATATTCTGGTTCGGCGGCTTTCCAAGTCAATGTTATTGATGAAGATGTTTTGGTGGTAAAACTTAAGCTTTTTGCTGAGGAACTGGAGGAGCTATAAAAACAATTAAGATGCATTGAATAAATTGGTGATTTTGAATTCAAACATTTGACCTAAAACGCCACAAATTTCTACAAAAACCCCAATGTATTGACATTAGGTTAAAAGTGTGTATGCTCAGTGTTACATGTAGAATAGCTCCTGATACCATTCGAATACCATTTATATTTATTCATCATATACATATGAATGAACAAGGCTACCAAGTGATTGAGAACACTGTTAGTAAGTATATTACAGGTTGCAGGTATATTACATGTTTGATGCAGTGTGGGATGCTGTTTTCATCGCAAAAATGGGTTAGCCCTTCATGTCACGTAAGCCTTATGGTTTTATTTCTGGTACTTTCGTGTCATTGATATCTTTCAGTCTTGACGAATTGTAGATAAATACAGATCCCTGATTAAGCTCACCTTTCAAAGGTTCAGTGGTGATTTCAAAACTTTCCATCCAGCTGTTACTCCCAGTGACATTTTTCACTGTAGCCTATTACGAGAAGAATGTAAGACTCATTTAAGTAATGCTTTTCCTCTTTGTATTACTGTTTCAATCAGTGATGACTTTGCCTCAAGATCGGTAATAATACAGATGATTTTTCGTTGAATCTTATTGTGACTCGGAGAAGTTTTGTTAGTCAAATTAAAACACTAGCAGTGGAAATTTGTTAAAGACGTTTCCAGTTTCCAGGCTTTGTTTATTTCCCGCATTTATATACTATGTACATCAGACATTTGTTTTCAGTATCTGCACAGTAAAGCCATTCATGCTCTTTTACCTGTCACAATTTAATTTATTTCCCACTAACTGTGCTTAATTCTACTCAATTTACACTGCCTTTTGCATGTGAATTACCATATTAAATGTCCCACCAAAGTGACATGATCACCATTCAATTAATCCGTATCCATCCACTTGTTTTTATCACGCAACTACTTTATAAACCACTCAAATGCTCTCCAAAT
Source organism: Chiridota heheva (assembly GCA_020152595.1). NCBI lineage: Eukaryota > Metazoa > Echinodermata > Holothuroidea > Apodida > Chiridotidae > Chiridota > Chiridota heheva. The sequence goes on from JAIGNY010002643.1 coordinate 8,145, forward strand.
CTGCACATCTTACCCACACTTTCAATACTACATTTCACCTGTTATCTACCTACCAAATCCAAATCATCTACCATTTATACATGCACTCAATTCAACCTATATCAACTTACCATTCCCACTCTTACCCTTCTTCATTAATTTACTCTCTACCAACACCTTCAATTTTCGTACCCACCATCAATTCACGTTATCACCCTCTATTCAACTACTTTCCCTTCACTGACCTACCTACCACCTCCTCAGACCTCGCTACCAAGTCACACTTCACTCACCGGACGACACCTCACTTATTAACTTCCTAACCTCAACATACTTTCTTTCCTATCGCCCAGTTTTCTCCGAGTCGTTCCTTAATTTATTTTGATTAAACTTCAAATATCAATTTACATAAAGACACAGGCTTTGATATGAAACTCTCCTCAAAGAAAGTTTGTTTGCGAATCAGTTCAGGTGATGTCATTTCTATTCGGGCAAGCAAAACCCTCTCCATTGTAGGACTGAATTTCCAGGAAAAACCATGGTATGATTTGCCTTTTATGCGAGACACAATTATTTTTGATTGATTATCTCTTTTTTTATTTTATTGATGAACATGTTAGAAATGCACTGATTTAAGTCCTTTTGAGACTGAAGTTTCTATGCATGTCATAAGGTTCATTTAATGGTTCGATTAGCGAGCGTAGGAGTGTATGCAGACGAACGGCCGGACAGACGAATGAATGGTATTTGCGCCTCACCCATATTCACCAACTTAAGTTAATAGAGCTTAACAAATATTTTTGGCTACCTTTGTATTCACACATATTTACAATTGTACGATTTACATGTGTAATATGTATATTTTAAAATGTTATATCCCATACACAAGTACAATAAAAACGCACCTTTATGAAGTATACCGTGTCGGCCGAGAGATTTACTATTTCAAACTGTTGGTTCTCGTCTCCTTCATAGCGGAAAGTAGCTGTGCCTGGTATCTCGTTTGATATTTCTGTCCTCCAAGATATATCATATATCAAAATAGTACCAGAGATTTTGTATGAATTAGGTGTTGTCACAAATAATGTGATTGAGTAAAAGGTTGAACTCTTGTGCATCAGTATTGGACGTGGTAAAGCTTGAACAAAAATGTAATCAAATTTGTTTGTCTTAAAACTGCAATCGATGAAACTGCAATCATTAATAGTAACATTCATTAAACGTTTCTAAATAAAAAAAGCGGATATCAACAGTAAAAATCTACATTATTCTTCAGAAATAAACGGAAAATGTTATAGATGTTTATGGATCTGATCATTCATCCATTTGCTCTCTTATGGTGGGAAATTACATAGTGTAAAAAAATAGATCTGAAATTGATCTTCAAAAAAAAAACATTCAGCACTCTCAGTAATGCTAAAATGAAATGCTGGAATGGAATATTATAACGTGGTATGAAACATATATATGAATATGATTAAGCAGATCAAATTTGTAGGTTTTTGTCATTATTTATGACCGCAATGTGGATGCGTTTATAAACCGTTTTGAAATTTAGATTTAAATAAAGAATTGAATTTAGTTGTAATGGTCTGTTATAAAACACCTATCTTTGTATTATAACCATTTACCGTTTTTCCATTCTTCGATATGATACTTACATATTACAATAGTCAAGTTACACGAAGCTGTATTTCCCGCAGAATCTGTTGCAGTGTATTTAATATTGTAATTGCCAATGCCAAACACTTGAAATGGAACCCAATTTGGGTCTCTTGTAAGTGTCGCATTCCCAGCGTTGTCTGTAAAGTTTGGTTCATTCCAAGTTACTTTGATCATACTAGTCTCGTTGTTGACTTGTTTATAAATGTCCTTAGGGCAGGTTATATCAGGTTTCTCTTTATCTTCTGTGGAACAAAATTGAAAACCATGTCCTCTTAAAATCTGTATTTTCAGTTTGCAAGCATTACATTATATTGCATTATATTCTAACTTAAAATCATGAGCTGAGCAATGTTAAAATATTCTAAAAAATGGGTTTGGGGTTGATCAACATTTGAACATCAAAAATCATGGTAGTATCGTGAAGTTGTACTTGATGTACTCTTCATACACTAAAACATTTTCTGCAACTCTATGAGTTTGTCATTAAATTTGGTTTAAGATGTAAACAAATGTTTAGTACTCGAAGCAATGGATTGATTGAATTAAATGCAGAAAATAGAAAAGCTATTCATTAGCTAATACGAGAACATACATGTATATGAAACGACAATGGGACTTTTTTTCTTGGATCGTTTTACCTTTCAGTTGGGTCGTAGGACGGGTTGCTTCTAAGGGGAAAAGATCCACTCAAAATTACCCAGTGATTACTCTGTTAACGTCCCTCCGAAATAATACAAATCTTTTCTAGTAGTTTAATTGTTAGCCTCATTCACACTAAAGTTGGCAGAAAACCCTCTGTATCCTACTACTTGGTATGTATCCCAATTTCATTGTAAGCATTCAATCAGGAATATATTATTATTGAACCTCATTAATCTTTCATATATGTTTCACTTGTACTGTCGTGATATACATTTCTAATACGCCACTGCAAAGAAGACCCAGTGGTTGAAAGTGTTCCTTGTTTATGTATTTTGTCTTGTAAAAAATAAGCATTACTTTTTCAGCTTAAAACTTAACAGAATAAAACATTCACAAGTATATCCAAATTAAAACCTTACTAATAGATATGCTAAGTACGCATTCATTGAAGTTGCCAAATCTATCAGTCACCGTGTATGTTATATTATGTCGAGCAATTCCAAGCATTTGACCTGGACTTATATCTGGGCTCTTTGCAACCTGTACAAAATCTGAGTTGTCCATTCCTTCTGGCTCAATCCAGTAAACAAAAGCATAGTCTTTTCCTCGTAGTGTAGATACAACGATATCATTTGGACAAACAATAGAAGGAATCTCTTCATCTATGACTGAAAAATGTATATAAAATTCTATTGATATATCAATCAAAATTGAAATTTGTATTAAGTGGTGCATGGCTTCCTTAAGTGAAATATTACATCAAGATAAGATGAGATGATCTGGCTTGTGATAATGGTCATCTGGTCTATATTAATAAATTGATTGATTAATATGAAATTATGTATCGATACAAGTCACAAAGTAAATTAATCTATTGAAACAGCCACAAAAAGTTACTTTTTAATCATTTGAATACACAATAAACTCATCCAACATACCTTTAGCACGGTGTAGATTATTTATGAAGAACAGAAAAACATATTTTGTCGATATTAATACATCTTCTTGGAAAAATTGTAGCTCTACAACTAACTGACATTTTAGTTTGTATTTGTTCTCCTAAGTAAATTACTCATTATGCTATATAACTGGATGATTGCAAATTTAACATGAATGAAATCCTATATAAAATAGCTTTGTCTGGTTTATATGGGCAGATAGAAACGATAAAGAAAAACAGACGGTAAATAGCACAGTGGGTCAGCAAAAAATGCTTCCCATTGAAAGTTTTATTCTAGACCTTCCCAAATGCATTTCAGCATTTTTGTTCTGAAAAATTAATATTAGACCAATGGATCAAGATTACTAGTTTTTTTCAATTAATCCTTTAATGACCATCAAGTAAAAGATTAGTTTTACAACTTGTCCTTCGTTGAACAAAAAAGTAAGCAACTATACATTTTTAAATACAAATCTAAATACCATTGGAATACTCCTGAATTCAAACATGTGTATTCCATATGTTAAAGGGCTATTAAAGAAATAACAAGTGTGTATACAGGTTATTGGTCTGGCTTTATTAAATTTCATATCAGTATTTTCACGATCATTTTAATGTATTTCTCTGAAATCTAAATACCTTTCAATAATTAAATATGTTTTTTAAATACTGAGGAGGATTACAAGATACTAAGATAACCACATATGTACAGTATGATACTTTATTTTCATATTTTCTATCAATATGTTCATGTATCTTATAGCTTTAATCTAAAATATGTATAAATATAAGATACAAGGACTTACATGTCCTCTATAAATTGAAATACTGATGGGGAACCACAGAAAATTTCATTCAAATATTTTTTGTCGAACTGTGAGCCAGTGTCCCGTGGTATAACAACATCTGATGATTTTCGATATCATATGTCACGCATGAATTATTGCAACATTTACACTTTGCTATATAATCAATCCTACTTACCAAAACATGCCGTGTTTTCACCTGGGACTTTATGCCCTTTTTCACAGTATTTATTAGGACATTCTCCTGTTTTCTTAATACACGGAGCACGGTCCAAGCAGTGACATGTGTCGTTGCAGTTATCGCCATGGAAACCAGGAGGGCATGTATCGGGAGCTGCAGATACACATAGTTTTAGATATTGAAGAAAGTTTATGGTCTTAATTCACACTTTAAAATGACAAAGGAAACAACAATAGTATTTTAATCCACCAAAGTCATTCGTTAACACCTCATTTGTTTCTTGAAAATGAAAATATAACTTCTGATGTTGCTATGGTGTTGAGTTTTGCATTGATTAGAACTGTAACCTAAGAAAGATCTTTCAGCAACCATACATGATGAGCTCTGAGTTTAGAATGCATGAAATCTACATCTGTTTTCTACATGTTTGCGTAGAAAAATAAACACAATCAAATTATGCTGCTTCCCTATCTTTCAGACTTTTGTTGCCAACCTTCTGTTCTGTCACTGCTGCACGTTAATGTCAATATTTGATTATTTTGAACACAGACTAGTCAAATTAATATAACAGTCTTATGCGAGAATGCATAATTGCAACATAGGAAACTGCGATAGAAGCGATGGGGGCATGACCATTAAGGTACCAAATTATACCTTCTCACAGTATAAACTGTGCTGAATTCAGCGAATTCTTAAAATTCGAGCAAAAAGAAACAGACAATAGCATATTGGTATAAACAATTATAAAACCCTAGAAAATCTTGTTTGAATATTACTTGATGTGACCAGGTAAGGAAAAATATAAAAAGTTATGATAATTAATTGAAAAGATTTCCTGAGTACATATACGATAGCATAACAATGTTAACAATTTGAGAACTATTCACCTAAACATTGTGTTGTACCAGACGGCACGCTAAAACCTTCTTCACATGGCTGACTCTTTGCACATACACCTGTTGCTTTATCACATGCAACATAATTACCACAGTGACACATATATGCGCAGTTTTCACCATAGAATCCATCTGGGCAAGTAACAGGAACTTAAAGACAAATGAAAACCATTAATAGCGGCTTCAGTCTCATTGATTATTTCGCAATATTGATTAATTACTAGACCGGTACAATGAAATGTAATGAGTTGTATTTTTCTTTGGTTATCTGTAATCAAAAATGCTCAAATGAAAACATTGTACATTTCTATTCACCTTAAAGGTTCTGCGGCATTTGTATATTTTGATTTCTGTTACCAGATACGACATGGCTAATGATCAAAGTTACAGCTTATTTATGCAATAAATCATATGTCCCGTCCTTAAAGGAGACATAAAGTCGGAGGTAAGTTATTTCATATGATAGAATTAAACTTAACAACTTTTCTGATCAAGTTTTACAACTCAAAACAATGTAAGATATTTTGTGTAATTATTAAACACATCAATTCCACCACTATGGGAGCAGCCATTTTGATTTTAAAACGTGCAGATGATGTCATCAACCCAGAAGGATGTTGGCATGTTGTTTACTTCTTTAAAATCTATCCCAAGTTTGATGATGACAAAATGTTTTCCTTATGTATGGGTCAAGGACATTTTTGCATATGTGAATGATATTATCAAAATAAGGTATTAAATGTTTTCCACATCATTCTGAAATAATTTCTTTAATTCAATTCAATTCAATTATTTTGGCCTCAAACGTGTTAAATATCCCCTTTCCTGAAAAGAAAATTGTTAGTTTTGTCAATATCAAAGAGTGAGTTGATTAGTTTCGCAATACGTTTGAAGCGTATTAACAAGCCCCGGAAACAAAATAACATCATCAGATAATACAATCAAAACGTCTGCTTTCTGCATATAAAAGGCAGCAATTTGTTTTGCCATTGCAATGCCATAAATAAGGAGAGAAAACAAAATTGGTGAGTAAGTAGAGCCCTGTCTAACTCCTTTCAAACAGTCAAAGATAGGGAAGTCCATCGTTACATTTAACACAGGCCTTAATGATTTTGTACATGACAAGCAAAATTGCGAAAAATCTGCTATTAATTCCAATACTATAAAGTTTCTGGAATATGACACCTCTATTGACGCTATCAAAAGCTTATTCAAAATCAATAAAAACGGCCAAAAAGTTTACCCTTTGGATTTTTTCAGTGCTATGTCAATTGCAGAGCTAAGAATAAAGCAAGTATTAACTGTAGAATAAGACGGCCGAGATCCTGCTTGTGCATAAGAGAGAAGGTTTATGATCATCCAGCCAAATAGACAGCCTATTTGCCAATAACTTGGTAAATAACTTATTTAAAACACTCACATGACAAATCGATCTACAATTTGAAGGGTCATCTTTTAAACCTTTATTATACACAGGGTCAATAATAACAACTTACCAAGAAACAGGGTAAATGTCGCCATTGAAACAAGTGTAAAACGGTTTATGAATTAATTTGTGAAAACATAGAGGGGCATATTTGATAGCCTCTGGTGGCACTTCATCAATATTACTTGTTTTGCAAGTTTTTGAATAATTAATAACACTATTAAAAGTTTTTTTTTTTTTTTTTTTTAATTTATTGAATTCTCCTCCTCGAGTTACAATGTATATACAAAACACAAGTAAGGAATAAACAAAACAATGTTTACATAATACCACAAAGCGTTAACATCAAAAGATATAACACTATTAAATTCATCTATATTAATATCCGCGGTCAAGGTATTAGTATTACCATGATTTGAAAGAAAATTATTGACTGATTGATGTAATAATTTATATCATATATATTGTTGTTACTCATGTTATCATAAAAATGTACAAAGAAAAAGAAAGTAATTTATCGTTTGCTACCGGTGAAACTTCAGAACCTTTGCCTTTGAAAAAATACCAGAGTTTACAATTACTTTTAGCTCTAGCAAGTAAGTTGTCAGTCCTGTTAGAGCGAAACAACTTTTTCTTATGGTAATTACGATAGGTACGTTTAGCATCACTAATAGGTAATACCAAGATTCGTTGTTCTCCATTTGCTTAAAAGGGCGCAGCGCCCTCATTTAGTAACCTTAAAAGCGTAATATTCGTAACTTATTGAACCAAATTGCCTCATCACGCTTGGGGCGAGTCATAAGAACAATTTTTAGACCATAAATCTTACCGAAAAAGTCCTCACATTGCTTATGGTTGCATCTACCGAATTATTAGATTTGCGATCAGATTATCTAGTGCCACTACGTTTTTATTCAAATTCCAATTGCTTGAATAAGAACTTATTGTGTATTTAGACCATTTAAAGGAGCACTTGACCGAAAAGTGAAGGCCTATTTTTTTGGGGGTCCCCCAAAAGTCAAATGCTTATCTAGTACGCAACGGTATAGCAAATTTCTGGTTAATATGAATACTCAAGTAACCCTTGCCCTCACGTTGTCTGTGGGCTATGGAGGCATGAAGTTTATCGATCTGGTGTGGCTAATATATCTGTGAAATTAGCAAAAACTAGCACCTCACTTTTCGGTGTAGTGCCCCTTTAATAAACATCAGATAATATTTATATAAAGAAACACACACACATTATATCCCACTGCTGTTTTGGGCAAATAAAGTCCTTTTTGGCAAGATTTTGGTATGGAATTGAATATAATGGTAGCTTCTATGTGTTAACTTTAAATGTATATTTATAAACAATAGCTTGAGATAGAAATAAACGTTTGACTTGCTGTTGTTTTTAGTAGTTTGTTTATTTTTTGATTTTCTATCAAATGAAATAAGGAATATGTCACACTTTATGTCTCTGTTAAACAGTCTCGTTTTTCTTCCCGATTTTCAATAGCTATCTTATTTAAGCAGAAAAATAATGTAAACAGTTGACCAGTTTTACGCTGTAAATTTTACAAAAACAACATGCATGGGTGAAAATTACTTGAAAATGTCGCTCCCTTCGTCGACACTGATCTGATCATACTGCATGTTCAATAAGATCAGCAAATGGAAGAAGGGGGAGACCGGGCTGGATAATAATTTCCAAGTTATATTTTAAAACATAAAAGAATATTGATGCAAGGACTACGAAAGTGAGAACAAAAACGCACTTGCTAAAACAAAAACGTGACATGGTGCAAATGCTGGAATAAGATTCGATTTTCCATAAAAGCTATTTCGTTTTGTTTGTTACTATACTCCTATATTTTGAAATTAACGATCGATTATCTATGATACACAAATTATTCTGTCACTTGGGATTGCAATTTATCAAATCACACTGTTTGCAACTTACTTTGGCAATTTGATCCTGTCCAGTCATTTTTACACGTACCACTTGTACAAATCCCTGTGAACCTATTACACGTTCCTCCGTTACAATTACACGATTGCTTACATCCAGCACCAAAATGACCTGCTATACAAGCTGTAAATAAATGGAGCTCTTAACATAGTTTTTACTTTATTGTAAGTGCCAGAACGTAAAATAGAAATTCCGTGCCATCAAAGAACATATACTTTTAGCAGCGTAAATGAAACAGGGACTATTTCCACTTTCTGATAGTTTGTTCTTACCACAAAGATTTACGCAAGAAATTTATCCCATAACACTGTTATTCTTACCCCGATGTGGAGCGTCTGAAGTCTTTAGCTAAACTACTTCGGAAAAGCTATGTTGCCGTATTGCCCTGTTGAGTTATCGTATCTAGCTTTAAAGCACGTGAAGTATTGTATTTGTTTACGTTGGATGCACGTTTGAAATGATAGCAAGCAGTAACGGGTGAGGATATTTTGCCCCCTCCTGCCCCTCATTTTGAAAAACATTTGAACAGAAACAGATGTGTGAGACTAATAAATCGCGTTGTATCTGTCACATGGTGTATTTATTATAGTGGATTTTAATTAACATTTTTGGCACTACTATAATCTCATTCGTGCAATATTTTTGTAATATCTTAACATTATCGTATTGCATATATTCTCAATTTCATCACTTATTCACATTCATTGTTGTTCTTATTGATATTATTTACGTTTATTATTTGTTATCGTTATTACAAATATATCACTGTACTTCTGTCATCGTTTTTAATTTTTGAATAAAGATCAAAAATCAATGTCAGATTTCAATTGTATCGGAGATTTGTGAGCTTTTCCAATTTTAAAGTTGTTCTTATAGTTGTTCTTTGTACATAATAAAACGGATGTTTTAAATAATTTCAAATTTGAGTGAATGGAAATATATCTAATCTCTCTACCATGAAATTTAAACAGTGTACGCCTAAGTAGAATACTTTACAAACATACTAGATGTGAAATATTCTACACTCAGTTTATCAAAAATATTAAAATTACCTGTCTTGCAATCCAGGCTCATAAATCCGGTACCACAAGAACATCCGTAGGGATCTGGCAAACAGAATGGCGTACCAATGCAAGCATCCTCCTTATCCCCACACGAATATTCACACTCGAACCCAAACTTGTTACCACCACATACTATAAGTAGGGAATATTGAAATAAAAACTCATCACATGAATATACTCAGTGGTAGATGCATCAATTAAATTTCCCTACCAATTTACCTGACAGGATCTTATGAGAAGCAAAGTTCCTAGAAATCTTTGGTACATTGCCGAGGTCTCTATTTTAATACTTACACATACTAGAGATCTGTCCAAGATTAAACTTTAGCACGACAATTTCGTAAGAATCTATTTTGATGTATCAGAAAGGTCAGGCTTAAAAATATTCACAACAAAGGTACATTTGCATAGCTAATACTGATTTCTAAATCAGGAATGTAGAAGTCCTTGATTTTCTTAAAACAAGTTTAGGAGTTCCTTCTCAAGATGATTGTTTTTATGTTTTATATATAGCGATGTATTTCATTTTAATCCACATTTTCAACCCCAAATCACAGTATACATACAGTCTTGTTACTGTTATGACCAATGACCACAACTATTAAAACATTCTCACTGTGTAAAAACAATTCTTACGAACATCCGGTGAGATGGTAGATAACCTTTTGGTTGTCTTGTGAAGATTGCCAATACATTGACATCTTTCGCGTAATTTGATCTCAGCCGTCAATTGGATGTACGATAGAAAACTCGACTGTTGAAACTACATTTGACAAGACTGCAATTCACGGAGTTGCAGATCTCATCACCACTTTTCCTACCCAGGATTTTGTATAGAATATTAAATTCAAAATTTTGTTACTTCCCAATGACATATGACCTTTCACATGAATGTGTGTCATTTTGCATGTGGGATTATGATCTCATAACAGTTCAACTTTTACCTTTCACATCACAACAATGTTGTGTTTACCATCTGGAACCCATAATAAGTCGAAAGGCAAATGAAACATTTATAGTGTTTTCAAAATACAAGTTTGATCTGAGTGAAAAGGACGACAAATAATGCTGAACATATTTATATTTTTAATTACTTTTGAAATAAACAACATGGTCCTAAATTATTCCGGGTCAAGATATCACAGTAGACCCCAGCCACCCCACAATTCCACCCCCAAAGCCCCACAATTTTGATTTCTATCTTACCTTCCAAGCAGTACTTGCCCCTAAAACCTGGTGGGCAAATACAGATTCCTATTTCATCATCGCAAATTCCTCCGTTATAACATCTGTCACATATGTTTCCACAACTAGGCCCCCAACGATTGCCAATACAGCCTGTGGGAAGAGATGTTAATAGAATAAGAATATTTAAAATAAGATTATCTTAAATTTTTGATGGCATCCGTTTTCTTTAAATGGCTAACATGACTTGTCCTTCTCCTTAAAACTTTGTTTCAGCAAAACATAATCACAAACTTACTGTAGTAAATAATGAGACCACTTATCTTAAATAAAACAACCACTCAACCACAAAATAAGGACTTCATCCATTGCTAAATTGATACTTCCACAACAACCTAGGACCAACAAGAGAACTATTACAATGGAGCCATTGATAAGAGAAATTTGATCCTAATTGCTTGTGATTTTCATAATATAAAAAATAAAGGAGAGTATCAGATCGGGTCTGACTGTTTGAAACTTTAAGGAGCACAACAACTAATTGAACAATATGTACAGAAAATTGGTTCATTCTCGAGAAAATAAGTGGGATTCGTTTCTGAAATTTGCCTGAAATTGGACATATATTTGAGGATTTATTCCTGATCGATTATAGTAGCAAGATGAATATATATTATGGAAAGATTTAAGTCTTTTATTTTGGAGGAGGAAGGGGCCAGGCTATGCTATTGTTTGAAACCCAGTTGCATCTGCTATAAATCTGATTAAAACAATTTATCCGGTTTCAATAACTTTAGATATTAATTATAATGTAACGAGTCCATAAAATACCTTTATCGTCCCACCTCACTGGGTCATGTGGGAATTTTTTTAGATGGCATCGGAACCACACAACTTTTTAATTTTCTGGTCAGAAGCGTCTTTGCATAAAGCTCAATTTTACATATTTAGATGTAAAGATAACTTACTTTACTTATTTATCTTCTTCAATCCCACTGGAGCATACGGCTGCTACAATATTCCGCCATCTTGTTCTGTCTTGATCCAGCCTAATAAAGCCTGAGCTTTACCCCATTTTCTCTAGTTTGGTCATCACCGTACTTATTCAGGTGATTTTGGCCTGCCTCTTTTTCCTTTTCCTGGTTTTGTCCACCTCAGTGTTACTGTTGGAATCCTGTCTTGTGGCATTCTCAGAACGTGGCCGTCATTTTTGACATCTTGAATAATGTTGTTGGAGCCAGTTTTCTTTCAATTGTTTCAAAAATCTTTATTTGAAATCTCGTTGGGGCAGTAGATGTTGCAACATTGCGCAAACATACTTTATGGAAAGCCTGACTTTATTTATATCTGCTCTGACTACTCTCCAGCACTCACAAATATATAGCACAACAAATTTCGCGTCACTATTGTACAGTCTGATTTGATTTTTAATTGAGCTGCTTGGATTTCCATATGCCTTGTAGTTTGTAGAAAGTCCTTCTGGCCTTGTTTAAGCGGACGACGATGTCTTTCTTAGCACTACTGTCTCGAATTATTAGGCCTCCAAGATATAGGTAAAGTCATGTGCGTAATGGATGGCCGCTTCTCCATTGATGGTAATTGGAAACTATGCGCAGGTACATTGATGCTTATGTGAAATCAAGATCTTCCAGCTAAGAGAACAAGGCTCACTGAATTCCTCTGGGCCGCTCGGGTGTTCTTTACCGCATAGCCCAGTCGATGGTAAGGAAGTAGAGAATCGCAGACAGAATACAGCCTTGACGTACACCAGTCTTCACTTCAAACCATTCAGAAAGTTCGTTTCCGAATCAATATGATGATTCCATAGTGGCATTCAGTGGAATTTCATGGCTCCAAGAATCTTCCTCAAGCTCTCACTGTGAACACTATTAAACGCTTTCTTACAATTTATATAATTAGTGCAAAGAAGTGCATTTCCACTCAAGGCATTGCTCTTTGATGTTGCGTAGAGAAAATATCTGGTGTGTGCAACATCTTCCTTTTCGGAATCCAGCCTGTTCTTGTCTAAGCCTGTTATCTATTGGGACATCTAATCACTTAAAAAGAATCCTGCAAAAGATCCTGCTGGATACTGAAAGAAGTGTAATACCATGCCAGTTGTCATGGAGATCTTCTTTCTTAGGCAATTTGAAAATAAGCCTTTTACTCTACTTGTCAAGTAGGACTTCATACTCCCAGATCAATCACTTCCCTGGAAGCAAGGTTGGCGTCTGCCTTTAGACGCTTATCTTTCAGTGCTTCTATACCAGGAGCTTTGTTGTTCTTCATAGGTTTAATGGAAGTCAGCACCTTATTGGTGCGTTTGTGTAAATGCCACTTAGTGTCATTTGTTGGCGGTGGATTTGCTGGATCATCGGGCTCTGGTCAGTTCAATACTTTATTGAAAGTGTTGAACCCATCTGGCAGCTTGTTCCCTCTCCAATGTCAACACCTTTCCTTGTTTGTTTTTACTGGCATGCTGTTGTTCAAATTTTGACCACTTAATTGTTTTGTGATCTTGTACACGACACTAAGATCGCTTCTTGCTCATGCCTGTTCTGCCTCAATTCTCAATTCCTCAGTAAAAGCTATCTTGTCATGTCTAGCGCTTTTCTTCACTTCCTTGTCCTTAATCTTGAACTCTTCTTTATACCGACCAGTAAGTCTGTGTGACTTAGCGGCAGGTAGTTTTGTCTTGAACTGTCGTCTTTCATCAATCTTTCTTTATGCATTTGTTGATAGCCAGTTTTTATCCTTCTTTTGTTTGAAGCCAATAATCTTGGTAGCTGTGTCTGTGTATACTCTCTTAATGTTTGTCCACTTTTGTTCAACTGTGACTTGGTGTTCCTTCTCTACATTTTCCAGTATACTGAAGCGGCTTCTCAGGTAAATGGTGATTTTTTTCTATCATCTGAAAATTTGAGTCTGGCAATTTTAAAGACTTTACGCTATTGTGGATTTGTAAGGATTTCTCACAACTGCAGTTTCACCTTGACTATTACCAGGTGGTGGTTGCTGGATACATCTACCCCACGGTAGACTTTGACATCTTTAGGTAATCTTCTCCATTTGCTGTTGATTACCATGTGGTCAATTTGGTTCACTGTGTGACCATCAGAAGATCTCCATGTTAGCTTGTTGTCTCTGTGGGAAAAGATTGTGCCTCCAATAATATAGTTGCTATTTAGATAGAAGTCTACAGTTCGTTCGCGGTTGTCATTGATGTTTCCAGCCGTGTTGTCCCATCACCCTTTCGTGTTTGGCGTTGCCATTTCCAACCTTGGCATTCAGTTCTCCCATAAGAATGAGCATGTCATGTTGCGGGAGCTTGAGCTGTTCTCGTTTGTAGAGACATAGCACCGCAAAATGGTGAGTCTACAATAATTGGAGTTGGACCGAGCTCTGATAAGTTTGTCACTGCTGGGTTCCCACTCAATAAGGGACTTCACTTTAATTATGATAGCACCCTACTAGTATCGTGTCGTCTTTGACCGAGTACAGGATGGGAAAGCCATGGTTGGTCATTTGCATCTCGAACTAAGCCATTTGCACTCACTGATACCAAGAACATTCAGATTGTATATGCTTATCTCAGAAGTGACTTGAGCCGTTTTGGATATCTCATACATAGTGCGAACATTTCATGTTCCAAAACAATGAGAACTTGCACCGTTATAAAATCAACCCTTTCAATGATCTTTTACATCAGTTTTGTTGCTTTTCAAATTTTGCAGTTATGATTCTATGAATTTTGCATAGCTACGAAGGTATAGGTTGGAATATGATCTATCCTTTTTAGTGAACGAACATAAAAAGATACCAGAATGGAATTTGTTTTATCAGTTTATGACTGTACTAAATCAATGTTTCATTAAGGAAGCTTCATGTTATCAAATATTAATATTATAATATTTTGGGATTCATTTATTTTCAATTACCTTTCTCTAAAGGCCATTATTAATGTCTTGATTCCAAGTATCAATATGATTTATTACCTTTTCAGAAAAAATATTATATGTGGCGATACAATATTGTAATCAAAGGGCGTGCAAGATATTAAGTTGGTGGGATGACTTGGGTGAAAGTTGGAGGTAAGAGGTGAAGTAATTGATTGAAAATAGTTCATCTTTTGCCGCGCTTCAAAGCTAAAAGTGCTTTTGAGTTGTTATTTGGTGGATGAAGAATTGTGTAAAGTTGTGTCCTGCATAAAGGTCAAATGTCAATAAACGATAATAATGATTTTGTGTCGAATTAGATTGGCACAAAGGTTTTGTTAAATCGCATTGATTCTTGGTGGGTTGCGGGATAGTTATTTCTTGGTGGGTTGGTGATGGGTGATGTAAATTTGTGTCTAAGATAAGATATAATATGTCACAGGTCAAAGGTCAGAAGTCAATTATAATGCTGAAGTTTGAGACACATTTACTGGAAAAGCTGTGATTCATATTGCGTTGTTACTTGATGGGTAGATATGCGAAGTTGTTTCCTGTTCAATACCTGAAATGTCACTTGAAGGTCAAAAATATTGGTAATTGTTTGTCGCATTTCCTGGGAAAACGTAATTGTGTTTGGAGTAGCACATTGTGTGCTGATGAAGGGTGGTATGTAAAATTGTGTCCCGTGCATGTGACATGTCACTTTAAATTCAAAGGTCAAAATAATAATGATAATTTTGGTGCATTTTTGGGGAATTTATTTTGTCTCATGCATGATCAGACATGTCATTTAAATGTTAAGTAATTGATTTGAAATGATACATTTCATCCTTCGTCCTGGAAAACCTGCAGACTATTTTACAGATTAGGCGCGGCAGAGGCTGTAAGATCAGCAACTTCGTGGATTGCCATTTTGTTTTATTATTTGCAGAATAATGGTCATTACTTTTGTCAGTACGCCTTATTGTTGGGTCCGTTTCTATACCTTTACCCATTTCCCTTTACACTGAAAGTATATGATAATTATATAATAATCTGCATGGGATCAGCAAAGGCGTTATATTACCAGACAATTCTCTGATCTGATTGCTACACAAACCAAATTAAGTTAACCTGTCAATACGCTTTTAACTTAGATAATGTTAAGCTAAAAAGCAGAACAAGATGGCAATCCACTGAATGCTGACCTTATTGCCTCTGCCGCGTATGATTTAAAAAATTATATTTAAGCAACATGTTACATCTTTTGCAAGACACCTTTAAATCATTTTTTATCACCCACCAAATAACAACCAGCTTGAACTCACAATGTTTTTTCATATGACACGCAATGAACTGAAATTTACCAATTTAAATAAATGATTTGACCCCTGATCTTTGACCTTTAATTGACATGCCCCATTATGTGTAAGACACAACTCTACATCACCTTCACCAAACCCACTACGTACCAACCCAATACCACTTACGGCTTTCCCAAGAAGCACGACACAAAATTGACTATTTTCATCAATTATTTGACCTGTGACCTTTGACCTTTCAGTAACCTGTCACATTATGTGTGGGACAGAACCATGCATGACCCTCCACCATCCTACCAAGTATTAACCGCCAGTAACCCCAATAACGATCAATGCAATAGCAATTGTTTTTTCAACTCAATGCAACACAACAAATTTCATTATTTGACTTCTAACCTTTGACCTTTAAGTAACATGGCCCATGTTGTGTAGGACACAAACTTTATACTCTCCCTTCCACAAACCCACCAAGTACCAACCCAATATCATTTACGGCTTTTGCAGGAAGCGTGACAAAAAATTACAATTTTTAATCAATTATTTGACCTCTGACTTTTGTTTTTCAATAACACGCGGCCGATCATAGTTTACCATTTTAAATCAACTCTTTGACCTTTAAGTGACATGTCCCATTTTGTTTGGACACAACCCTATATTACCTTCCACCACCCCTCCAAGTACCTTTTCTTAGGAAGCACAACACAACATTTTCCATTTTAGATTAATCATTTGACCTCTGCCCTTTGACTTTAAAGGTACATGACCTAACTTGCGTTCATACGTTCAAATCATCCTACACCCTCCCACTAAGTTTCAACTTGATAGCTTGTACGGTTTTCTCTGCACACGCGACACAAAATTTTGTACACTCACACACAACCACCCACCTACACACAACCACCCACCTACACACAAAAGTGACTACAACACCTTATCGCCAAATATACCATATGTTGCGATATGGTATAGGGTAAAAATAGTTTAGTAAGTACGTAAAAGGATATGCTGATATAAAATTAATTGAAATTGTGTATGCTAAATGAATTACTTTTACCTCTGACTATTAGTCTTTGCACTGAGTGTTTACCCTCATCTCTGCCGTACCTAATGTTAGTTTGGTACGCCGCTGTGTCCGATTTAGTGGGTGTTTCGATAGTTAACATGAGGTTGCCTTGATTATAAGATTTTCCAGCATTTTTCTTCCAAGATGCACCTCCCTGAATAGCTCCAAGCGTTTGCACTAAAAGGGTTGTAGATTTGCCAGCATTGATAGTTTTTGTAAAGAATCCGTCTGGATGAAAGTATGCTGATGAATGAAAGTTACAAACTCGAATCAGATAAATATGGGATATTTATTCTTCCTGGTGGATTGTGTATGACAATAAATACTAAATGAAGGATTATTAGGGGTTAAGTTAGCCCAAAATTTCGTAATTTTTTGTAATTTGGTAAGAATTTCTTTATCTGAAAAGACCTATTAAACATTTCGGTTTTACAGATTCTGACATTTTTTAATCGCTGGCTTCAGACTTTATGCCATTAATGAAATGGGAGTGCTACCTTCACCCCGCCCTCCAACTGCCGTACCGTAATCGGTCATTTCCGTGTTATCTAGCCGAAATTCCCTCAGTGTTCTGCATTTTTGAAAATTGTTGCAAGAATATCGGCGAAAACGTATTCTTGCTTTTTTTCTTTTTATTGCATTGCCCTATTATGATTTCTGGGGCCAGAATTATATTTTGATTGTCAGGCGCAGCTGGGTATGCCACTGTTAAGTGTTGGAGAAAATGAAAAGGTTCCCGCTTTGATTATTTATATTTCTTTCGCATGAAGGAGCATCTTCCATCTTTAAAACAGACTCTCTAATCATATTTTAGTGGAAAGGTTACTTTTAAGTTTTGGAGCAGTTCAAATTAGAGCATGAAAACATGATACAGTAAATTTTAGACTACTTCTAAAACCTGAGGTTAAAGAAGGAATCTCGTCTCATGAAAATTGATTAACCGTCACTAATATATCCAATTACTAATATATTTAATTACTAATATATCCAATTACTAATATATCCAATTACTAATATATTCAATTACTAATATATCCAATTACTAATATATCCAATTACTAATATATCCAATTACTAATATATCCAATTACTAATATATCCAATAACTAATATATCCAATTACTAATATATCCAATTACTAATATATCCAATTACTAATATATCCAATTACTAATATATCCAATTACTAATATATCCAATTACTAATATATCCAATTACTAATATATCCAATTACTAATATATCCAATTACTAATATATCCAATTACTAATATATCCAATTACTAATATATCCAATCACTAATATATCCAATCACTAATATATCCAATTACTAATATATCCAATTACTAATATATCCAATTACTAATATATCCAATACAACGTCACTTCCGCGACAGTAATTGATTGGCTTGTCGACGATTGTTTAAATATATCAAACAAAGAGAAACATTGGAATGTATATATCCATCTCCCTAGTTAAAACGATATCCGGCCTTTGCATTCGCCGCTTCTACATTGTAAGTGCATCCACTATAACACAACAAATTGTGTTTTTATTGCAGTATTGTCAGCATAAAAAGGTACTTTCCAATGTTGAGGTGAGACATACTGTAAGCCTGTCTGTTCTAATGATTAAGCTTATATGTTCAAATCTTAAGAAACGACCTTTCCGCATACAAAAGGGACACTTATCATGTACATTACCGTATAAGCGTACCCAGCGGGGAGAGCAACGGGTGAAACCCCTCCCCCAAAGCTGAACAGCTAGCAAATTTCAGCAAAATCTGTGTATATATTATGTATAATATGTGTGTAAAATGCACAATTTTACAATTCGGGAAAGGTACTTCAATAAATATTTGCAATATATAGGGGGCACAGTTTCCTGTGATGAAAACAGGAATTCTTAGCTGATTTCAGGAAGTTCTGTCTGGGGACAATATTCATAAGGAATCAATCATATTTTTCGGGGAACATAATTCACATCGTTTCTTATGTATTTCATTGCGTTGTCTGTGGTTGAGCTTATATCTGATGCTTTTATGCAGACGTATATTAGAACATTTATGACATTTAGAGGAATTAATTTTAAAACCGTTCGCTACTTAGCAAACCTGATTGTGTTAATAACCTTCAGCATAAGATAAGTGATCGCAAAAACAGGTGTCACTGAAATATATCAAATAAATCAATAATAGCTATTTTTATTTACTTACCATCCTCAGCAGATCTGAGAATAATTGTAGTAACTGTTGTATTTCGAAGCCCTGTTTTTCTGCCTTCGCAGGTAAAAACTCCGAATGCCCTACTATTTGCATCAGTTGAATCCATGGAAACCACCATTGCAGTATCTATTGATTCAAGTTTCTTGATATCTCTTGAAGAAGGTTGAGGGTTAAGACCGCCAGTTTTCGTCTTCACCGAGCGCTTAAATACAAGTGATTTTCTGCCTACACCTGGTTCACTTACATAACATTCAAAATGAGGTCCAGTGTCAGCTCCTCCAAAAGGTTTCAAATTTCGAATGGTGAGTTTAACTTGCTCTACGAAAAGGGTAGAAAAATGATTGTTATGCCATGTCCATGTATTACAAGTACTGCAACTATTTATTGGTTTCTGTAATACAAATAAAAACAAATAAATGTGTACATACATGTATGCTTTACACACCTTTCACTGGAAAAGCTATCTTTGCCATCTCAGATTCTATTTGAATTACCAAGGTGGTTACGTTTAATAGAAATCAAAATCAAACCTCTTCATCCCCCATTCACGTATGTCATGCGCAATCTTATGCTACTGAAGTTCAATAATGATTTCATGAATTAGTGTTATCCAGTACAATCAAACTTGCGAAACGAAAGTTAGTCAGTAATATTTGTTTTCACTTGTTTTCACTTGTTTGTATGTTCATCAGTGGGCATATTTCCAGCGGTGTATTGTTCAAAACATTTTCAAAGAAACACAGTTAATGAAAAACGTATATAAACATTCCCACGTCGAATATCTTTACATTAGCTTTAACTCTGAAACAATAACAGTGGGTGCCTTTTATCAGAGCGCAGGTGATAGATCTTTCTTTAACTGTTTAACACGCTGAACAAAACGAAAAAACAGTAGACTTATCAGCTTATGATTTTCGGAGATTTTATCTACCCATATTGACTTGTCTTCCTTGTAAGCCAATTAGCAGACTCCTACTTTTCTTGAATTAATACAAGATCAGTTTTGGTTTCAGCTACTAGGGAGAGGCAATTCGAGATTTAATTTTGGCATCAGAGGAAGGGATGATGAATGAGACCATACAAGCTTCTCACCCACTATATAATATAATCAGGTGGGATTTAGTTTTCCTAAGTAGGGTTCTGGTTGAAAGAATGGTAGATAACTAAAGGGCTTTTAACTTGAATAAAGGTCGTTATAAACTGATTAAAAGAAAGTTGTATGTGAGATTAAGCGGGTGGAAGCCTTTTGTGACAAAACCATTGATCAGATGTAGAACATTTGTAATACATAGGTACAAATTGTGAAGCATATTCCTTTAAGAAAGGCGAGAAATATTAACAAACCCAAATGAATGACAAAAAGCCTGTTAACGTTAATACGAAGAAAGAGGAAAAAATGGAAATGTTAAAAAAAAATAGTTCAATAAACGATTGGATTATTTTTAAAGATTTGGAGAAGCAAGCGAAACAGGAGATAAGTAAAGCCGAGCATGATTTTGAAACAAAAGTAGCAGTTAGAATTAAAGAGGATCCCAAATCCTTCTACTCATATACAAGGTCTAAACAGAAAATCAAGGATAGCGTTTAACCCTTGAAAGATTAGGCTGGCAATGTATTATTGCTTCAAGCAAGGCGACAGCAGAAGCACTGAATGATTTCCTTGATAAAGTTTTACAACTTAAAATGATTCAGTACAGGAGGTAGTCAATGTATTTCATGTGGAAACTAGCACAAAACTATTACATATTGATATAATACAGGCAGTAGTCTCCAAGTACATCAAAAGGCTTGCCAAGAATAAAGCAGCAGGACCAGATAGTATATTCCCTCACATCATAGTTGAACTCGCAGATGAACTGACTAAAACCTTTAAACTTATATACCGTAAGTCATATAATGAAAACCAAGTACCACAGGCAAGGAAAGCAGCAAACATAATACCTTTTTTCAAGAAAGGGTATGATTAGATGTTTCTAATTACAGAACTGTCAGCTTAACCTCTGTTCCACAAAAATCCTGACACTATCCTTAGAGATGAAATGATTGAGCATCTGACCAAGTATATTATTAGTGGTATACCAATTGACGTAGTGTATCTTGATTTGAGAAAAGCCTTCGATACGGTACCACATATTAAGTTCTTACAAACAAATATGTATATGAAAATTATGGAATGGTATCCAATTGGATTTAAGATAAGCTATTGGGTAGACAGCAAAGGATTGGTTCAAGGATCACAATCAATTTGGAGATCTGCAACGGTGGTCCAGGGCTCTAAGCTTGGCCCAATAAGTTTCACTATATTATTGACTGATATGGAGGTAGGGCTGAGTTCCCACAAAATTGTGCAAATTTTCGGATGACACTACTAAGTTATATATCCAGCCTATAATGATGACAGAAATGTGCCACAAGATGATATTAATAAGTGATCAAAATGGAATGAAAAATGGCAAATGCAATTTAATTTGAAAAAGTGTTCAATGTTATACATCGGTTTCAACAATAAGAAATACAGTTATTTTATGAGTGGCAAAATAATAGAAAGTAAAGAACAAGCAATGTGCTGCTGCAGTCAAAAAAGCAAACAAAGTTATAGGTATAAATAATTTTGATCAGAACATTATTGTTAAATTGTACAAGTTATTAGTAAGACCACATCTGGAATACTGTATCTAGGCTTGGCGTCTACCTCTCAAAAGGGATATCAGTTTACTTGAATGGGCACAAAGACGAATGGCAAAACTAGTTCCAGGTTTGAGAAACCCGAGCTAAGAAGAAAGATTGAACGAGCTTAACTTGACAACGCTAGAGTAAAGGATATAAAACAAGACATTATGACAGTTTACAACATATCTTATGAAAAGTTCGACTTAAACCCAAATTAAGTCTTAGTCAATAATCTTAAGTCATAATCAGTCACTCCTCGACTAGAGGCCATGCTATGAACTTACGTCCTGCAACTGTGAAGCTGAATGTCACATGTCTGGAACAGCCTCCCAGCATACGTTGTGTAGGTTCCCAATCTGCAGTTTGCATTCAAAATTCAGACTCAATGACTATTGAGATATTTAAGGGTAATAAAGCCTTTTAAGCTGTCTGTGTAACGCCTTCTCATGTGGCAGGTATATGGCCATCAAGGTAAAATGTGGTAAATACACTTGATGATGTGGTGTAGCGGGATATCAAAGCTACTGTCACTTTCAAGTATAATCCCAACAGGGCCTAACATACTGTAGGTTAACCGCTCAATCTACAACTTAACTATTTGCATTTTGATTTATGTGTGCATAACAAAATTTCTCGTAAAATAACTTTTTGCTTTTTGTATAATCAGTAGGTTTAATTTAATTTTGATGTATTGATTGGCTGAATGGCAAACAGTTATTGCTTGCTATTCCTGAAATAAGAAGAACATTTGGTTTGTATTGTCTCATGCATTATCATGCCTTATTAAATGACCACAATGTGAGTTTCAATTGGAGATTTTAGTGAACTCAGTGAAGAAAATCAACGAACACACAATGAATAACGTGCATCGTATTTGTGTAGTGCTCCTAAATGCAATTAATGCTGTATAAACGTCAAACCAATGAGTCCTTTTGTGGCGTGGACGAATGTCTTTTTTATTTAATTTTCCATTATTCTACACCAAACGTTCTATAGTGCAAAAAATATTCATACTGCAAAAAGACGCAATGGGGAAAGGACATAGCTGAGAGAGAGAGAGAGTTGAACACACAATTACAATGACGGGGTCGTCGCCTGCGTATTCGGTTATGACAGTACAAATGCTATCACGAAACGCTTAATACGACCCGGACGAGAACACAGGTACGACGTACGGACAGACATAACATCGACAACCAAGTCAATGTCCACGGCCTTTGATAACCAGTTATGGTGCACTGGCGTGTCTACCAGTGCACCAAGGACATAACTCCTCTTACAACTCCATTTATCCAAACTTGTTAAATCAATAAAGTACCATTGAATGGTTGAATGAGAGATGGCTTACCTTGAGCAATAACGATACGTGGAAAAAAGAATAAAAGAAAAACCAAACGCGTGAATTGCGTAGTGTCGGCCATATTTTCGTAGCATCTGTGAGCAAAGACTGTGAACAAATAATTAAGACTGTGTCAACAATGTAGTCTCTAAAAACTGTTTAGCGTTTAGCCGTCTTTGTTCATATACATTTGGAACATTTGATCATTTAATCTTAGTTTCAGACACCCACATGTCACTGTAAAGTAATTTCGTTGTAACGCTTTCGTGCGGTACAATAAACAAAATACCAGTATATGACCTTCAGTATAAAAATAAATAATAATATTGTGGCGCGAAGTATCACGCATTTTTGATGTTGCATTATTGTTTTTATAAATTGAATGTGTCCTCAAATTTCCACTTCCGCTTTTTCATACTTTTCTGGGCACATGGCTTTGAACAACCAATTGGAATCGAGGATGCCTCGTGTTTTCGATTAAAAGTTTTTATCATGTGGGGCGTGGGAAGATTGTGTTGTTCAGAACGCGTGAAGAAAAGAAGCCTATTGAGCCCACTGGATTAATCTTGTTATTGTTTTTGGATTAATTAATATTACCTGCAACTTTTTGTTAACGGGCTTAACTGTTTGAGGACGGATTATCTTTTGTAAGTTTAGCTGTTTATTATTTTACTTTAATGCCTTAAAGATCAGGAAAGAATTTTGTTTTAATACTCCCATGAGGCCAGAACCAAAAATGTAAATGTTATCAAACTACTGGAGATTTCTTTCTTAAGAGGCTTAGAAATCATTATATGACCAAGTGTCTATGGATATATGTTTTATATATAATATTGGATATCCTCAAGACAGAAAATTGCATATAATATTCATTGGCATTCAAATTGACGCATTTTTTGCAAGATATAACAGTCGCATATGCAATGTGCTTTTGCCAATCACTGTGATATCATAACTGTCACAAGAAATCTTTGTTGTTCTGCTTCAAATTTACATGTTAACAGCTATGAGTTATTCCTTCGTCCACCTTCCACGGATAATTATTTTGTGACTTCAAAAGATCATATACTTTTATAGCAAGTAGTGGTGACTGGTTTTGAAATAACTTACTTATACAGTTACGTTATGTTTCTATCCAAATACCATTTTCAAAAAATTGTTACTCACATTAGTCAACTTATTTCACATGGTACCGGGATTTTTTAATTGTAAATGACAGTATCATGACAGTATCATCCAATCAAGTTTTCATTTCGGCTTGGCTGAATTATGTTTTACTTGAATAAAAAATGTTTCATAGCAGCTGTATTTGTACGGTTGAAGTGAAAGACGAACTTGGAGCTTTTGTATAATTTTCAGTAATTTCGATTTAATTATTATCATTTGAAAAATGAATACACCACTTAACTTATTAAGTAGTGTGAGAGAGTAGTACAACCAATCAGGTGATTCCCTCTTTCGAGAAACAATTTGAGACCCTTGATTGACGTTGAAGGTAACAATTAACCATCATGCAACTTCCTCAATATCTACTTTGAACAGCTAGTCCCGACTTCAAAAACCATTGGTGAACTTCTACCGAATTTGGTGGAGTACAGGGTAATTAGGTACGATAATTGTGTTTTTTGTATTCAGAACCACTATAGGCATTTAGCGGTTTGTTTTCAAGAATAAAGGAAATAAAATCGAGGACATCAGAAGCTAGAGCCCTGCAGTTTAGGTTTTTTTTTGTTCCTACCTGCCGGAAGACTGCCGAAAGAACTTCGAATATTTGACTTATGAACGAAATTTATCACATTATTGTGCATTTTCCAAAGTAATATTATGTGAACATTACATATATACTTTACACGTACCATATTCCGTGTTTTTTTTCATTATAATTACAAAATTTGATATAATAATTAACGCAATCTAGCGTTGCATTTGAGGCATAATCAGCTGCTTCTTAATCGAATAAGAAATGCGTTAAACACAGTGTATTTATTATTCGATTAAAGAATGGGAATTATTTGACCTGAAAACAGCTTGTTAATCAAATAATGAACGGGGAGTTATTAAAAAAATGAAGAGGTTTTTTATCGAATATTTCAAACAACGCATCAACGAATTGAAAAATAAGCATGTTATTGTTGATATAATAAGAAAGTTATTATTCGAATAATAGATAGTGGTATACTAATCTCATCTAATCTAGTAATCTAGATAATACGTTGTGAAAGATGTAAGCTAGGTCTGATAAAAGTATCATATCAGTCAAAGAATAAACACATTCTTTATCGGATGATGGGTAGAGCGTATATGGTATCAGAACAACTAGATGTCCAAAAATAAACTTTTAAGAAATCATGGAGAATAATTAATAGAATGGAAGCAAAAATATTTGCAGTGTCTAGTCATGGGGTAACAAATAGAAATATGTCGAGAAATAGACAATAATCCTGGTCGATGGACATACCGGACTAAGTTCGAATAGCAACCAGGATTAAAGTCGAAAAAGAGTAGGTAATATAATGTCTGCAGAGCAATCAAAAGCATCTTATTTTGATAGAAGAATAAAACTATTCGGAATTTTGACGTAAATTTAATCCCAACGATTACTAGAATCTCATTTCAATCATAAACATATATTTTCAAAGTTGATTGATAAGGATAGTTGCGATTGAGTATAAGTAGAACTTCCGACAACGAAAATTAATAAAAGGTGCATACAAAAAAGTTCATAGATTGATTGACTGTTAGCAGTTGCATACAATAATTGAAATTAAAGTAAATCCAACACATCTAGTCCTCTCAAGCAAATTCTCATATTAGTGATTGCATACAACTTCATTTGTAGGAGTAATTATTCTTAAGTTTGATCATTTAAATAAGACTACCGAGGATTCCACCTTCCCTCCAACTTTATGTCCTACATACAGCATATTTGTACAATAAATCTTAAGCCGTGTTAGGTGGGATTTGGGTGGGGCCGGAAAGCGGGGTGGGGGGGGGGGGGGAGCAGGGTACTTTCCCCAACTTTTTCCCGAATTTGTTTCTTTTCAATGGTGATTTTTGTTTTGTATCTTGGCATGATGTTGTGGTTTTGCCTCCCCGCTTTTACCCTTGCCCCCTACTTTCGATAGGCAAATCCCGCCCATGTCTTAAACACTACTGTTTGCCTATGACTTATTGAAAACATTTCAATTTAAAAGCGAATTTAGACAAAATGACTACATGTATGTTTTCCGCATAGTTTATTTAGTCGTCATACTTTTGTGGAAAGATATGTCTTGAAAGATTACATCTAATTACCGTCTTATTTTGCATATGCATATTCTGATGCAAATGGAAATTGGTTTGGTTGATGGTGTGTCTGACATGTTATTTCTAATGATTGTGAAAGCAAAAATTGTTTCTCCATTTTTAATCAATTCCGAAAATGATGGCCGATAGCTATAGTCTACAACATGAGTTTTCCAATGATTAACAAAAATGCAAAGAATCAAAATCGTCATAAGATGTAGAATCAATTACCATATCGAATCTACTTAGAATCTTCTAAAAAGTATTATTTGTGATCTGATTGTATGCCATATGTGTTTTCTCCAATTATAACAAATTTAAAAGAATTGCATTCCTAAAAGTGATCAGGCTTTTTTACACTCCGGTTGTAAATATTCTCAGATAAAACGGTGTGTATCTGAACCAACTACATCTCTCATATCAATTGCTTCACATCATATACAAACTATATAATAACATGCCAATGCCATGAACATTGCAATGGAAAAAACCCAAGAATGTAATCTTACAATCATACAAACAGTGAAACAAGCAAGTATCATTATTGTTGATAAACGTTACATTTGTAACAATCTTACCTATATGGTTGCTGTTATACGCAAAAGATCAGTTGAAGATCAGGCTATTCCTCAACCAATGGAGGAAATAGACTGCCTATACAGATTCGCACTGTGTTGTAAACTGTATGATTTACTTCCTCTATTCCGTAGTTCGTATAAAGTAGGAAATAGAGTAAATAAAAGTCAACAAGCCAAGTCAATTTAATTCAATTGTATATACGAAACGGGAATTGTGCATGAAAAATAAAGTGTTGAAATGCAAACATTGTAAAACAGAGTCTTTGAATACTTTTCAGAAAACCCAACGAAGTATTACATGCATGCTACATTGCAAAATATCGAAGCATTGCATTACTGGGACTGCCGATTAGAACTCACAATGCTACACTCAGAAGCATGGACGTGTAATTGCACACCGAAAGTGTGTGCGTGTGGGGGTGTTGCACATGGAGGGTGCAAATCCACAAAACAGAATTACAATATCAAACCACACTAAGATACACAAAATTACCACACTAAATATATGAACATGGAAAAAAGATTTGGAGAAATGCCTTCCCCTTCCCCACCCGTTGCACCGACTAATCCTGCATATATTCATATATAACCGTTCTTAGTTACTGGGTGATGATTTTTACTCCAAAATATTCAAAAGATACATTATTCAAAGCTTTATTTACAGGTATAGAAAAATTTGGCGTAATTGTTCAAGAAATTAAAGTTATGAAAATATTAATATTCGCATCAAAATCGGTCGACCAATGTATATCTTATTTTTAACAATAAAAACAATTGTATTTATTTTTCGCTTTGGAAATATGTATGTCTTGTAATGTAAATTGTAATGCTCAACCAGTGGCGTAGCCATAGAGAAATGTGGGTCTGGGCATTATCACAGTTAAGTATGCCCCCTTAGAGCGCAAAAGCTAATCCAAAAGGATTAGATAACGAAAAAAAAGGCAAAATGATATGCAAACGTTTGATGATGATTTTAATCTAAACGATGACTTGTTAATATTGGTATACTCTTAAAATTATAATAAAACTTGGACGTCGGATGCAAAATTGAAGGAAAAGTGCAGGGGATGCTTCAAGTCTTTATAATTACAATATAAATATGGATGGAATTATGGTAATATAGCACGAACATGAACGATGATATTTGTTTTCCGTTTTTTGCGTGTGTGTGGGAGGGGGGTGGGGTGGAGAGGAGGGAGAGTTTGCTCATGTTCCATTTAGCAGGAAACTTGGTTTTGGAATCTGTTTGGAAATGCATTTCTCAAGTTTATGTGTTTTGGTAACATTTGCTATAGCTTATTTGATGCGTAGAAAAATCTAGTACCTTACTGCCTAATCTACCACGCATAATTCAATTGTATTTTTTATCAAAAGAAACATATATTTGCTGCTAGTTAATTTGTAGGAAAAGATAATTTCATCATTTTCATCAAGGTTCAATTTTTGTATATAACTTTAAAAAAGCTAACAGCATTTCTATATCAAAAAACAAAGTCAATAACAAGATTTGAGAGAAGAATTCAACGAGGCGCACGTCAATTTGTTTGAAAAATTAAAGGTTCAGAAGCAATTTACATTACCCTTGATTTAAAAGCAATTTATTTTGAAAGGAAATAGAATGAGAGGGTTCACAAAGCAATGAAATGTCGGTATGCTAACCATTTTCCTCATTCTTATAAAAAAAAAGGTTAACCTAAATCACCCACCAAAGCATATAATTTGATTTATGTTTTGAGCAAAATGGCAATGCAATTATTTACCCGGAAAAACAGTATTCTGCTTGAATAAAAGCACATTAATCATTTGTCAGTTGCGTAGACATGTATACAAAGTGGGGTGTGGCCGGTTGGGGGGAGAAGGGGTGGGTGGAGGGTGATTTATCAATCATGAATGTTTGCTGCCGTGGGTAACATAAAGAAAAGAATGCGAAGCGCGAGTCTTGCTTAAGGGCCCTGGTGGGGTGCAGAGGCGAAGTCCTTGTAGAGTTCCAGGGGGAAAAGCCCACGGAAGCTCAGCAAAATTGTACATTTTTACATCATATAAAATACCTCATGCAAATCATTAAATAACATTTTGAAGAACTTCAATGACGTTTCCGTAGGCGTCACATACAGCGCGAAACGGTATCAGATCCAATTGTACATTTTCGCAGGGACGGATTAAGACATGATGAGGTCCTAAGATGAACAAACTGATGAGGTCCCAAGAAAAAAGCCATTTCTTGTTATAGAAAATTGATACATTGATATAGTAATAATACGTGCAGTGTAAATGCATTTAGAAAATCATGAAATTTGACAAATATAAAATGAAACATTAAATTGTCTTTACTTTTTTTCTTTTTGAGGACCAAAGTGAGACTATGAGAAAGAAGTCCTTAGAAACTTTCATATATAATTTTCATCATTTTCTAGCTTCAATTTCATGAAATTTGGTTATTATTAGATGATCATTGTCTGTACAAGCGATCTCGGCTGTACGTTGCCCTATATAGGGATCTCCAAATCAAAGTAATTTTCTGTTGAAAATCGGATTGGTTCGCTCACTCTGGTAAAAGTGTCATAGCAAAAAGTATCATTGAAAGTGTCATAGCAAATAATAAACAAATAATAAAACTGCATCAGTTTACATCTAATTACATTAATTGGACAGTTGAAACATGATTGATGTCTCAGTGTAGAAAAATAATCTCAGACCTTTGTCAAATCCTTATTTTCCTCATGGAAGTTATAAACCTTTGAATAATCAAGGCCATACCCGTCGAGAGAAGAGAAAGGGATGCCTAAAGTCGTCCCGATAAGATCAAAATACATAATAAAACGTTAAAGTTGCTAAAGTAAGGCCCATACAAAATATTCAAACTTTGCATTTGCGCTGACTTATTGATGCACACTTTGGAATAAGATAAGATGTGAAGGTAATCGGACTCTTCAAAATCAATTCGTCAGACATTCATTATTTGGTGAATGGTCCTGGTTCCTATGCTACTACATATCTATAACATAAAGATCCACGTGCCCAATTAAGCCATTATCTTTGTCGATATTTTATCTTAAAGGTGCACTAGACCAAAAAGCTAGGGCTCAGATCTATTATACACAACAGATCGATAAACTTCATGCCTCCATAGCCCACAGACGACGTGAGGGCAACAGTCACTTGAATATTCATATTAACCAGAAAATTGTTATAGCGTTGCGTGCAAGACTGCTAGACTGCTAGATAAGCATTTGATTTTTAGGGACCCAATAAAAATACGCCCTTATTTCTCGGTCACAATGCTCTTTTAAGCACATACTTTTATTTGCGTTGTACCATACATATACATGTTAAACGCTTGTCGATAAGATGCGTTAATAATGACCTCTTGTGGTTTTAAGTAACCATCGCTTCCCTGAATTTCTTTTAAATGTTAGGACTAGGTGCGTGACAAAATAAAATTCTGCTAAAGCATAGACTTCTTGCAACAACAACAAAATGAGGCGCTCAGTAGAAAATTAGGTTTGCTTTGTCATTTTACTTATCTGTTTATAGGATCTGAATCACCTACTCTCCTTTAAGCAATTTCCGGCTGTGGTAGGTTACCTTCCATAAGAAAAACACATTTGTATGTCCGTTTATACTTGCCCTAACACTAACATAACAGTCCTCTTCGCTTCGATAGGAGAATAGGGCATTTACTGTAAGTCTCCATTTATCGCGGTCTACACTCTTCATACACCACAAAAATAACCACTATAAAATGAGGAAGTATAACAGAATTTGTTTGGATTTATTTTACATTTCCTAGGTTTCTTTTTAATATAATTTTCGTTAATGTAATCTCTATCCTTTTCTTAGTTTATAAAGAAAATGGTAGTTATAAGAAAGACGCAAGTACACCTTTCAGCTTTAATTCAGAAACCTTTTTTACATTATCTTCTTGGAAAACAGTGTAACTGTTTCTAGAAAATAATGTGATCTTATCAAAGATTGAGTCACGTGACTGCTTCCTTTGGCCAAGCATAACTTGAATTAGACTTACCGATTATGGTTTAATTTGATATATGATAATACCACTAACTTTAGAATCCAGGTGAAATCTTTTGGAAATATTGGAAGGTTTTTTGACGAAACTTTAGTTTGAAATCAATACAAATCAAACGATTTGGTAAGTACAACTAATGGTGTAAGTTGATGATTGGATCCATGTAAGGTCGCGCCGCGAGGTATTTCCAGCTACCTGCTGTCAAACCTGTCATCCAGGGACCTCCAGCTATCTGTTGTTCATGGACCAGGATTTCGATTACTTCTAACTTCTGTGTTCAAAATTATCGTTACAAGTAAGTTGGCTTTGTATTTTTGTAAGTGTGTGTGTGTGTTCTGCTGAGAGATCTTACTAGTTGGATAGAATAGTTAGACCCTAATTCACTTTAAGTTCATTTCCAAATTGACAAATTTCGCATATCAGCCTGCAGGCCTGAATCAGAGTAGCCCAGACCATCGATCATATTAATGATTTTCCGTGTTTGTATACCCCGAGCACGTGACCACTAACTAACAGCATAATTGTTCCAAATCTGAAACAAATTGGATAAACGGTTGTCGAAATACAAGCATTTCATGATTTTTATATTAAACTCCGCCCACCCATTAATATGCATGAGATTGTCACCAAAATTAAGAGTACACATCTTAAGGCCCGTTGCTTGTCGCTGTGCTGTATATGACGTAATTCTGTTTTGTCATTCTGGAGATTTTATGCTTCAAAGCTTTGTTTTTGCAAAAGAATATTAAGCCCCGCCTACCGAGCATATTAATGATTTTCTGTGTTTTATACCCCGAGCATATGGGCACTAGCTAACAACACTCATTAATATACGTGAGATCCCCTTTTTTCTTCCACTCCACCACAGTCACAAGTAATATCACCCTTCAGCTTTCCATATCTGGCTTACATCTTCCCATATTTATTTAGGGAGATTAGCCTATTCTTCCCAAGTGCATTTCACTTACGAATCTGAAATTTCCAAGAAGGGCGAACACGCAAGATTATTTGGATCTAGTTTTTCTTCCCAAAGTAGCTACTCATCTGAATTCATTTTAAATGAAGATTATACAAGACAAATTAGAAATAGACCTATATGTAGGCCTATAGCAAATGAGATTGCAAAAAAATTACAACTAGTTGTATGGAAACACACTTTTAGAAAGACTATATGGTCTGAAACGGGCGTATACGGCCAGCACACCCCCTGCATCGCGCCTGGCATCAACTCCCTGAGCAGCTTCATTTTCATGGGTAGCTCCATTAATACACGGATACATTAGTAGTAAGGGACCACTATACAGACCCGGACCAATCAGAAGCCAGCATTTCAGTCATGTGACTAATTTCTCATGAATATTCATAGATACCAACGCTGGCTTCTGATTGGTCCGGGTCTGTATAGTGGCCCCTGAGATTTTCCCTCTTGGTCATCAGATTGCGTCACAAGATAGTCTCGACGACGGAGCTTCTGATTGGTCACTACCTGTATAGCGGCCCCTGAGATTTCCCGCCAATCACTACCTGTATAGCGGCCCCTGAGATTTTCCCGCCAATCACTACCTGTATAGCGGCCCCTGACAAGGTCACTACCTGTATAGCGGCCCCTGAGATTTTTCCGCCAATTACTACCTGTATAGCGGCCCCTGACAAGGTTACTACCTGTATAGCAGCCCCTGAGATTTTCCCGCCAATCACTACCTGTATAGCGGTCCCTGAGCTTTTTCCCTCTTGGTCATTGGATTGCGTCACAAAAAAGTCTCGATGACGGTGCTTCTGATTGGCCACTACCTGTATAGCGGCCCCTGAGCTTTTTCCTCTGGGTCATCGGATTTCCGTCACAAGATAGTCTCGATTGTTTTGCAGAGTCCTTTTAACGAAGTGTATAGCTTTTCCTGACTGGGTGTGTCAGGTGGGTGGTACTCATTGTCGCCCATTTCACAACAATACACCCTGATAATCTGTTGATTAGATTTGTCAAAGAGTTTAAACTGTACAAATAATATAGATAAATCACGATTATCGATAATATTGGGATAAAATCGTCACAATTTACCAAGTCACTTCATTCGAGAAACAGGAAACTTGTCATGTTTGAGACCATGTCTTTGAAAATAGGTAAGATTTGAGCGGCGATATTTTTTAAACAGTGTGATTCGAGCGGCGATGATTTTTTAAACGGTGTGATTTGAAAACGAAATTTTATTTTCACAACCTATTGACTTTGCCCAGGAAGCAAAATTTGAGCGACAATATTTTGAAAACGTGACTGATTTCAGAAGACATTTTTTTCTGACACTTCTCATTTGAGAAACAATTTTTCTGAAAGACTTATTTGAGAAACAATTTTTCTGAAACAATGTCATTTGAGGCAGTTTTTGGCTCAACTGTTTTTCATTTGAGAGGACAAAGCTGGTGTCAACGGGGGAATGACAGGACAGTACTGCACTTTAATGCGAAATACGGGGGTCTACGGGGGCTTCATCGTGGGAGAAATTGGACAAAACTACGTTTTAACGGGAAAAATGGCGTCAACGGGGGAATGACAGACAGAACTTCGCT
Source organism: Chiridota heheva (assembly GCA_020152595.1). Lineage (NCBI taxonomy): Eukaryota > Metazoa > Echinodermata > Holothuroidea > Apodida > Chiridotidae > Chiridota > Chiridota heheva. Next base: position 41,868 of record JAIGNY010002643.1, read on the forward strand.
TTAAAGGGATGGGACTTGATTCCAAACCACGCCCCCTGAAACGGGGGAATAACAGGACAGAACTGCGCTTTAATGTGAAATACGGGGGATCTACGGGGGGCTTTATCGTGGGAATAATCGGACAAAACTACGTTTTTAACGGGCAAATAGGTATTTGAGCGGCGATATTTTTTAAACAGTGTGATTCGAGCGGCGATGATTTTTTAAACGGTGTGATTTGAAAACGAAATTTTATTTTCACAACCTATTGTGGCGGGAAATCTCACGGGCCGCTATACAGGTAGTGACCAATCAGAAGCTACGTCGTGGAGACTATCTTGTGACGCAATCCGATGACCAATAGGGAAAATCCCAGGGGCCACTATACAGACCCAGACCAATCAGAAGCCAGCATTGGTATCTATGAATATTCATGAGAAATTAGTCACATGACTAAAATGCTGGCTTCTGATTGGTCCGGGTCTATATAGTGGTCCCTTACTACTTACATTGGAGGAAAAATCCTTTAGTCTTTGCCACATAGTCAAGCCATGACATTTATAAGACAGCCCAAGAACACCGTGGTTACGATTTTCGTAACCACATTTCCTAGTTGGATTTATACCAACTATGACTATAATTATAACTATAACTATAACTCACGCACAAACCGGCAAACTACGGATATATCAGTAAGAATATCAGTAACATTGTAACTGGTAAGCGCGAATTGGCTTCAATCACTACCTTTCACTAAGGAATGCACGGGGTAGCCCTTACTTTGGTGGATAATAAATGGACATTTCTTTTACCTTGCTACGTATCTACAATCTTGGACAAAATTGTTGGAACACTTCAGCTTTTTGAGAACTACATATTTTACAGTGTTATGTTTCTTTGATATATTTCCTATAATTCTAACCCCCTACCCCCACCCCCTACGATGTTGAATTTATTTATTTCTTAAAGTCATTTCCAGGTAAAACAGTAACAACGGCCAACATTGAACGGGGAGGGGGAGGGGGAGGGGAGAACAATTAGTATAGTTAGGTAGGGGAGAGGGAACATTGGCGGCCTCAATTAAATTACAAAATATCCTTACAATTCTAAAACATGAATTACAATTGAAAGAGTAGAGATTGAAGAAGCAGCAGGAGAAGAAAATTCCAGCATTTCTGATTTCTAAATGTGGAATTATTTACAATAGAAAAGTAGCTTCATGAAAAACATCACATATTTTCACTAAGTGTTTTAACGAATTATGTCCAAGATTGTAGATACTAATTAAATATAAGTTTATTTCATTCCCCATTCTCCCCATTCTCTCCAATAATCCGACATCCAATTTATAAAAGCGGCATGGAATATTCGTTGAGGACTTTGAAGCATATGAAAACATTGCAATTTTGTACAGCCATGGTGGAAAAATAGGCCTAATAGATGGATAGAAGTAATGCTGGTGACATTTGTTAATTCGCATTCCTCTTCTCTCTTTTTTGCCGTTGGTTAGGTTGCACAACCGTCTTTACTTGGCGTTGAGATGTTTAAACGGCTTAACGATACTCGATGCGTACATTTAATTCTTCAGTATTTTGATAATGAATTTCATATAATGACTTCTTTCATTGTTCTTATACACAAGTTAATGAAATAATATATGGGTCGGTGGATATTGCAAATTGCTGATTTTTTACTTCCCGGACGCGTTTCGGAGGTTTTTACACAAAGTATTTTTACCTAATTGAGATCACGTACTTATCTATTTCTCTATTTTTGTTTGTTTTTAAAACTTTCAACGGGATAAAAGTATGAATTTCTTTTTGAAATTAAAAACAAGCTTTCTTTTTTAATGGCTCTTTAGCACTGCAAGTTTCGGGCCCGTTGTGCGATTCTTACGTTTTTCGGTATGACCTCTAAATTTTTCACTGGTATTGCAATGTGTTTGCTGGTATTTGACAACTCTTCAAAAAAGAATTCATAACTTCTGCATCATTAAAAAGAAGTTAATAATTTCTTATTATCTAGAATATATCATTGACAGAATGCAGCACAACGACAACTTTAAAGATCTTATCATAAGTAATCTATCTCATTCTGATTTTTCTTTTCTCGTATTATAGGTACGGATGCGACTGAAAAGTACCAGTACGAATGATCTTCATAAAAACAAGTATTATGTGTATGTGTCTTCAAAAGTTTATCTAGACTCAAATAACAGATAGATAAATATCTGTTACTTAGATATCATATGGGCATTGCATTATTACAATACTTATTTTATATCTTAAACGTACAAGTATAAACGACTGTACAACACAATGATTCCAAAACTACTGTGCGTATTACTAAGAAAACCATATCGTATAAAAATCCAAAATCTCTACTAAAAATGGGTTTACTTATAGATCGTGTATACTTTTTTTAATGACTATGACATTTTGTTAAAAATTACAAAATAAAATGACTCAAAGGCTATATTGTAAGGAAATTGCACATTAAGCAGATCGAAATAACACGTCTTCAAATTCATTTTGGTTTCGTACATGTATTCCATAGGCTAAGCTCATGCGGTCAATCAAAAGCATGAGTGAGAGGTTAAAAGCCGCTGGGTCGATGCCGGACGACCTTCCCATCGCTCTGTAGAGAACCAGACCTCTCGCTGGGATCATAAAATCGTGACGTAAATTCTCCAAAGAATGTTTGTCGACTGAGACATTATACACCTGGGGACGTTATAAACCTTGCTAAAACAACCAAATCAAAGATATGCTACCGATTATATGATTATGTTTCCAATTATATAAAAAAAGTAAGTTGTCTTAGTGGCATTTATGGATTCTATGTTAAAAGCCACATAAATATTGAAGAATAAAATCAATACAACTTTACAAACGATAGTTGTACGATTTCAAAGCTTGATTAAGATTGTTTTCGTTTCTCAGTATTCAAAAGCCAAGTTATTGTATATGCTACTCCTTGACGTTCTTGTATTTGCATCCTTCCAAGACGATGAACAGGAGAAGAGTAGTCCAAAAACGTGAGTATTCTATGTCCTTCGAAGATGATCCAATACACTAAGTACTTTCGGTTTTACAGATGCACGTCTTGAAAGCAAAACCTCTTGGGCTGATGCTCGACCACCCTCTCATCACCCGCTGGAGATCGAACCTTTGCTTTTGCTGTCACTGGCAGATTCTTACCTGGGATCATAACGAGGCAATAAACCAACATCTTGACGTAATTAGTAACAAAGGTTTGTCGGGACATACGTTATAAACATTAGTAAACCAAGTAAAAAGCAAAATAAAATTCCTACTATATACAAAAGTGCGTATTGTTTTTGGTGGCAATTAGGAAATTTATTTAACAAGCCAAAGCAGTTTAGTGAAGAATACCAGCCAGTACAATTTTGCAAATTATAGTTTTGTGACTTCAAAGCTTCCTATTAGGATTGTTATCGTTAATTAGTCTTCAAAAGCCAAATTCTTGTATATGCGAGTCCTTGGCTATTCAGTCCCTTGATTTTTCTCCTGTTGTGCTACATAGCAAACGTTGTATCATTCCTGGAATAAAATTCAAATAAATAATCTTTATCTGGATTTTTAAAAACTATGAAATGAGATTTATAGATGTTCCATTTTCCATACAATTTTAAGATATAAGTAACATCTTTGGAAAAATTAGGTGAATTTATTTTGTTATTTATCAGAAAATAAGCAAAAGAGCTTCCCATCATTAGTTCAAACGACAGTATATTTTTTGTTGAGATTTGAGGCCAGTAAATAATTTCGACAAAGATGCCAGATTTCATCCATTTGAAATCATATGAAAGCATCACAATGTTATGTTAAGGCATATTATCTTCCATCAATTTCACCGACTTCAAAAATTATCATTCATAAAACCTAACATGGCCTCTTCCGGTATAAATAATGTGGTAATAGTTTCAATTTCGACTCTAGTAGTGTAATGAAAGCATCTGGCCACTTTGGTATACATAATGTAGTAATAGTTTTAATTTCGACTCCAATAGTTTAAGTTTAATATCTGCCTTTTGATACCAATCTAGATAATATAATCCTGTTGTGTTGATATACTTTTGCGCAGGGAGGGTATTAAGATTCACGTTTTAATTACCATTCTTTAAATCATCCTTCACCGAAAAAAGGACCAAAGTCAGTGTCAGTTTCTTGCCCCTTACATTTCTTGTCCCTGAAAGTCGTTACTATAAATGTTTAAATTTGATACATTTTTTCAAACTGATGAACTGAAGTAGAAATAGATGATTAATTCTTGTCCTTTGTAGATGAATTCTCTACTTTGGGGATTTTAGCAAACATTAAAAGGCAGATTGCCATTAACCTAAGATTAATTAGTTCATTAGGAAATATAACACACTTTGTACACCAACTCTTTTAAGACCTTGCCGATTGGTATATAAAAACGTTACTGTAATTTTGCAACTAACACTTTTCGAAAACGTCGTGAAAATTGCAAGTTCGTAAGTTTATTTATGCCAAATGACATCATGCCCCATTGAGATCCACAAGGAATCACTGTCCTGTATGGACCGATTTCGGCTATTATTCAAGGAAAGAGATTTGCGTGTTACTCGGAAAATATGGCTGGTTCTGCAATTCTGTAACATATTTTGAAAACTTAGGAAACATAAAATTGTTGGATACCTTCATCCTCGTTTCATGCATCCCGGCTACTGTATAAGTACTTGAATAATTAAATTACCGCATCTTCCAAAAGATGTTATACATAACTGCAACACTGAGGCGAAGACAGAAACATCCTCATTATCAAAACACATGATTCTCTCTTTAATGTTCCAGAGAACGAGGAATACACCAGATCTATCAATTCCGTACCTGCAGGAAAGTCAACGGTCAATGTCATTTAATCTTGTCGCATTAAAAAATTCTCAAATAATTTAAAAGCACACGTAAACACTTCTACATCTATTAATTCTCTACATTGGTTAATTCGTTTACTGGGTACTTTCTAAAATCATTTTATTTGTAGGATATTTATATTTTCTATGATACTAAGACAAATTAGATTAGTATTATGGAATGTAATATTTAGTTCTATTCACGACAGTGCACGATCTTTAGCCGTTTCAGACCTTCCTTCTCTTTAAGATCGCAAATCTTGTCTACAAGCTCGTTAAGGGAGCCAAGTCTTGGTGGATTATATTGATCTTCTGGCCAATCCGTCAGCTGGAGGTGGGTCACATCCAATATGGTATCCTACAGTAGTGAATAACAAAAATACTAACATAAACATTTATTATGGTCTAATATGTAAATAAGACCCGCCAACAACACATGTGAGATTAGTGAAGTAAATTTCGAGTTTAAGGGTTTAATGATACTTTTTAGCAGTCGTTTGTGCCATTTAGTATAATACAACGTGAACTTACATGTGATTTCATATTGGAAACCGCTAGTTCACGCATCCTGACAACTATATCTCCATCAATTGAAATCGTTTCTTGGCTGACTTTCAGACCACCAGCAAATACCATCTCTTCGTTTGGCCAGTACTGCTCACAAGACTAAAAACAACGATTATTATTAGGAATGATATTAATGAAGAATATAGGGCTACAAGCAGGAATTTCTTCAATACGTTGAGATATAAAAAGTTTGTCATACGATATTATGCTTAACAAATCTCGAATTCCACTAAATGTTAGTCAAACATCGTTGAACCGTGAACATAGCGGGATATACATTCAGCATAATTTCAATTATAATCTTAGAACTATCTCACTATGCAAACAAATTCTTAATCGCTAGAAAACTACATCAAAATTCAAAATATCAGGCACTCCGACCAACCAACGAAAGTTCTGAAATGAAGCTGGCCTGTGATGTGTTTGATATCTTCTCCCTAAAATTTTCTGTATTTCATTATTCCACCATCATCTTACAAAAGCGTTTAACTCTAAACATATCATTTGATCAGAGATGAAGTACATCAGTGATTAAGGGGGCTTGATTATCGGGTTCGTTTGCCGTCGCTAGTGATGCATTGCATTGTGTCATTAGCAAGACACTTTACTTGCTTCAGTCCACCCAGTGTGTAACAGCACTGTGGGGGAGTTAACCTGCGACAGACCGACGTGCCGTTCGAGGGAGGAAAGTGAAGAAATGGAGGAGAGGGGGTCGTGTACTACCATCCGCTTAAGCCATGAAACTGGGGATAAGCACCATACGAGCCTAAATGCTCAGATGGATTTACAGTAGCAATCATTTTATTACAAAAAGTATGTAAAATTCAGACTAGCAGTTGTTTAAAACTGTAAATACTACAGTACTTTTTTTAATCACAAATCTAGGTGATGCTGACTTACCTCAGTGCTTGTATTCATATCATTCAACATGACAATAACAGAGCATTGCTGTTGCAGAACCAGTGCCCAGAAATCCTCTACCGTATCTGCCAAAGGGTGCTGAGTCACGATCAGACCAAGCTTTTCTTTCAAAAACTGACGATGGGTTTAATTAAGATTCAAGACAATAGAGAATGATGATATTGTGCGAATTGATTTATCAATTATACATTGGGACTTCAAGAATGATAAGTTCATTAGTCAAGTATGTTCATCATTTAAAAACGAGGGCATAACATGAATACAATATGGGTAAAGGTCTTCTAACATTTTATTCCTTAAAGAATTTATTTAAGTGTTAAAGCTACAAGAGTGTGAAGTGAATCTGTAAGTCTTCTACTATAACTTAAGATTAAGATGGGCCTATCTTAAGATTTAAATGTCAAACGCTTTGGGACATGTAATTCTTTAACCCTTTGGTCCTCTATCATATAACAGGTGGGAGATCCTTTACTTACAAGGACCAGATAATCCCTTATTAGAAGGACCATAAACACCATGGAAGTCGCTATGTTTAGTATAGGGATTAAAATTCTAAGGCCTTTGGTAGTTATTTTTCTAGGGTTTGATAACAAACAAAACATGAGTATTCAAGTAATGGATTATAAAAGGAAAAACTCGTTCAGATTTTGATAAATTCTCCTCGGAAACTGTACTACAGGTAGTATAGTACGGAATGGGGTTACGTCATCGACATGAATACTATGTCCCTAGAAGTAAGGAATATTGCCTATACTTTAAGGAATCTCCCGGATAGTATAATATGGACATGTCTTACCGCGGATCTAATACTTTGATCATATCTATATATCTGACCCCATTTCCCTCACACCATTAAAATAATATTGCATTATTGTATATGATAACACGTAATATTTCACTAATCGCGTTAAGTTATTAATTGTAATTATTAGTTTTATGTAGAACCACTTACAGCGTAGATTGACAGGTGCAAGGAGCATACGATTTTTTTTTCTTTTCAAATTACCTTTTCAGTATCAAAATTGCTTATTTCTTACAAACAATTTATCAAATCTAAAAAAGCATATGAAAAATTACAAAATACTGTAGTCATTTGTAGTCATTTTGATTACCAGATGAAATCAAAAATGGACGATTGCATTGTGCTGTAAGGGGAAAAAAACTTTAGTAATATTTCACTTGTACTCATCAATGCTAACCTCCTAAAACTAAAACTTACTTTAGATTTCGGGTAACATCGGTGGAACAGAAAAGACAGTTTAAACTTTGTAAAGCGTGGAAAAACAGGACCCGAAAAGTGCGAAAAACAAAACAAGGATCATAAGCGTATTGCACCAGTAGTCGTAAGTACTTACCAGCTAAGTGCTTCATATTTCGATTCTTGTTTACATTTTCTGGCTCATGTCTATCTTTTAACAGTTCTTGTGCCCACGAAGGACTAAGATCACTCAGCAGCTAGGTGAGATTTTGACGAATCTTTTAAGAACAATGAGGAATATTTGTAACTAACATATGATTCAATAATCATTTACAAGAACATTGAACAGTTTTCTAGGGTAAATTCTAAAAATGTATGGACATCTGTAATTACATTTAATCAACAAATTAATGCCGAGAGACAAAGATGCTTTTATGGGGGATCTAAAATAAGACAAAACACGCTGGCAGTGGTTCCTAACGGAAGCCATGTTAATGTTGCGTAATAAATTGCATCGTTTTTGGCACGTTTCAAATAACACGTCTTTATTGCGGTATCACCATAACATGACACTTTGTAAAAATGCTGCCAAGATGGCCGTATAACTGCTTTTTGTATAGGGCCCAGAATATATCAGATCTTAGTCTATGAACTTATTTCAACGTCAGATTTACTTCAGATTCCATATCCAGGTACTGCTTGCACGTTTCTGCATTAGTGCTGAGAACCTTGTTGTAGTAATCCACAAACGAAGTCAATGTCGGTGTGCTGTGGGATTATGTGACCATGAAGCAAGGCTTCGTGCAGAAATTTGTACTGAGACTGTTGAAAAAATAAACAAATCACTTCTGAATATCTTGATGATTAAATAACTTTGTATCCTAATTTCCATGTCGATCAAGTTATTGCCTGCATAATAACACTCGAAAAGCATAAATATAGCAGTTGACTGTTCTTTTATTCTTTACAAATGAATTCGATTGACACTTAATATAAAAGCACTCAAAAATTCTTTAAGACTATTTCAATCCATGGAAAAACATTGAAGTCTTAAATGAGTTGGTCACTATGAGGTGCTAAAACTATACTTTTGACTAACATTTACTTATAAAGGTCTGGACCATGTTGATTCGATCTTTCCTCATTTTCTCGATGAATCCAAAAACATTGACTGTAGGTTCCTCCTTCATAACCTCCAGCAGATGATACAAAGCAATGAAGGTGCCAGGTCCTTTCCACTCCAGTACTCTACAGACAAGGAAGAGAAATAATTCCTAACAATTGCATGACATATCTGATCAGAATCCGTCAGTGAAGCATTAGTATAGCCACGTTGAAGGCATGAGGTATCACTCACGTGTTATCATTACTTTTGACTTTCATCAACCTGCGCGTCAATTTCCCCACTTAGAATGAGTAGTTACTATGAGCGATATGTGACACTTGACATTAAGTCATGTTTTCGTACTTGAACATGTTAGTAATATCACCTATAACATAACCAATCGTTGGTGTATTCTAATGTTTACCACCGATAACGAAGAAGGTAATGATATGTAATCATATCTGAAAAAAGCACTTCAGAGTTTCCTCGGACTACCGTAACCACACAAATAGCCACTTAAATGGTGTCAGTCTCACCTTACTTAGTCTCTTCGGGCCTCCTGTCCTATAGGGATGCAGTGCACTATCTCCACTGGACTCTCTTATTTGCAAATTGTCTGGCTTCTATCCACGATCTCCATCCCATCACATTCCTCTCCTTCTCGACTGTCCTTCTCCAGGTCGTTATAGGACGACCGACTTTCCTTCTCCCCCTGGTTTCCACGTCATCTCTGTCACACAGTGCTTAATAGTGCGCATGCGCATCACATGACCAATCCACCTCCACCATCTTCTTTTTACTTCAGTGCTGATGTTGTCATGTTTAGTGATTCTCAGTATTTCATCGTTAGATATTACATATGGCCATCTGATCTTCAAAATTCTTTTGTAACATTTGAACATAAATATATCTAACTTTTTATTATCTGCTACATTAACTTTCCATGTCTCGCAATCATACAAGAGTACAGACTTAACAAGAGAGGTAAACAGTCGTATTTTTGTATATATTGAGAATGTGCTTGACTTCCATATCTTATTTGATTTCATCAATGCTACTCTTGCTTCTGGGATTCTGTTTTGGAGATCTTTCTCGCACCACCTTGTAAGCTTGCTGTTGCACCAGGGTATCTGAATTTGTTTACTTCATTTAGTTGTTGGTTATCGATATAAACTTTGTTTGCATATTTACTGCTAACTTGCATGAGCTCTGTCTTATCCTTATTAATTCTTAGCCCAGTTTGTGCAGCATACTGATTGAGCCTGGTCACTTTGGTTTGCATGTGTTGATATGTAGATGAAAGCAGAGCGATATCATCAGCAAAATCCTGTCCTCAAGGGTTGACATGAACTTCCATCTAATTTCATTCCTGTTATTATCAGTCGTTTTCCCCATCACCCAGTCTACCACCATCAGAAAAGGGAACCCTGACATTACATTACCCTGCTTTACACCACTTTTGACTTAAAACCATTCAGATTCCACACCATCATCTATAAGTGCACATTCACTGTCTTTATATATAACGCTTTAATCAAACATATTATCTTTTGTGGAATACCGTAGGTTGCCATAATTTTCCAGAGGCTTTCTCTGTGCGCTAAGTCAAATGCCTACTCGAAGTCAACAAAGGCAATATATATTGTTGACTGCCATTCAGCCACCTGTTCAAGAATGTTGCGCAGGATGAAAATTTGCTCGGTGGTACTCCATCCTCTTCTAAATCCAGCCTGTTCATTTCTCATCTTACTGTCAACACCGTTACTAATTCTGTAGATTGAAACTCTTCCAAATATTTTGCTTGGTATGGATGTTAAGGTTATTCCGCGACAGTTATCGCATACAGTAGTATTGCCTTTCTTAGGTATTTTTGTTATCAGTTCTTGCTTTCATGATTTTCGTATAACTTCCTTTTCTCATACAATTCTCAACAGCTCTTCAAGCCATAATACTGATGTGCACATATCAGCTCTTAATAACTCGACAATTATATTATCCTTGCCTGCAGCTTTTTTATTCTTTAGCTTCATCAATGCCTCTTTTATTTCACTCCTTGTAATATAACTGGTACTGATTTCGTCTATTTTATGGTCACATGTTATGTTAGGAATTGGAAAAACAAGATCAGGTCTATTCAGTATCTCCTCGAAATGCTCTTTCTACCTCTCTCTTTTTTTTTATTTCATCCGTTAATAAATTCCCGTCCTTGTCTCTTATAGCACTCTCAACCTTGGTACTTTCATTGCAAATTGTTTTGGTTATCTTGTAGAGCTCTCTCATTCTGCCATTACAAGCTGCTCCCTTTGCAGATGTAGCAAGGTCGTCAACCCACTTTCTTTCACCTCTCCTTAAGCTTTCCTTCACATCTTTGTCTTTTTCAGCATACTTAGCTCTCATAATATCTTTAATTCTAATTGACTTGGCCTGTTGGCATTCTCAATCTTACCCTTAAGCTATTTTCTCTCCTCAACACATTTCCAAGTTTCTCTGCTGATCCATGGCTTTTGGCCCTTCACCTTTTTAGCAGTCCCATTGTATACTTATTCCAATGTCTGCCACTTACTCTCAACTTCTTCAATGTTATCAGGTACTTCAGTCTCACCACAGCAGTCTTGTAAAACTTCATATCTATTTCGTAGTTCAGCCGAAAACTCTTCTCTGATTGCTGCTTGCAATGTCATGCCTTCCAATAAAAGTAAAATAATCATCATTGATATATCCTACTTTGGCATTCAAGTCGGCCATTATGATTAATAGGTCATGCTTGGGAACTCCATCTACCAAGGCTTGTAACTGATCATAAAAAGCTTCCTTGTCTTCATCACTTGCATCATTTGTTGGAGCATAAATTTAAATGATTGACAATTTAATGTACTTTGAGAAAAACTTGTGTAAATCAACCTCTCATTTATAGGATTCCATTCTAACAGTGTCTGTTCAGCTTTCTTTGATAACATGATTGCAACTCCCTGATAATGCATTTCATCATCTCTACCCGAAAATAAAATACTTTAGCCAGAGCCTTGTTAGCCTAGCACCGTATGTAACTAGTTACCAGGGGGTATCACGAGGAGGTATGTTTGACTTGGGTGAACTACGGGTCATCGACAGGCTAATAACGGGCGCATGAACACCCCAATCTCCCCAAATGGTGTCAGTAGTATCCTTCAATTTTGGAAATATTTACATCACAACAAATGGAGCTTAATATATCAAAACGATCAAGATTTTGGTGCAAATGTTCTTATATCGTTAAATGTTTAGACGAGATGTATTGAATTGATTTCTAACAATACTAACATTATTACAAAGCATAAACAATCTGGGGGTATTATCGCTTGAATAATTTGAAATAAATGGGTTTGATACCCTCCACCACACTGCATGAACATCCCTAACTGGAAGCTTTATCGTAATGTCGTGATGAATACAAGCTAAGAAAGGTTGTTTACATAAACATGGTTGTAAATTATCAGATGATTACATATATATATATATATATATATATATATATATATATATATATATATATATATATATATATATATATATATATATATATATATATATATATAAATGTATACATATATATATATATATATATATATATATATATATATATACATATATGTATATATATATATATATAAATATATATATATATATATTGATGTATATGTATATATATATATATATATATATATATATATATATATATATATATATATATATATATATATATATATATATACATATATATAGATATAGATATATGTATATATATATATATATATATATATATATATATATATATATATATATACACATATATATATATATATATATATATATATATATATATATATATATATATATATATATATATATATAAATATATATACATATGTATATATAAACACATAATTCTGTCTTAAAACTAAATTAGCTGTAATGATATCTATTGTTATTTGTAGTAGCAAGTCAGTGATATCAATCTCATGGCCGGAATTTTTGATAAAAAACTTTAGAAAATTGGTATATATTGTTCAACCTGCTCTTTAACTCTGAACAGAAAGCGGAGAAGTGATGACAATGGCGGCACACCCTTATTCGGCCACGCAGTGAAGTAAAAGTTAGTTACATCTCGCAACTTCCTCTGAAATAGTTGTATTTGAAGTTGTAATAACAGTGATATGTGACACATCCCCAAATAATTGGAATCATGCAACACACAATAAATGTTAGCAAAATTGAAAAGTTCCAGATCTGAGATTGCCTCTGGATGAAAATGAACTTAAATTAAGATGTTCGGACTATACATTCTTGTTCGTCATTTGAAGAATTAGACAGTCCACACTGTGTTGTTTTATAGTACTGTTGCTTTTGAAAATCTATCATAACATTTGGAACCGAGTGGAGCTACGGCACTAATCTCAGATTTACCATATATGTTATCGTAACCTAAAATGTGATAAAAGGCAAACGCATATACTTACTTTGGATTAGTGAGAGAAAAAAATATTTTAATAAATGATACGTAAAAAGTAGCAGGTAGAAAGTTTTATAAAGTTATAATTTCCAAAAAATATATTCTGCAGCCAATTGCGTGTTTTGAAATCTGAAATTTTCTCATTTCCTGTTCTGAAAACAGGACTTCATCTGTAGTTTTCACAACAATATCACCATACGGGGAGCCCTTTACCCTGGAAGTTTCCGGCCAATACATCTTACATCGATCCTATAAAAATGAAAAAAACTAAGTAGTTTGGTGTAAAACTTTCATAAATATACCTTTCATTATCATTATGATGAGAATGGATATGTTAATGCCACATTCAAATCCAAATTTGTTACTACCATATGCTGTGAGTTTAAAAACAGGAAAGATGTATTAAGCTATAGATCTTTATCACCATATAGAATAATCAACGTGGGAAGTAAAAAACACACAATTATTTCCCACAATCGACTGGATACTTTCAACGCCTCTTTTATGAAAACAAGTTACCCTCAATTTGATTGAAAGGCAAGTTTATGGGTCACTTTGAAAATGATGAAATTTGAAGAACAAGTAGATCATGGACGTAGCAAGGCATATGTGAATTTCTGTGTATTCGCTTCAGCAGAAAAAATTAAACCTTTACGAACTGCCATAGAAAAAAAAATCATGTGATAGAATTTAGATATGCAATTATAATTTGTTGTATATTCTAAAGTATTAAGAATGTAAGGTGCACTGAAGAGCATTACACAAGCAGCGATGGTGATGTCATTTCTCCTCCATAGAGACTTAGATGGACCGCGTCAAAAGCTGAAGTGCAACAGTGATGATATTTCATTTTCATTGATAGGCATTAAGGCGGATATAAATAAAGGGAATATTAATAACGCTGTTGAAATGATTGATAATATGATTGACAATTTTTGGTTATACTACCAATATCGTTCGGAAAAGAAGGAATGAACAGTCTTGGTTGGATAACACTTGCAAAGTATATTAGAAGAACGTTACAACAACACTCAGAAAATATAAGAAATGAAAATCTACACACTTAAGAAATGCTTATTGTTCGTTGAGAAATATTTACTATAATTTATTCAGAAGGAAGAAAAGAACGTAGTATAATACAAAAACATAGGAACTCTTGGAACCAATGAAACTGAAAGACAGTAAAAAGTGTTGGTTTTTGTAAGAAGGCCTCTACATCAAGAAAGTTGATCTCACATACAGTTTGGTATAACTACTTCAAAGAATTATTATCGCTGAGGACAATATAAATGATCATGTAATTCATTGTGACATTTTAAGTACTGATATACATTATGATAAAGTCATTAACGCAATTGTGTCTTAAATATGAAAAGTCTGGAGGATTTGACGGAATTACTTCTGATGTCATTAAAAATTGTTTTAAATTCTTTACCAATATTTAAAGCAAACTATTTAACAAATGCTTTATTTCTGGCATATATCCTGAGCAATGGAGAGTTGGGATAATAACATCAATTTACAAAAAGGTACAAAGACTCTTCCAAGTAATAACACAACAATTACACTGTTGTACATGATGAGTAGTGTTTACCAAAAAATGTAAGTGCTCGTTTTGCTGATTGATCGAATGATTATGAAGCCATTTCCCAGCTTAAGCAGGATTAAGAAGTCACTTCCCCACCATGGACAGTTGTTTTGTTTTACATACTGCAATTTAAAAATTGCTCAGTAGTTTTAGGAGGAAAATGTATATACCGTGTTTAAAGACTTAAAGAGACGTTCGATAATGTAAATAAAGCGATTTTATTAAAAAAAACTAAACAATCTAGGGGTAATTGGAGATTTCTGAAACATCTTACTACAAATATATACAAAAAATGTCAATGTTAGGGTGAATGATGGCCGTACAAAGAATTTTACTTGCTCTAAAGGTGTGAGACAATACGACAGTCTCTCCCTATGTTATTCTTCTTTTTCATTAACGATAGCTTAAAGGGCATTTTTGCAAAACAACCCAATCTACCAGTCAGCAAAATGTAATATGTATTTGATCATAAGATTCTATTAATTTTGACGTGTGGGGCAGAGATCTGGAGCGCGGACCTTTTAGGTTTACCATTCCACTCAGTCAATATCGTCCCTCTTAGTGAACTTTGAAGACCATCCCTTATGTAGTTTACCGTGAATAAACAAATCATCTATTGGTTGAAGACACTCAAGCATGACAAGATTAGTAAATGCTACATAAAAAAAATAGAACTTGCTAACAATTATTACATTGATTCGTGGTTTTCGTACTAAATATATCCTCTGTTCCTTTGGCTTTAATCACGCATAGTTTAACCAGAGGGTCGGAGTTGAAGGAATGTTCTTACAACTTCTAAAAGATCGTGTTTATGACATAGACCGTCAAAACTTATGTAATGACATTCATGAAATGGACAAAATCTACATGACTTGTCCTTCTCCTTCAAATTTTGTTCCAGCAAATCATGACCACAAACTTACTGTAGTAAATAGTGAGACCAATTTATCTTAATCAAAACAACCACACAATAAGGACTTCATCCCTTGCTGATATGATACTCAGCACCAACTTCCGCAACAACTAAGGTTTTCAGAATAAAGGAAATAATGAGGAACAATCTGACCCGACCTGGTTATATATCAGGTCGGGTTTGACTGTTTGAAACTTTAAGGAGAAGAAGAACTAATGTATAGAATACTATAAAAAGGAAAGCTACTTTAAACTATATGCCATGATACATGATGATTATTGATTGTTGCGTAGCTCTCACGTTGGAGGTCTACACGGACAGATACAATAACATCAGTTTAGTAGTTACAACGCACGTATATGTGATTTCTGTCAGAGTAATAAATACCACTTTTTGTTAATTTGCCCATTTTTTTCAGATATTAAATCAAAATACATACCAAAGTACTACAGAAGGAATCCAAGCATCCAAAAAAGTAGAGCCAGAAATGACCCTGGATAAAATGTTATATTTGTTCATTTGATTATATAAGTTGTATTAAATTATTCGTTACGTTTTGTATCTTTTATCTCTATCTAATCACTGTTCATTACTATAACACTTGCCAATTCTTTTCTATTATAATGAACATGTGCCAAAGGTCTAAGTTACGAGAAAGAAAAACATAATTTAGTATTGTATTTTAAGAGTTATTATAATGGAAGAATAGCAAATAGTATTGGACATCAATTATATATTAAATGTGTCAAACTAACCGTACCTTCCAAGCAGTATTTACCTCTAAAACCTGGTGCGCAAATGCAGCTTCCTGTTTTGTTATCACAGATTTCACCATTGTAACACCTGTCTGCCTGTCACATATGTTTTCACAACGGGATCCCCAGTTATTCTCACCACAGGCTGAAGATATGATAACACTAGATATTTGGAAGTTGAAAGGTTGCTCCTTTTTAATCTGTTTCAAGTCCCACTCAGAGCAGGGAAGGGGAAATATCTCACAGTTACCACTTTCTTTCAATCAAGATATAAAATACTATTGACCTAAACCAAGGAGATATTATTTTGAAGCAAGACACCTCAAAATACCAGCGACATACCATTAGGTTAAATTTATTGTCGACGCCGCCGACGACGACAGATTGATCTCTATGAATCTTTCTCTTTCACGGGCGAGACAAAACAGAGAAGCATCACAACAACAATTTAGATCACATCTCGTAAGTTTTAATAAAACAACTAAATTGATCAAGCTTTGAAGGCAAGAAACCATTGAAACGCAAGTTATTCAAATATTACGCGACTGAAAACATATCTAGTTTGAATTTCTAAATTCGTATACCTGATTTATAACTTCAGAACTTGGTGTGTTGGCCTATATGTCCAGAATAGGGTAAGGGCCATTTGTATTTGAGCTACAAGAAAAATGTTCGGTCTATAGTTAGTGACAAATCTAAGTAAGGGATTTAAACTTAATATTTCCTTTGATAAACTGCAATCATTCCCACTAAGATGAACTCGTATATCTGGAAACAATTTCTACAATTGAATTGATCAGTTGATGCAGTATACTTGATGACCCATCAAGGCTGTCGCCTGTCGCCTGCCTATCTTGTTCTGCCTGGTTTGTCGGGAAGGAATTAGCAGCATCAACAAATATATTGGGAAAGTTTGGTAGTGTGTCCTCACGGCCGGATTGAACGTAGTTTCTTATTGTTTTTGTTTCTATTGTTTTTGTTTCTATATCATATGCATCTTTTGTCGAGTTCATTTTTCAATGAAGTGATCTGAATTCGACCAAGTGCATTAGCGAAATCGTTTCCGCTTGTTTACATTATTCACATATTTGTTTTGGTTTCTTGATGAAGACGTCGAAAACATTATATCACTTTCTATACAGCTATAACATGTATAAAAAAGAAAGAAACAAGAACAATGATGTGTTTAAGGGGCCTATTGAGGCTTAGACTCCTTAAAATGATTTATATTCTATTCGTAGCGACTGGATTACATTGCACCGGAAACCCTCAATTGTAGACCAAACACTTCAATTTTGGACCAAAAATCTTTAATTTTGGACCAAATATCTCCAATTTGGACCAAAAACTAGTTTGCATTTCAGATCCGCCCTTTAGTTTACATTTTTTTGTTACCTTTTTATTTTGAAAAAATTTGCTTCATTTTGTAACATTTTGGCAAAATGTAACTGTTTTTAATAATTTTACCAAATGTTTTGCTAAATTTTACAAATTCTTTCAATTCTAGCTTAATACTTTCTCATTTTAACACCCAACCGGGCAGAAAGTACTACGTAACCGGGAAAATGAAATCCTCTCGTAGAGTGCAGCTTGTCCCATTTCCTACGCCTCTGATGATTATGACCTCAGGAAATCGAGACTTTCGATTGGGACAATCAGAGATTTTTGTCCGGTGGGCAACTCCAGTCGTCGGACCTTAGTGACGCCCCCGAACCTGTTGTTCACTTATCAAAGGCGATTTCTGAAGAAATCAAATACTTTTTTAGACACACGGAATAATCAAAAGAAAGTATGAAGCTGATATTTAGAAGTTTGAAAAGTATTTCAAGCAAGAACAGAAGCTACGCAAAGTGCAGACCCATGGAATAAAATATTTTGTTTATCATTCGAGGCCCAAAGAAAGAAGTTCGCAGTAGACTCTATACTACATTTTTAGATTTTACAACATTTAAAAATAGTAGATAATCTCCTGCAAAACAGGTTTATCATAAACCAAATAAGTTATGAGCCTCTCCCCTCCCTTCCCCTCCCACACCAACTCCATCAGGAATAAACTATGTGAACGTCTAGGATACAATACTGAACCAATTCACGAAAATGCTCAAACTCGTTTAATTGGTACAATAGATCAATGTTTTATCGAATTTATATGCCATGAATTGAACAAGAAAAGAAAGTGTTTTTGTACGTTTTAATGAAATAACATCTTTGTAATCTAAATAAACGTACACATAAGGATTTATTAACTGCAATTTATCGCAAATTAAAATCTACATGTCAACACTAAGTGCAATCGCGTTCATTAAACAAATTGTAATTACCTCAAACAAGTCGTTGCACTGAGTGGCGACCATCATCTCTCCCATACGCACGATTGGTTGATAAGCTGCTGTGTCCGTGATTTTGGCAGTAGGTAAGGTATACTTGGGTCAATTATAACCTGGAATTACTTGAACTTGATTATTCTTCCTCCAAGATATCGTTCCACCAACATTTCCCAAAATGTTAACTAAAATTGTTGTGTATTCAGCATTGAAAGTTTTCGTAAAGAATCCTTCTGGATAAAAGTCGGCTGATGAATGAGATTTAAACATTTGAATTAGATGTCTTACTCAAATCAATCTTAATTGGAAACAAAAATAAACACTGAAGTCTATGATACATTCCTACCCTCATAATTATGCTACTCAATCAGAGGGTGTATATGATATTTTTCTCATTGACTACGGAGAACATGTTACATAACATTGAGATCAGTGTTACAAAGAGGAAAGGTTTGAAAGGGCCCGTACTAAAGTTACCTAGCCACTAAATAGAATTTCGGAAATTCATGGGCTTAATGGCAAAGTACCCAAAATAAAATATCAAACGTATTTTTCTAGATTTTACAACATTGGAAAACAGTAGATAATAGTCCGAAAAAAGGGTTCATCATATTTCAAAAGAAGTTATTTGTTGTCATAATAGGCCTACTTTAAGAAGAGTTTTAATTGCATTAGTTTGTAGACGAAGAAAGTACGTAGCTGATAACACCATGTGAATCTTCATCGGCTTAAGAAAACGTTCTTTTGTTTACAGTCTTTAAAAGACGATTTACTTTCAACAAAATGTATCTTAAATTTGGGTCATAATGTGTTATCAAGTGTTATAATTATCATGCTTGAGCGTGTAAGACATTGACACTTTAAGTACTGTTTAAATCTGACTGACTGTCGATGGTCGACATTGTAAAACCAATAGTTATTTAAATAATTTGAATTATCAAATTTCCCTAAAATACTGAATATCGTTCTAAATCGTGTCAAATGTAATTGTCTATAACGCCAGAAAAACTATAGGACTGGTAGGATGTTTCGAAATTTGGCAATCAAACACCCATTAATGACGAAAACAATTTTACAAAAGTACTGTAAACGTGACTGTTAATGATGTGATGCCATTACTTCCAGTGGCGGCTATACGTGAAGGGGTGGCACAACATCGCTTTTCCCCCCACTTGTAAAGTGACATATTTTCTCCAATTTATAGGATCACCCCCCCCCCCATGAGACAAGTTTTCCCCTCAATTTCCCCCCCCCCACCCCCTCGCCCTCCATTATCCTTTATGACCAAAATCCTGGTGCTGCTACTGATTACTTCACTTAGATGAACAACGATTGAGTATGGCAAGTGACTTAAGGGAAATGAAGTATGACATTTGACAGTTTATCACGCATTTGATATACCGCTGGAACACAAAAAGGCTGAACTAACGTTATAAGACTGTATGAATTTTTTTCTTCTATTTTTTAAGAATAAACATAAAATTAAAGGTGTCAATAAAACATTAAATCTACTTGTCGGAAAAGATAGTACGCTCTTCTGCATTTATAAAACAAAACACTTGTGACATATAGTCTTCAAATCAGATCTTAAAACAGATTATAACATTAGACATTTCTATGAACCATGAAATCTAGGAGTCCTCCGATGAAAGAGGTAGTTTCCTTGAATGTGATTTACCAGCCCTCCAGAGTTTGAGCCATTACCGTCGATATGTAAATATAGTAAATGTAGGAAATAAAAAAACTCTAAAACCTTTTGCAAAATTCTCCAAATGAGAATTCATGCCCAAGTCATCAAAACAAAAACAAAAATCAAAAATCGTGACGTCAGATTTTGCATTATTTTGATGTAATATTGTGGGGATGGGGCAATGGCGGTGAATATAATTAACCGTAATGACAGCCAATCCACATGTTATCATGGGTGTGATTTTTAAAAGATCCTTCATGCATGTGATTTTGAAAAAAAAAGTAATCATAAAAGTTGTTGACCCACTTTTGGCTAAAGTATTTTCTCTGTTACAATCTTCCATTTATGTGTTGAACCCTTGGATTCAAATAAATTTTGCAAAGCCATGCTTCAAATAGTCCGACATAAAACAGCAGTGCCAATTGATTTCAAACTACGAAAACTTAGATTTCCCTTTCGGTCATATGTATTCACTTCTCTCCCAATATAGACGACACACTGCTAATTGTTTATATGTTAAATACATCATTTTTGCGACCATATAGAAGTAATTGTTTTGTATCTGTATAAAAAAAAGCAATGAAACATATTATTATTACTGGCGTTTTAACTCACCATCGGCTTCGTTTCTTAGTATGATTATGGCAACTGCTGTGTACGCAGCCCGGTTTTGTTGGCTTGAGTTCAAAAAACCACCAGTACATTCAAACCGAGCACCTAAAAACATGCCGTCTGTTAACAGTTTATCACACCATTTTCATAAGGAGCATTGTTCTTCTGCTTTAATAAGGAATGTTAATTTAGTGGTGTTAAAGTTTATGTAAGTTTATGAAAATAGATTCTGACAGGGCTCGGAAATGAGTTGAGAGGGGAGGTTATTACTTCATTGATCCATCTATGTTTTTGTGTGAAGTAATACAAACGGCTGGATTTATGATATACCAATAATGCCTATCCGAAATTTCAGTTGGCTACTTACATTCGACAATAGTTTAACTTTGATATATGATCAATTTTGACTGATCTAAATTGCCCGAAAACGTTTGATGATGCCGATTAGACACATCTGCAGTCGAGCAGAAATAGATTTTCACATCATTTCTATCAAACAACATTTTTAATACATCTTGTATCAGGATAGAGATATAAAATATAGTTAAAATAATATATATATATATATATATATATATATATATATATATATATATATATATATATATATATATATATATATATATATATATATATATATATATATATATATATATATATATATATATATATATATATATATATATATATATATATATATATATATATATATATATATATATATATATATATATATGAATGATCTTTCTAATAGTCCTATTGAAAGATGATATCTACTCTTCGACCAGGTTCATCAGCTGCACATCATGTCTCTTCTTCCCAAGTCAGAATAAAATGGATGAACTTGATAGAAGAACAGGTAACTCAGTTGGCAGCCATAGAATCCCAGGAATATGACAATAAAATACATAACGACCTAAATGAATGTTATGATATGACGTTATTACTGATGTGATTGCAGTCATTTCTGCACAAATGAGACAAAACTTGGATTCTCAGTCCTTAACGGAAAAAGATGTTTGAATGCTTTTGTTTTCATTTTGAAGTCCTCTTTCATATGAAATATACTTGTGTGACAGTGATTAATCCATTAAAAGATACGGTGTGATCTGTTACAAGCACTAGTTTAAAGGCCAGTTATCGTCTGTAACGTGGAGGTAAATAGATTTCAATTCGTGTCTTTTGATTCGTCGAAACACAATGGTACAACGTGCACTTACATTGAAAAAGCCAATCAGAATCGTTTTTAAATAAAATGTACGCCGCTACAATTTTAATGGCGATAGATGGCATTAGTTCAATCTCAATACCATTTAATTTTATCAGATCTGTGAGTACCATGAAATTCGGTAATTTTTTCATAAACCGTGCCGCTGCATACTGTAGATAGCTACGATGACTATACATATGTTTTAATAAGATAAATAAGTTATGAAATTGAAAAATAAATCCCGGTTTCAACCAAGTGACCAATCTAACACTGAACCAAATTGCTTTACAGTATCTAGTGTCAGAAATCCAATTTACAGGAAGTAACCTCCCACGTTACATTTACATCACACAAATATCAAAAGTACGTAGACCAAATGTCGTCCAAAAACCTAAATAGATATGATGATATCTGCATATTGACGGAACTTGTTATCCCATCTGAACTTGACAAACCAAGCTAAATACAAATATTATGTAGAAATGTCAATAACCAAATTTTTAACTAGGGTTCAGTTTTGTATAGAATCTTTCTTTGAAGAATAACTCACCTTATTCTCAGTTCAAATTAAAAACGTTATGCTAAGATATAGCATAAAAGGGGCTAATTACCTTAAGAATATTCAACTTAAGAAGTATGGATATGCTATTCAATTTGTTTTAAATGTTTGTCATTCTTTGGGTACAAAAGTAACCATAACCCTTACATTCAATCAATTTCTATTTGCAATGCAGTAGTAATACAATAGATACTTCAAGAAGGAAGTGTTGTGCTTGAATGGTTAAGCAGGAATTGTCGAAAGAAGTTGTCACGGAATTGGTATTTAGAACTTCCTCAATCCAGCAATATACCGGATCAGCGCATTTGCAGGGGTAAGCTGTCCTTACAATTATAGTATGTAATTTACATGTACATATTCTACACTATGGTTTTTTAATTTTATTAAAGGATTAGTTCAGAGATCAATCAAGTCAATCTTACATGAAAAAGGACTTAAGGTGAAGAAAAAATGGTGAAGAATATTTTAGTCTAAAGTTTGGTATCATTTACCTTAAAATCAGATAAGTCGTGACATCATAGCCTCAGATTCTCTAAAGTCTTTATGTATTATATAATGTTTTTTCCTGCAATTTTGTAGCTTAGAAACCATTGCGTATGTCAGGTAAGAAACAAAACATAATTTTGTAAGGGTAACTATAATTCACCACCTAAAGAAAGTTTGAGGAAAAGTAATTGAAATAATTAAAAAGTTAAATAATCTTTATTTAAAAAACATTACCAATTGTTAAGAATGTGAGGATGAGAGCGTCAACCTTCCATAGTAGACTTACTGACACCAGGCATTTCTACACAGATAAGACAGAGCTTCAAAGTTGAATATCTCCTTAGCGGAATAAGATTTTTGAATACATTTTTCATCATTTTGTTTCTTATTAAGTCGTCTTGCATACAAGATGGACTTGCTTGACCACTAATCTAATCCTTTAAATCCATGATTTTACTCCGCGAAAAAATAATAGTTGTTTCAATTGATGAAATATAAGATATTTTACGATTATTGCATCACTCGATAGAGTGCAGTACAAAAAGTACCATGAAACATATTCCCGTTGTGTTGTGTATATCTATGCAAAACGAAGTGAATCGGAGAGTTGGGGTGGGGCTGCAACTGAGCGTCTTTTCCTGCAACATCAGTCCCCACGAGCTTTTACAGTTTTGTTTTATCTTTAGAAATAATTTTAAGTTCTGGAGACTGTCATGACACAAGCCAAATAAACTTTTTGCTATAAATTATATCAATTAATTGATAGACAAAAATATAAATTTTTCCTTAAAAAATATGTAAATGTATCCAAAAACCACTTCGAATGTCCATAAATCCAGCAAAATCCAAACCCGGAACCCCATTCAATGTTGTCCAAATATTTCACTACGAAATACAGAGACATGGAAAGAAATTATCAACATTTTTTACCCATTTCACCAAGATTGAACGTGGGAACGGAGGTATCCCAACGAGTTTTGTCCAAGATTGTAGTATAGCTCAAGCCATTTTGGTTCTCACTAGTGTATGTTAAATTCATGCGGACGTCGCTTATGATGAATATTAAGCAGTTAAGTGCTACTTGCAATCGAAAAAGCCATTTAAGAAATTCAGTTCTGTATCAATAGGGGTCTTTATTTTCTCCAAAGCTTTTCATAATTGCAGATTGCATATTTGAACGTTTCACACCAAGATATGGTTAACGTTTTGAAGGGAAATTATAACGAAGCATCTCTATAATACTACATGTCTCCCTGCAGACTGCGGACTGGCCCGGAAATCCTATGAAAACCTGTTGGAAGCAGGGCGTTACCATGAGTCGGGAAGGGGAGGGGGGGGAGGTGCGAGGGGAAGGGGGTTTGGAATCCACAATAAATGATTTGCTGTCGGGATTATTATGCCGTTTGTCGGGAATATTCTCCCCTTTTTCGGGAAGTTCAAGGTATACAATAATAAAGCACGTCTCGTCAGGAGAGATGATCCATCCATGCTGTCGCCTGTAGATTTGTGCTCGCCGGTTTGACGGAAAGGAAATTGGAGTTAGCAATATCATTATACAGTAAAACACCATTTAGTCAGGACTGGTTGTGTTGAGTTGTATATAAAAGTATGGAACAGTAAAAATCTTTCAACAAAATAAAACTCGGCAAAACGGTGTTTACAAAGTACAGCATCAGATGACCGTTTGGATGATCAAATGCTTTTATTTTGTGAGCACGAACTATGTAACCAAATTGACTTAGATGCAGAGGCGTCTCGAAAGAAGATGTGAGGAAGACGGGGGGTGGCATCCAGGCTTTTTACTGCCAGGTAGATTCTAAAACAGTACAAATTCTAGACAGTAAAAATTGTCGGGAAAATGTTGCAAATCTTATTGTTGTGTCTATATTATCTGTTGTTGAGATGAATTTTTAATGAAGCGATTTGAATTCGACCAAATGCAGTAGTGAAATTGTTTTCATCTTATTCACAAATTGTTTTGGTTTTTTGAAACATATTTTGAAATTGTTAACATAAAGACGTCAGTTACAAGATTAGATCACTGTCTATGTTTCCATAACATGTATAAGAACAAGAACTGTGGCGTGTCTAAAGGCTTATTTCCTGAAAATGCTGTAGCTTCATTATTCTTATCAAAGCCACAAGTATAATTAAGCGAATTATCAAATGAGTCATAGCAAACAGATATTTTGGAATTTTATACTTTGTATCGACTGACTTATTGTTAATTTTGGACCGAAGCTTGATTTTCAGTTTGTAACGGAAAACCTTAATTCTTTTTTAAATTCAAATTTAGAACCAAAACTCTTCAAATTTGCATTTTCAAAATCCGCTCTT